>LPNX010568212.1:72695-123290 GCA_001517045.1 Pseudotsuga menziesii
GAAACAAAACAACACAGCTGGGTTTCACAGGCTTTCATCAACCAAGCCAAGCCAGCACAGTCCAAAGACTATCCATTGCACTCAGGAAACCAATCAGCTGTCACAGCTTAAAACATGGGAAACGAATTGCACAGCCCCAAAAACACAACAGCAACAAGCTACAACAGGGAAAAATGACCCAACTAATCTGTGAGATAGCCAAAACCGTGAATGGCCCTTCACAGTCAGTCATGGATGCAAAATCACGGCTCTCAGCTCACTATGTGCGCCCCAAACAGAAGAATACCTACGCGTGGGTAAACAATCCGACCCAGCAAGGAAAATAACAGACAATGGAGGCCTTGCGTGAAGAAAAACAACTCCGTTTTTTCCCGTGGATGCACACACAACAGGAAGGACGCAAATTTGCAGTTCGTGGGTGCTCAGCAACTTGTGAGGAAGAGGAAGAAAACCTGCGTGAGACCAAAAACGCCCCCAAAACCTGTGCGTGAGGAGCCAACAGACCAAAATTGTGGTGAGAGTGTAAACTGACCAGGGAGAGTGCGTGAGGGAGAAGAATGGGCAGACATGGGTGGAGTGTGGATGTGGGTATGGAGCTGACAGCCCTGCCACCCCACTCCCAAAGGCAATAACTGCCCTCAACCACTCAGCCATATCTCCTCAACCACCAGCTCTGAAGCATTAAAGAGGTTGACAAACAACAAAGGTGGCAAAACCCCAAGGTAATAAAACATGGGTTTTCCCCCCATAAACCAAGGTTTGACATTCCCCCACCCCTTATCCTTTGGAACCATGCCCTTTTCATTCACATTGCACTGCCGTAGCTGGTTGTGGTTTAATTAATTGATGTGTGGGTTTACATGATGCCGAATTATAATGTGCCTTATAGCACGAGATGCCACCGGCAATTATCCCCATTGCCAAAACATACACAACAAAATCGATGGTGGGGCTTTTGCCTTGAGCTCCTCACCACGATTAATTACAATATATGCATCATGCAAACGGGGTCGAAACCAGGGACATGACATCTACTGCATAATTCCCTTGTCTAAGGAAGATTCCATCTGTACTCTGCCACACCTCCATACCGAGAAAGTAATGCATCATCCCCAAGTCCTTCATCTCGAACTCAGTAGCAAGATTTCTCTTCATATCAGCAATCAACCCATCTGTACCTGTCACAAATAGATCATCTACATATAGTAGAAGCATCACTGGGTTTCCATCATCAACCTTGTAGTAAAGGTTGGAATCTGCTTTACTCTTGGTAAAGCCCAAACTGGAAAGAAAGCTATCAATCCTGCCGTACCAGGTCCTGGGTGTCTATTTCAGACCATACAGGGATTTCTTCAATCTGCATACATGAGACTCTCTGTCATGTGTCTCAAAACCGAGTGGCTGTTCCACATACACTTCCTCTTCTACTACACCATTCAAGAAAGCAGTCTTGACATCCATTTGGTGTATCTTCCACTTCGTCACTGTAGCCAGAGCAAGAACTGTTCTGATGGAAGTGTATCTGGCTATAGGTGCAAAGGTCTCTTCATAGTCTACTCCCTCTTTCTGAGAGAATCCTTGAGCCACAAATCTTGCCTTATACTTTTCAATGCTACCGTCCACAGCATGTTTGATCTTGTAGATCCATTTGGAAGTGACAACTGACTTGCCTTTTGGTCTTGGGACAACATCCCAAACATCATTCTTCATGATCAATTGATATTCTTCGATCATAGCATCCTTCCATTCTTTCTGATCTGCCTCTTCTTCATAAATGGAAGGTTCTTTATCAATGAAATTACATAGTAAAGCTACATACCCGGAATTTTATCTTGTTCTCTTTCTTTCTCTGTTATTCTCTTCTGGAGCCCCATATCTTTCTGCACCTTGGATAAGTTCACGTACCCAAGCAGGTTTCCTCTTATGAGGATTATTCTCTGATGGTGGATCTACAGGTCTTTGTGGTTCTTCAGATTCTCGATCTTCTTCTTGAGCTTCTTCATTCATGATTGTATCACGGATCCTGGGTGCTTCTGCTTCTACTTCTTCAGGTTCTTCAGTAGGTCTCTTTCTGGATTTGTTGTAAGCTGTGTCTTCATCAAATGTTACATCCCTACTGACGTCGATCTTCTTGTATCTTGGAAAGTAGATTCTGTAAGCCTTCGAGCTTTCAGAGTATCCCACAAATATGCCCTTCTTTCCTGAAGGATCTAATTTTGTTCTCTTCTCTTTAGGAATATGTATGTACACTGGACAGCCGAATATTCTGAGATGGCTGACTTCTGGTTTCTTTCCGGAGAAGACTTCTTCAGGAGTCTTATTCTCGAGCACTCTATGTGGAGTATGGTTCTATACATACACTGTTCTTCTAGCAGCTTCAGCCCAAAGATGCATAGGTAGATCTTGATCATGAAGCATAGCTCTTGCAGCTTCCATGATAGCTCTGTTCTTCCATTCTGCAACCCCATTCTGCTGTGGATTATAAGGAGTGGACAACTCCCTCTTAATCCCTGATTCTTTGAATATCTCCTTGAATTCATTTGAAGTGAATTCTCCACCATTATCTAATCTAATGGTCTTGATATTCTTTTCAGTATGTTTCTCGATCAAGGCTTTGAATTCCTTGAACTTGCTAAATACTTCATCTTTGTTCTTCACAAAATAAATCCATGTCTTTCTAGAAAAATCATCAATAAAAGAAACATAGTATACATACCCGCTTAGTGAGTTTGATGACATTGGACCGCATACATCAGAATGGATGATCTCTAGAATGCCTTTGGCTTTGCTTTCGCTGCTAGGAAATGTCTTCTTTGTATTCTTCCCTTTCGCACATCCTTTGCAAACTCCATCATGCTTTGCTTGGAATTCTGGAAGACCTTCAACAGCTTTGCTTGCAATAGGTAGTGCTCTGTAATGCACATGAGCAAGCCTTCTATGCCAAAGTTCATTTGGCTCTACTAAATCATGGATCAAGGCTTGTTCTGGATGGCCCTTCAATTTGTACAAACCTCCTTCTTGTTCTCCAATTACTACCGCATCATTGATAGTCTTTCCTTTTGGCCACATGATGACTTGACCATCTATGAATGCAACCCGCATACCTTTTGCATCCAATGATGAAATAGATAGAAGGTTCTTCTTGAGTCCTGGAACAAACAATACTTCTTTCATTGTTAGAGACTTACCAGAGACTAGCTTGTATGAATATTCCCCACTACCTTTTATTGGATATTGGTAGTCATCTCCTAATTTCACCTTGTGAGGTGATTCATGTTCTGACAATCTCACAAAAGATTCCTTGAATCCCGTCATATGTTTGGAAGCACCACTGTCTATCAACCAATCATCACTTCCATGAGTAATGTTACCTGTGAGAGCTGATATCAAAACATATTCATCCTCACTTGAAGAATCTTCACTTTCATATTTGGATCTCTTCTTGGATGGTTCATCATCCTCTGCAGTATGAGCATGATGTCTTCTTTTGTTCCCCTTCTTCTTATGAGAGTGGCCCTTGTTCTTAGGACAATCTTTTGTGAAGTGCCCTATCTCATCACATGTAAAGCATCTTGAGTTTGAAATGTCTCTTCTAGGATGAGAATCCTTACCTTTGGAGAAATAAGGTCTTCTTCTGCTTTTCTTGGAGTGAGCCTTGGAGCGAACTGTAAGAGCTTGGTCTTCACTTCCCATCTTCTCTTCTCGAGCTACTATCCGAGCTTCTTCTTGAGAGAACTCTTCCCATAGTCTGCTGAATTTGACTAACTTCTTCCTAGCACAGATTCCTTGAATGAAAGCATCCCATGACCTAGGGAGGCCATTCAATGTAGTCATGACAATCTTCGCATTTTCCACTTCTTCATCAACAGCTTCTAATTGTTCTTTGATTTGAGAAACTCTTGTGAAGTATGACTGGATAGTTTCTGCATTTTGAATCTTCACATTCTTCAACTGGTTCCTCAGAGTCATCTTCCGATTGATGTGCTTTCCTTCAAACAATTTGGTTAGGGAATCAAACATAGCTTTAGGTGTCTTGAGAGAGGACACTTGAGGGATAAGATGATCCTTGATAGAATCAGCAATGATCCTCTTTTCCATAACCATATTCTTCTTATGGAGAGACTTTTCCTCATCTCCCTCTAGAACTGGAATCTCCTCATGAATGTAGGAGTCTAATTCATTATCTTCCAGGACCAGGGAGATCCTATACTTCCAATCTCGGAAGTTATCAACCCCCTCAAGATTTTCATCAAGCTTGGTATGATGAGACATATTTAAATAAGAACCTCAAATGGAAATACAAAAGATTTTAGATCTTACCAGGTTCAAGATGTCAAATCTGAAGCTTGAGCTGAAATCCTGCAGAGCTGGTTCAGGAGCAACTAGGGTTTTGCTTTTCTGGAGTTCTTTCCAACCAAATGCATTCAAACTTGTTCCTAACTTCGATTTTGGATAGGAGAACAATCCAGGCCTGGGCTCACTAAAAAATTCCTCTTCAATAAAAAGCCCTAATTTCCGACCCCAGTGACAGGTCCAAAACTGAAAATCCTCCGAATTGAATTCTGTTTCCACAGAAATATGCGCCCTAGGGAGGAGAGTAATTCCACCTTAATTTTGCTGAAAAATAGTGGAGAAAGATCCACAAACAAGGAAGCCCTAGCCTCCGCAGCTGCAAAGTGTCTTCTTCTCAGGTTAGCTCTGATACCATGTTAGTTTTTCATCATTTAAGCTAGCATTATGATAAGATCTTTTCACTGAGAGAATAACAAGCACAACAATCACAAAAACACATCACAAGAGACAAGAGACACAAAGATTTTAGGAGGGGAAACCATAAATGGAAAAAAACCCTCAACTTCCTCTAAGATAGTATCACCACAAGATGTGATCCCAAAACAGTAAGATGACCTCCCAACACAACAGAAGCCTTCTGTCTTCTGTCAAGCCAAAGTATTTCCTTCTCCAAAGGTGCACCACACTTGAGAGAGCAAGTGATGTAATTCACAAGTGATAAATAGAGAGACACACACTCTCTATTTATATTAGTCCGTTCACTTAAGTTGCCATTTCACATGTAGGCTCAACCTAATAATTACTACTCGAGCCTACACCTTAATTAGTGTATAATAACTCAAGTGCCCCTAAACTGTGGGGACTTACCTAATGACTTGATATGACTTGTTTACATTATTAATCCTCCCGATCGGAACATCGGGGCATGACCACATGACTCAAATATATAATAGAAACATCCCGGAATAAACATCGGGTTACAATACATAAGATACATAGAAGAATACATTCTGAAGTTACATATACATCAACACCAACCCTCACAAATAAAAAACAGTAGCAGCACAGTAGTACGACCAACTCACAATAAAAGATGACAACAAAGCACTCCAAAAAAATGTCATATAAGTAGCGATATGGTGGATGGAACCTAACAATGGCTCTTAAGGTGAACGCAAGGGTGCAGGAATGCAGAAAGCATCTAATGTAGATAGGTCTTGCAAAGTACATAACAAGTATTCAAAACATTTTTTGGCTCATCCTCCCAGTTGATGTAAAGAATTCCCACAAAAATTCACAAAAGGTTCAAAATTTCCTTGTGGGCATGTTTAACTAGCTGCGAGCATTTTATTTTAGTCTTGCATGCATAATGTAATACTTGCGGGAAAGCTTCAGAAAAATGCATGAAAGAAGAATAAAAATTCCCGCATGAGTGAAGGAGATGTCATTAAAATGCCCGCAAGGTCCCCAATATGCACACAAGTGGAAGAGACAAATGCCAGCAAGGCCTTAATAATATCCTCAAGCCTCAAATATTCTCATACTTGAGAGTAAAAATGACCCCATCTAGTTAAAAATTCCCATAGGGAAACATATAAATAAAAATTCCCACAGGGAAATAGAGTAAAAATTCCCGCAACTAGTTAAATATGCCCACATTTATATTTCACAATACACTTAAATCAATTCTCCAATTTGGATAAGCTGTTGATTGGGAAAATTTCTGCAGCCTATTGAGAAATTCCATACAATTAGTTTCTAAATTCCCATTGGACTAATAAAATTCCCACGCTGCCTTATAAAATTCCCACAGTCGTCAAACATATGCATGCATGTCCAGAAAAATGCCCATAGAAATGCACAAAAGGTTGAAAATTCCCACAGGAAGCCATAGCAATAGATGAAGTAAAATGCAGGAATAAATTAGGTACAATATGTTTGCAGAAATCTACATTTGTGAGATATTACTTTTCGTCGATTCTGAAGATATATGTGAGACAAATTAAATATCTTGAGATGAACATCCCAGCAATGTTTCAAGGGGAGAAGTACGGTTAGATAAAGAAAAGAAAATAAAGTGAAGCAACATTGTGATGTTGTCATTGAAAAATGCTTACCTTTTATGAATTCACTATATGGTTGTTGATACATTCATTATGCGGGCATGTCCTTAGATGTCATGGGAATTTCAATGATAAAGTTAAACACTTGATAGGTACAGCTAAAGTAAAGCTGTTATGGGAAGTCTGAGTTTATAAATATATTATCCAACTATATTGTACGACCACTTGGATGGAGGTGTCCCATGACAGGTACAACAATAAAGGAAAAAGTATGTTGATGGAAAATGATGATGACATTACAAAAAGGAATATAAAGGTTGATGGCAAATGATGATGACATGGAAAAACTGGCAATATAGTTTGGACATCAATTCAACATGAGGGTAGGTTACCCATCCTTCTCAATTGTATGTGGGCATACGTCTCATGTGTCTCATGAAAACAGTGGAAGCTCATAATAATCATCATTGGGTAAGGAATATCATGTGGTCATCTCATATTCCTCAAGTTAACTCAGCCCAGGGCTGGCCATCCCCTTGAGGATAATTGTTGGGAAAAATATTGTCTTAAATAATTTACCTAATATTTAATTATCAACTGGGGTTAGTAGGCTTAGAGTTGCTACAAAATATATGCGAAGGTAGAGAGTGTCGTGGTAATACTTTAATAAGCCAAATATTGAAAGGTCTTAAGTTGAAATCTTAAGGATATAACTTAGTTAAGTTAATAAAAACAGAGGTCAAGGAATAATAACATTAAACTACTTATAAATGTCTGGATATAAACAGTGTTATGATAATGAACTATTCTATTTTGAGAAAGTGACTTTATCAAGAATAATTTACAATATTATACATACACTAACTAATCTACATAAATCAACCAAATCATCTTAATTCTACTCTCCTTGATTATTTTGTGGGTAAGCATTTACTGTAATAGGAACTGGGGCAGGAGAGGTATCAAAATGGCTCTCAAAACAAGTATAAAAGTTGAATGGAATTAATTCTAGTTTGATCTCCACAAAAATGTGCAAACTGAGAAATTTCTAGTTACAAGAAATGGTAAACATGATTGTTTATGAATATAAAAATCCTTCTTACAAAATACTATATAAAAGTAGACATGATTTATAGTCAAACAAAAGACTTATGAAGAGTGATTTCAATTCTATCTCAGAAATCCCTAATTACATGATTAAGAGGAAAAGTTGTATTATGTGTAAAGCACTTAATCTAGTAATGTATGTAACTTAGACCTCATATACAAAGGATCAACTTAAATCAAAGTCTTAATTACAGATCAATACAATGAGTTAAATTACACAATATCATTCCTATGCATAAAGTTAAAAAAAAAAGAGGAAATAGAAATTAGGTTTAACGAGTCTACAGAATCTCATATAGGGATCTTTAATAGAAAATATAAACATTATCTGACCTTTGTAATCAAGACAAAATTATAAAAACTGAGAATAATCCTTAAAACAAATTAGAAAAACACACGACTAAATGAACGACTGTATAACAGGTGGAAATGAAGGTCTGTATAAAGGGTGGAACATACTATTTGTATGACAGTCTGTTTGGATAAAATGCTAAAACTTTAAGGAAACAATAAATTTAAATGCTTTATTGAAGGGCAGTTGCCTCATGCATGTACTATTGCAATGTAAAAGCAAGAAGTAAACCTACTTTAATGATTGAATTCTATGGCAATATAACCTAAGCTAATTTCATAATTCAAAACATCATTTTACAAACTAACATACTTTTAAGAAAATTCATGATAAAAAAATAGAATAAACAAAACTAGATCCACTAATATTTAATCAAAGGAATTTAATCTAAAAATCAAGCAGTGAATTATAAAGACTTTGCAGAAAAACTTGAAAACTGTATTAAACATAATCGGTTGCTAACTGATAAAAGGAACTTACGTGCTCAACATAATATTAAACTGAAATCTATGCTACAGGAAACATGAATGATTACAGAAACAAAACTAAACAACTTATAAAGATAATTATACTAATTGCAGAGGAAGAAATAACAAAACCTACACAAAGATGTAAAAACTTTGTTTGTCGAGGGGGGCTCCCAGCGAACAAAGTGATGCTTCTTCTAATGAAACTCGATCATACAGAGTGCAATAGGACATTCATTAAATTAAAAGGGTAGTGTTATAGAATTTTCAAACTTCATTGATTGTATCAAATAAAAGACAGAGACTCAAAGACTCGTTCCTAAGTCACCTGACAACGTTTATATATACATTGTTTGATAGAAGGAGAGAAATTCAACCCTTTAGTGGTCAACTACTCTTCATGATAAGGAATTAATTATGGCAAATAAGTGCACTAACAACTAACAGATGATAGTTCCTCTTTTCTGGTAGATCGGGTTCCCTCTGGCACGTGATGTGGCTTATGAATTCAATCCAAATCAGATTCGATGTCAAACTATCACACGAAGACATGAGATGGACACTTCTTCCAGAAGAAGACTGGTGCTGAGATCCTGGTGCGTGGTGATGACAGTTCCTTGTCATTTCATGCCTTTAACGCACATAAATATACTACCAACAATATGTGGTCTGTTTGGTGATCCGGACAACAAGCTGGATACACTCTCCATATATCTAGTTGAGCACATGTATGTTTGTTAGCCTACCTAAAATACCATATAACCTGCAAACAATTATACACATGAATTAATACATCAAGTGCACTTCATATTATGTCAATTTTAACCATTGAAACCGTTAAACGATGATAATAAACAGAATTGACATAAACCTTAAATTCATTCATACCTGAGGATTGAATGGTGAGCTGCATGGTGCAAAAGACTCCAAAAGGTAACAAAATATTTATTAATATGTAAAGTATTTAACCAAAAAATGGTGAAAAAATGGGGACCAAAATTCCCCCAAACCAGAAGAATACCAGGTCCCGCTGGTCAAAGTAAAAGATATCATGAGGAAGGAGGAAGAGCTGCATCAGCAGATGCCTCTAACTTTGATTAAACAGACTGTTTGAATTTCAACTTCTTAGCCTGAGCCTTCGAAAGAGCACGCCTTTCTTGTTGATCCCTCTGTGATAAGCTAACAGTTTTGTGGAGGTCCTCCATATTCTTAATTTGTAACCACAATTCTTTGTTTCTGTCACAAAGCTATGAAATTAACTCAACATGTGCTTCATTCTACTTCATTGATTGATTTAAATCAGAATTTAACTGATCTAATGTTGGTTGCGGTGGTGTACATGGCTCTTGGGACTGGTTGAAATCACATGGAGGGCTCATTTCTGTTAAAGGAGGATATAAATCAACAGTAGGAAGGGGGTCTTCAGGGATGATACCCTGAACAGATGCAGGAATGTCCATTTGAACGGCGTCCTTGAGTAACTCAGTAGAAAGGCTGCCTAGTGCTAAGAGGGAAGACTTTGGGCCGATTTTCTCTACCTCGGCCTCATCGTCCGGATGACCAATCTGCTCATCAAGATGAACTGTGGTCTAGGTATCGGGCTGAAGCATGTGTTGAACACCTTTAGACTTCTGTCTTCTAGTATGAGGTTTTGAAAAAGGAACAAATTCAGTGGACACAGAACTAGCAGGGGTATCTTGCACATGTGAATTAGGTTCTCAGACATCTTCATCAAGGTGGACAATATTGGGGTTTTCATATTCTATGACCGACATTGGTCTTGAATCAGGATGAAAATGACAAGATCGTTTATGAATATTGAGGTGAGGATTAAGCACTTTCAACACAAAGGTCTCCCAATACTGGTTTTGCTCTTTGATTTGATCCACAATTAACAGTTTTATTAAACTATGGTGGTACAGACTACTCTTGGGAGGAAGGGTATTCTTTTTGACCAAATTCGACATTTTCTCTAAGCTATAACCGAAAAAGAAAGGGAAATTCAAACATCTATTATCAATAAAGTGGGCTAATAACTGAAGGTGATAGGACTTGAAGACACTAAACTTACCTTTGCAGGTAACCATATGAATGATGACTGTCAACGGCTTGATATATTCCAGCTTTATCCCACTGTAATGGTAGCCTTTTACACCTGTTACATACTAGAACTCAGGATTCAAAGAAAAATTATGTGATTCTTATCGAACGAACCAATGGTTGTTCCATCGCTCACCCTCTTGGGGAAGCTTAGGGGAGCGAGCAATCGACTCTTTAGTGACTTGAAAATAAATGTGACCTACCCTGGCCGTCCTCCCATCAAACCCCATTTCAAACAACAATGAGATCTCCTCATCGTAACCTTGCAGCGAATGGAGGAATGGGTTCCAACTGGCTCAAAAAAACACTTCCCTACACTCCCTAAACTCTGTCATTTGAAACATATCTTGGTAACTTCCAGGCTCAAATCGGTTCGGCATGATGGAAACAGAGGAAGGAATACATGTTTTTTAGGAAAGGTGGCTAAACTGATCTACAGTAATAACGGTTAGTGATGGAGATAGAATTGAAGAAGGCTCACACTATGCAAGTTTTAAAGCGTGCCACATTCAACCTACCAAATGATCATGCAACCAGCTCGGCATGCCTAAACGATCGTGCCATTATGTAAATATTCGAAATGTGTGTCGTCTAAAGCACATGATTGAATGAATTTCTAATTTTTTAGTTGGTTCAACCATGTCTAAAGCAAGCTTTGGACAAATTGAACATGTAACTTAGTGCAAGTGTATAACCAAACTCATAACCATATCCTTAGTTCAACAAGGAGGGAAACTTATCTGATAGCTTATGCGTACAAACAGAGAAAAAGGATAATGATGATGGTAGAGTCATGATAACTAGAAGGTACCCTAAGTTCGTATCATATCCATTTAGGTAATAAAATCATATTAGATATAATTTGTACCATCATTAATCGACATTAGTCATAATATCATATAGATGTGACCCTAATGGTATGAATTGGATTTTTACCCAATAAAATTAAGCCAACACTTAATCATAGGTACGAAAATATCATAAAAAAAATTAGTCATCCTGTCATTTGACTTCTTATTCATAACGACATTCGATCCTTCAAACAACTTTTCATATGAAATAATTCTTTAGTGTTCTTGCTTATTCATCCACGATTGTAAGGCCAATTTATCTATCTATATTATCCCGCAAACACTTTACCATTTGGCAATGAGTCTTTTATAAGTAAAAATGAAGAGAAGCAATCGGCTAATCCTCCCCCAAACCAAATATATGGCATGTCCTCAATCCATGCAAGAAAACTACGTAATTTCCAAAATAAATTAAGAAAGTTCAGTCATGTTGTTGTAAGTATGTAAAAAGAAAGAAAAATTAACTAACAAATGGAAAGGATTCAGATATATAGATTGAAAAATAATAGTGCTCAAATATATAATTGTATAAATTTATCATCTACCATGTGATGAAGAGATAAGTGAAAGGATCATAGGGGAAACTAGTCACCCTTTCCTTATTGTAAAGATATATTTTCATCTAAAAATTTATTGAGCTCACCTTCAAATTTGTAGGAGTTTACAACTATGGGTCCCATTTCTAGGATAAACATATATAAGATATTGATTGAATTCAGATTGTCGGATCCAAGGCCATATTACAATCATTCTTTAATGACATCATAAACAAGAGGCCTAAACATATTTTACTGTTCAACCATGTGCCTAGTGGTGCATTAACCAGATCTCTTTTACCTGATATTGCCCCGCTGCCAGCATGCTTGTTCAGTACCCTGGCGGGTTTATCTTGGTAACATGCAAGCATAGCCCCGCTGCCAGCAAGCTTGTTCAATACCCCAACACGTTTACTTGCATTTATCAAAATTCCTTATTGTTAGGTTGTTACTTAGCATTGACCCGCTACCAGTAGGCCTGTTTAGTACCCCAGTGGGCTTTCCTTGTATAAAGATTCTAAGTATAGGAATTCAATTGGTACTAGAGCATGATAATCCCTGCTAAACACATGAGTTAAAAATAAAATGGCCTTAATTATAGATTATGTCAAAAGAGAATAACTTAAAGGTGTTCCTGGGCCTTTATGTCCATTTTCTTTATAAAAGATAATGTTCCCCATGAGCAAAAATTCCACTTATCCGGGAGTTTTCTCAAAAATATTTAAGAGTCATGTTTTGATAACAAGTGGAGATGAGCTAGTAATCTCTAGGTATTAAAATTTTGGAAAATATGATAATTGAAATGGATCTTTTGAGCACTTGTTAAAGTAATCAGGAATGTACATATCTGAATTGAGCCATCGTATATAAAGAGTAACAAAACCATAAAATAAATGGTTTGAAAATGAATCTTCAAAGTCAAGATCAATACTTTTCCTTTTCAGATAATATCCTATAGAAAATACCCATTTGTAGCTGAATTTCAAAACCATTTATTAGATGATTGATTTTATTCTTGAAAACATAGAAGAAGAGTCCCCTACATGACTCTTATTAATTCAAAGAGATATACATATACTAACATATTTACAAATGGTGATGACCTATAATAATAATAAAAATTAAGGATCAGGAGGAGGAAGAGTATTTGGAGAGAGCAGTCCAATGATTACCTCTATCTTGATAGGATCCATCTTGATATCCTAGGGAAAAACATGATTCCCCATGCAAATATAACATGGAGGAACTTTATTTAATGGACATTCCTGTCGAGGATTTTTAGTTTTACATTTTGGACATACATTGGTTTTTTCTTCTTGTTCTTCTTCCTAGGTCATTATGTAGGTTTGGTTTCTAGAGTGAGTGTACCTAGAAGGTTTCTTTCGAGGTGGGAATGGGGAAACCCAACATGCTTTTCCAGGAGAAATCTTCCTCTGATCACTCATTCTTTTATTGCTTCTTATGGGAGTATGGGATGCTATTATGGATGTGTCAATTTGAGGGGTTACTATTACCAAATAGAGCTTCCACCTAGGTAAGGTCAATAAAGTTCAGCTTCCTTACTTCAAGAGTTAGACTTTGTTACTTAGTGGAATATTAAGAGGTTCCCTAGTTAATTATTTTTAAATTTTTTAAAGAATAGGGCCCTTAGGTCCTCTTACCATGATCTCTTCTCTTTCTATAATCCGGCCCCCCTTGTAAGAATCTCTTTATGTGCCCAGTAAAATTACTTCCTATAAGTGTTTTTTTTTCTATGAATTTTCATTGAGTTTATGGTTGAGGTCAAAATGTTTCTAAAAACTTAACAAAATTTTACTATATTAACGAATCTATCCTATACTACTACTACTACTACTACTACTGGATTTGGGGGTTCCTGTTATAACAGATGCATAGGTTCTTACCTCTCATCTTACCGCTCCCCCGTTACCAGCCTGTATCTATTCTACCTTACGGAACAACTCCTCGTCAACGGCGCCAAAAATGTTGGGCAAAATATTGTCTTAAATAATTTACCTAATATTTAATTATCAACCGGGGTTAGTAGGCTTAGAGTTGCTACAAAATATATGCGAAGGTAGAGATTTTCGTGGTAATACTTTAATAATCCAAAGATTGAAAGGTCTTAAGTTGAACTCCTAAGGATCTAACTTATTTAAGTTAATAAAAATAGAGGTCAAGGCATAATAACATTAAACTACTTATAAATGTCCAGATATAAATAGTGTTATGATAATGAACTATTCTATTTTGAGAAAGTGACTACATCAAGAAGAATTTACAATATTATACATACACTAACTAATGTACATAAATCAACCAAATCATCTTAATTCCACTCTCCTTGATTATTTTGAGGGTAAGCATTTACTGTAATAGGAACTGGGGCAGGAGAGGAATCAAAATGTCTCTCAAAAGAAGTATAAAAGCTGAATGGAATTAAATCTAGTTTTATCTCCACAAAAATGTGCAAACTGAAAAATGTCCAGTTAGAAGAAATGGTAAACATGGTTGTTTATGAATACATAACTCCTTCTTACACAATACTATATAAAAGTAGACATGATTTATAGTCAAACAAAAGACTTATGAAGAGTGATTTGAATTATATCTTAGATATCCCTAATTACATGATTAAGAGGACAAGTTGTATTATGTGTAAAGCACTTAATATAGTATTGTATGTAACTTAGACCTCATATACAAAGGAACAACTTAAATCAAAGTCTCAATTAGAGATCAATACAATGAGTTAAATTACATACTATCATTCCTATGCATAAATTAAAAAGAAAGAGGAAAGAGAAATAAGGTTTAACAAGGAGTCTACACAATCTCATCTAAGGATATTTAAGAGAAAATATAAACATTATCTAAAATTTATCATCAAGACAAAATTAGAAAAACCGAGAATAAGCTTTGAAACAAATTAGAAACACATAGGACTAAATGAACAACTATATAACAGGTGGAAATGAAGGTCTGTATAAGGGTGGAACAGACTATCTGTATGACAATCTACTTGGAGAAAATGTTAAAACTTTAACAAAACAGTAAATTTAAATGCTTTATTGAAGGGTACCTGCCTCATGCATGTACTACTGCAATGTAAAAGCAAGAAGTAAACCTACTTGAATGATTGAATTCTATAGCAATATAACCTAAGCTAAGCTAAGCTAATTTCATAATTCAAAACATCATTTAACAAAATAACATACTTTTAAGCAAATTCATAATAAAAAACTAGAATAAAAAAAACTAGATCCACTATAATTTAATCAAAGGAATTTAATCTAAAATTCAAGCAATGAATTATAAAGACTTTGTAGAAAAACTTGAAAACTGTATTAGACACAACCGGTTGCTGACTGATAAAAGGAACTTACCTGCTCAACATAATATTAAACTGAAATCTATGCTATAAGAAACATGAAT
Source organism: Pseudotsuga menziesii (assembly GCA_001517045.1). NCBI lineage: Eukaryota > Viridiplantae > Streptophyta > Pinopsida > Pinales > Pinaceae > Pseudotsuga > Pseudotsuga menziesii. The sequence goes on from LPNX010568212.1 coordinate 87,900, forward strand.
GATTACAGAAAAAAAAACTAAACAACTTATAAACAGAATTTTGCTAATTGCAGAGGAAGAAATAACAAAACCTACATAAAGATGTAAAAAATCTGTTTTTCGGGGGGGGGGGGCGCTCCCAGCGAACAGAGTGATGCTTATTCTAATCAAAATCGATCATACACATCCCAACAAGACTTTCATTAAATTAAAATGGTAGCGTTACAGAATTTTCAAACTTCACTGATTGTATCAAATAAAAGACAGAGACTCAAAGACTCGTTTCTAAGTCACCTGACAACGTCTATATATACATTGTTTGATAGAAGGTGAGAAAGTCGACCCTTTAGTGGTCGAATTCTCTTCATGATAAGGAGGTCATTATGGAAATAAGTGCACTAACTAATAGATGACAGTTCCTCTTTTCTCGCAGATCGGGTTCCCTCTTGCGTGCGATATGGCTTACGACTTCAATCCAAATCAGAGATGGTGTCAAAGTGTCATGCAGATACATGATATGGACACTTCTTCTAGAAGAATATTGATGCTGAGATGCTGGTGCGTGGTGATGATAGTTCCTTGTTCTTTCATGCCTTTACTGCATAGAAATATACTACCAACAATGTGCGGTCTGTTTGGTGATCTGGAAAACAAGCTATATATGCTCTCCATATATATAGCTAAACATGTGTCTATTTGTTAGCCTGCCTAAAATACCATATAACCTGCAAACAATTATACACATGAATTAATACATCGAATTCACTTCATATTATGTCAATTTTAACCATTGAAACTGTAAAATGATGATAATAAACAAAATTGACATAAAACTTAAATTGATTCATACCTGAGGCTTGAATGGTGAGTTGCATGGTGCAAATGATGCCGAAAGGTAAAAAAATATGCATTAATATGTAAATTATTTAACCCAAACATGGTGACAAAATGGGGACCAACAATAACCATAGTTCTTGGAAGATGTCACACATATTCAAAAATAATCTATGCAACAAAACTGAACAAACATTTCGCATATAAATTGTAAAAAGCACAAATATAGGTATATTAATTGTTTTAATCAGCACAGTATTATCAAAGAGAGTTTCATTAATAATCATTAAAGTAATGAAAACAAAAAAATTAATAACCATAATCATTTAATTGCTACAATATTGGAAAATACAGAAAGGTTGGGGGGTGGGTGAATCATTATTGTTACATTTTTTTCACAATTTTAACCACTTCTAAAATAATAAATAACAAACATAATCAACAAGATACATAGAGAAAAAGTTTATTCTGGAAGCCCAACTAGTAAAAACAACAAACACTTTCTATAACTTCAAAATTACATTTTCCATTGGTTTTAATAATTTCAAAAATATATTATATCTTATACTTATGTCAATACAAAGTACCCAGTCTATGTCAAAAACGTATCCTACAACCCATCATTAAAGGGTGTACAAAATAAAGCCTCAATACAACACCAAAAAGACATTCCATGTAGTCAAAAGAAGCACATACTAATCCTTGAAGGCTTATCCAAGGAAGCACCTAGGGGGTAAAGTGAAAATCCCCCCGAAATAAGGAATTTATATACCATGAAAACAACTCATCCAAAGGTGCAGTCAGTAGAACATAGTCAAAGGCTCAAAAAAAATTAAATATTTTCTAAGAAAGATGAGTAAGCCACATCAAGTATGTCAGATAACATAACTTAAAAGAACTGGATGGTATCTCTCCCAATAGACTCTCCATCCAACATCTCAATATAAGATAGTTTTCCCAGCTTAAGAGAAAGTGCTTCCTTGGATAAAACATCAATTCTCATATTGTTATCCCTGTAAATGTGTTGAAATTTTTCTTGATAGTGATTGTATCCCTAGGAATGAAAAATAAATTTCTCCCATACACATAGCTCCCAAAACCAAAAGGAACCCACCCTAGTTCACAATACCTTCATACCTTCACCCACTATTTTGGTTTTTCATTTTGTAGTATGACCTTTGACAATGGAGTAGGAAATAAGAACCATAAGATGGTCTTTATTAACCATCCTCTATGTGTCAAACTTTGAAATGGTCACCATATTACACTCATATGACAAATATTTTTCAAGAAAGGGTATATTAATGATGATGTTCTCTATGATGACGACGATGGCCATAAAGACAATGAAAATGATAATCATGTTGACTACATCGACAATGATAATTAATAAACATTGAAAAAACAACAAACAATTAAAATTATCCATCTTACCTTCACCTTATCCCAACAACAAAATTTTACATGTTTCACTTACCTCACCCACGAACTAGGCCTAAGGTTGTAGCGGAGGTTTTTCAGTTACCTCACCCATTAACTAGGCCCGAGGTTGCAGAGGAGGTTCCAAGGTTGCAAAGGATGCTCCTCTTATTCGTTAAATGAATTCCTTCCTTGACACAACCAAAAATATAGATTATGAGTGTGACGAAACCCTTAAGTTGCACCAGACATAGATCAATTTCTTGTTTGACTCAATTTTTACAGTACGAGTTCTTCCTATAGACCACTTTTTATTGGGTGGGCATCGGGCTTCAGCTCAATTTTAATGGTATCCCAGATTTGCGGTTTTTCTATCCTCAAGGCTATCTACCGCCTTCATCTCCAAAATCTACGGAGAGGGACATTTTCATATTAAGATTGAGACCCATAAGCAAATGTGAAGGTCACTAAGGCATCAGGAAAAGCATAGGCTAAGGAAGTTTCAGGACCAGGTGGTTAAAAACTAGTATTAGATCTAGTATAAGTATAGTTTTTCCTGCAGAGATGACTTCAGTAATTCAACTTCTTTCATTTAATCCATTAACTTGTTTTCTAGTAGAAGATATAATTCTTTGTGTGTATGAGAGTTGCTATTGTCTTCCCTCCAGAAATTGCAGCCAGGGTTTTCTCATATCATTCCCTCCACATATTGATTGGAATAGATGGTTTTATAGAAAAAACATTTAATGTCTTCAACCCTTCTTCTAGGTACAACTCTGAGTTAGTGAAATATTTTGAAGACATTTAAAGCCCACACTTAATGGACATAATGCCCACAAGTATTGTATTATGCATGCAATACTAAGATAAAATTCCTACAGCTAGTTAAACATGCCCATAGGGTAATAGATAAATTTTCGTTGAACCCCAAAATGCATGAAATAGAGGTGGAAATATGCTTGCAGGAGTTGTTGAAATGTCAGAAGATGATTGAAATTCCCGTGACATGTAAGAACATGCCCGCATAATTATGCAAGCACCCACACATGAAGACTATATTCCTGTGACATGTAAGGACATGCTCTCATAATGAATGTATCAACAATAATCTAGTAAAATCATAAAAGGTAAGCATGCATCAATGACAGCATCACAATGCAAGTTCACTTTATTTCCTTTTCTTTATCTAACCATATTGCTACCCTATCAACCTTGCTTCCAGGTATAACTATGAGTTAGTTAAATATTTTGAAGACATTTAAATCCCATACTTAATGTACATAATTCCTGCAAGTATGGCATTATGCATGCAATACTAAGATAAAATGCCGACATCTAGTTAAACATGCCCATAGGGTAATAGATAAATGCCCGTTGAACCCAAAAATGCATGAAATAGATGTGGAAAGATGCTCTCAATAAAATCGTTGAAATGCCAATAGATCATTGAAATGCTCGTGACATGTAAGGACATGCCCCCATAAGTATGCAAGCACCCACACATGAATACTATATGCTCGTGACATGTAAGAACATGCCCGCATAATGAATGTATCAACAGTCATCTAGTAAATTTGTAAAAGGTAAGAATGCATCAATGTCAACATCACAATATTGCTTCACTTTACTTCCTTTTATTTATCTAACCATATTAAACTTTTGTGCATTTTTGTGAGAATTTTTCTAGACCTGCTTGCATATGTTTGAGGCCCGCAGGCATTTTATCAGTCCAACGGGCATTTTCAAACTGGTTGCGGGAATTTCTCAACAAGTTGTGAAAATTTTTCCAAAACAACTGCTTATCCAATTTGGATAATTGATGTAAATGTATTATACAACTTAAGTGTGGGAATATTTAACTAGTTGCAGGCATTTTTAGTGCACCTATGATGCCATGATCAAGCATACAATTGAAACAAATCAAGCACTTATGGAAATTCATCTCCATCCAAGTGGTATTACAATATAGTTGAAGAATATCTTTATAAGCTCAGGCTTCCCATAACATATTTACTTTAACTGTACCTTTCAAGTTTTTAACTTTATCATTGAAATTCCCATGACATCTAAGGACATGGCCACATAATGAATGTATCAACAGTCATCTAGTAAATTCATAAAAGGTAAGCATGCATCAATGAAAACATCAAAATGCTTCTTCACTTTTATTGTTTTTCTTTATCTAACCATACTTCTTCCCCTATCAATATGTAGACTAATTGCTCCCCCTAAAACCTTGTTGGTCTGTTCATCTCAAGATATTTAATTTGTATCACATATATCTTCAGAATCGATGAAAAGTAAATCTCACAAATGTAGATTTATACCACAAGTTGTTCACATGCACTCAACTAATAAGGAACTTGTTGCATCTAGCATTTTCACTAGTGGTTCCAAATACTAGTAGGTTGGTGAGTTGTTTGAGACTAGCTAATGGTGAGAGATACCACATTTCAGAGGGGGTACACCACCATAGAAGAGAGACACTAGTATTTAGAAAGTGTGCATAGTGTATACCTTCCATGTAGGTCTATATAAGTGTCCATGCAAGCTCCACACAAGTATCATAATTCAATGTTTGTGGGTAACATATGGAGGTTGGTGAGTTGTTTGAGACTAGCTATTTTACCCTAGAATTCCCAGCAAAGATTGTATTTCAAAGATAGACATACCTCTAGGCTATGACAATGATGTTGGTAGGAAACGAGTATTAGAGACTAAATGTTGTCCTCGAAACTGTATAGGATAGCATATATATTTAAAGCGCATAGCCTATTACTTATTAGTATATGATTTATTTAAGTCTTGAAAAATATTATTAGGAAGAAAAATGAGAAAATGATAAACATGCATCCTCAAAGGATTGAGAAACATCCATCCAACCCAAATATCCTACTTTCAATGGCATCCTTGCATCATATCTTACCTCCATTTTCCTACCTCATACAACTTAACAAGTGCAATATTTCAGCTTTACGCTAAGCTACCTCAGAATTTGAAGTTTGAACCATTTCCATCCTAGAAGAAATGACATTATCATGCTCAACATATAATAAATTGAGTTTGACCACTTGGTTTTTCATTAGATGGGATCAGAAATGATCCCAATGTGCCCAAAACTTTCACACACTACTGCATGGGTGCTCAGAATTGGAAATTAATCCTCAAATTCAACCCATAATTATGAATTAGGCCTATTATTGCTAAAATTAACCCAGATTTAAAAATGACGCTCTTCGTTGCATATTAGATACACAATCATGGAGAATTCAGGTTTCTTTCACACCCAGGTTTTCCCAGACTTGTTGCTACTATTTCACACACATTTGGCTGCTGAGATTTGAGAAATTAATGCCTAGAATGTTGCTACACTGAGTTTCTTTTATGCCCAGAAAGATTCAGAACTCCTTGGTGCACACGCATGCAATATAGGTAGTAACAAAATAGGAAGGAGGGAGTGGAGTTGCCACTCCATTATGGGGAAAAACTGATAAACCCTGGGAGGGGAGGATAGGAATAAAAGTTAAGAAGAGAATTCCACTATATTAATTAAGGTTTTAGACTTGATTAAGCTATCTAGGGTTGTATATTAATTTAGGTAATTCAATTAGGGTTAAAAAAAAAATAGGAAAGAACAACAAATTAAGAAAGGAAAGAAAACTATCTAGGGTGAATTCAAAGGACTATACAAGGTTCCACTCTAAAGACATAAGATCCATAAAAATGCTTAATGCACATTTCAACTCATTTTGAGAAAAGCTGAAAACTCTTAGGTAGATTCAACTCATTTGTTTTTATAATTATTTTTCTCAAATATTCAAACTCAAAGTTGAAAAAATGAGACAAGCATGTCCAGCATAGAAAAAACATACCTCAATATCTTTCATGTCCAGCATGTCCCAGAAATAATGAGTTACAACAACCATTAAAGTACTTAAAACAGTAACAATAGTGAGAGTAACGATCTATATAATATCTAAGTTGCTAATGAAATACAACAATACATAATAGTAGCATGATATATCATATATGAACGAATAATAAACTCAACATAAGGTAACTCAAAACAAGATGTTAGGGAAGAGCTCCCTTATCCTTAGAAAAAATGCTTCTAAATAGACTTCAACACCTTAGCGTTAGGTTGCATGCTACTGAACTAGAAAAACATACCTTTGAAAGGAGAGAACCCTGAAATGGAAAAGATCCTAAAATAGATCATCCGACCCTCACTAATAAAAAATAGTAGCATTAGAGCAGTATGACCAACTCTCAATAAAAATGACAAAAAAGTACTCCAAAAAAGTCACATATGGTAGCGTTATGGTGGATGGAGCCTAAGGAGGGATCTTAAGGTAAACATTTTTAAACTAGTAGCAACAAGGAAGGTCTTCCAGCATTCATGTGTTCTTGCATGCAGAAGACTTAAAATAGGAAATTAGTTGTATTTAATTTACTTTTCCTAAGTTTACTTTGGAAAATAAATTAAAGTGATATAAATTAACTTTAGTGAACCACTAGTTAAAGTGAAAGTGAAATTAGGTTTTTCGATTTATCTAAAGTTATAAAAAATAGATCAATTGGTGGAGAGAACAGACACTTGTATTCCGACAGAGACAGTATACAGATAGGGAGAGAAATTCAGACAGAGGATTTAGCTAAGAAGACGGAGGAGTGAGAAGCAGGATCATCGAGCTTCGTACAGTTGGGTGGTACACTCACACAGGAGGGTGTTGAGGTTTAGCTAGGATTTGCCTAGTGATTCTGTCGGGTACTACATTCGCCAGGTTTGGGTGAATTTGCAGTGATTGTAAAAGTTCCATATTTTCTCATAATAAAATCTATATCTGATTGTTGCATTGATTTTCCCATCTTGGATTTTTTCGGGGGTTTCCATACCTAAAATAATAGTGTCAATATTGTGATGTGATGTTGTGATTTATTTCTCAATTTTATATTCCACAGCATACTGTAAAAGATATTCCACTGCATACTATAAAATATATTCATGTGTGGTTATTAGTTGATATTTTGCATGCACTGTTTAGCCCTAGTTGAATATTAAAGGGAAATTTACTTGGTATTAGAGCTCTGGTGAGCTAAAGCTGAGAGATTTGCAACAGCAGTGATAGATCAAGGGCATATCTATAGGAATACACAAACCTAGACTTCCATATCTAAGGTTTGACAGGTACACTTCACTATGGCCATGCAGTTGAGAGTTGAGGATAGACTCCAGGGTGCTCAGAACTTTCCTACATGGAAAGAAAGGATCACAAGGATCTTGGACGTCAGTGATGCAAAGGAGCACATTGTGTCCATGAAGGTTGCACCCACAGATCTGACAGATTTATCATCTTGGAAGAATATTGATTCCAGAGCCATGCTGATTATCATGAATGGAGTGAAGGACCATATAGTCCCTCACCTTTCTAGTAAGAAGACCGCAGCAGAGATGTGGACGGATTTGGAGAGTCTGTACCAAAGCAAGAATAGGAACCGGAAGATGGTGTTGTAAGAGAGGATGCGCATCACCAAGATGGCCAAGGGAGAAGGATTGGTGCCTTATCTCATGAGGCTCACATAGATCAAGGACGAGCTTGGAGTTGTTGGCTCTAATACAGTAGATGAGGAGCTAGTTAAGATATCCCTTGATGGTTTCTCTAAGCCATGGGACACCTTTGTCAAAGATGTTGTGGCTATGGATAAGGTTCATGATTGATAGATACTATGGGATGACTTTGTGCAGGAGGAGACCCATATGGGTCAAGGATCTTACTCATCCAGTAGTGCCCCATAGATTATGGATGAGGAGGCTCTAGCCCTTACATGGAACAACAAGGGGAAGGGAAAGAGGAAGCAGAATGGTAACAAGAACCTTCACATGTCAAAGGTCAAGTGTTTAATCTACCACAAGCAGGGACACTTTACCTCCCAGTGCCCAAACATGAAGAATAATAGTAACACTCAAATGGATGGATATGTAGAGGTGGATGAGTTCAACAGGAAATTTGATGAGGAGTAATTATGTTTGATATCTTTCATGGAAAGCACCACAGGGAGAAACATATGGTACATTTATAGTGGATCATCTAGTCACATGATCGGATGGAAGAGATTCTTCAAAGACTTGCAAGAGGGTGGAATACGGATCCACATTGAGCTGGGTGATGATGTGCAGTATCAGGCGCAGGGAATTGGAACTGTTTCATTTGAGAGGGAGTCTGGAAAACCCCTCAGTTTTATTGATGTGTTATATGTTCCAGGACTAACCAAGAACCTTATATCAGTCTCCGCTCTAGAGGACAAGGGATATCAAGTGAATTTCCATGACCATAGAGTGTATATTAGGCCCAAGGGGTTATATAGAATCTTGGATTGGGTAATTGGTAGAAGGAGTGGGAAATTGTACATATTACACTTTGATCCTGTAAAGGCTCTAGTTAGAAGCAGCAGATGCAGTCAGGGTGAGTTGTGGCATAGGAGGATGGCACACTTACACCATGGAGAACTAAAGCATTTGAGACATGTAATCATTGGAGTTCCTCGGGTAAAGAAGTAAAACCATAACCACTGCAATGGTTTATCTTTGGGCAAGAAAATCAATAAGCCTTTCCCACGGAGTGAGCACAAGTCTAAGGAGCCCTTGGACTTGGTGTGTTCGGATGTATGCGGACCTATCAGTCTCCATTCGTTCAGTGCTTATAGTTACTGTGTAAACTTAATTGATGAATATTCTAGGAAAACTTGGATCTATTTCCTAAAGGCCAAGTCAAAGGTCTTTGAGAGGTTCCAAGACTCTCAAGACTCTTGTGGAGAACCAAATAGGAAAGAATGTTTGAGTGTTGAGGATAGACAACAGGGGTGATTGTTAACCCAAAAAATCCCTCACTAAGCTCTACATGACCTACACCACCCAAGGAAATCCATGCACGGCCCTCATTTGACCCCCACACCCTCAAAAAGGCTTAAAAATATGAAAAGGGGCTTAAAACCCCATAAAAAGAGCCAAAATAGCTCCCAAAGGGGCTAAAACCTCCAAAAAGGGGCTAAAACCCCTCAAGGGAGCTTAAAACCCCCAAAGGAGCTCAATATTGGGCAAAAGGGCTAAAACCCCCAAAAAGGGGCTAAAGCCCCAACCAAGGGCTTAAAACCCTAAAAATCCCAAGAAAAAGTATTAATAGAGGGGTGGGGGTCACTCTCAAATCACTTATCATCTCCCTATCATTACGCTGCCCGTGTGAGTGCCTTGAGACACTTTGCCTCTCAAGTCATTCAACCTCCCTTTCCTCCATTCCTCCATTGAGCCATAGCTCCCCATCCATTGAGAGGTGCTCTCCCAAGCTAGGGCATGGTGGCCTATTCCAACCAGAGAAGGTATACATGTCTATTCAGTCCTTTGCTTAGTTAGATTGTAGTTTTCTAACATTATTTGTTTGCAGGTTTATTGCTTAACATTTTCCTGCAGGTTTCTAGTGATTGCTTGTAGGTCTTTTGGTTTTCTAACAGTTTGATGCAGGGTTATGGAGCTTAGCCCCAACCTTGTGTTCAGGCGTTTCATTTCATTTTTTGTTTCTTTCTTTCTGTTCTTCCATTCTCACAGGAACCCTACCCTTCCATCCTATAGATAGAAGGGAGTTGTTCCTACTCGTAACAAGGGAGAAAGCCCTACTACAGATTTGGCAATTATACCGGGTTGATCCCATAGGATCCCTGGGTTTTATTTCTGCATTTTAGTTTTATTTTCCCTAGTTTAGTTTTCTTTCAAATCTAGATTAGATCTATCTTTTCCTACATTTTTAGTTACTACCGAGCCTCCTCAAGGACAAACCGATCCCATTTGGCCACAATATAGGTTACTGTCGGTCAGATCTGGCTCAAGTTCAAGAAATTTTCATCTTTCAGAGTAGGTCGCTCTTATCGGGCTGAAAGGTGCGACCAGGTCGTTCATTCAGGCTTGAAAGGTGTGACTTCATCCTAGAAGCTAGATCGCTTCTGTCTGTAGTTTCTGAGCGACCCGCTTGCCTGTTTTGGGGAAAATTTGGTGACCCCATCGCCACATTTACCCTAAAAAGAGCGATCTATCTCTTAGATTCAGATTTTTAAAGATTAGGAACTGTCAATGCGGCTCAGTCGCCTTTGTCCATCAAATTTGTGTCTATTTCCTTTTAGTATATGTTTAGTTTATTACAGCATGTGTAAATCAATGTTAAATTAAATGGTTAATTGGTTAATGAATTTGTTTAAATCTTGAATCAAAAAATTACTGTAGGTTTCAATTCTTAAGTTGAAATTAACATCTTGCCTAGCCCTTCCTCCTCTACCCAGTCATCACCCTTCAGGTTATTCTGGGATAAGACGAAGGTCAAGCTCATATAGTAATAGGCACTTTACCTGTCATTTTTCCAAACCACTAAAAACAGGTGACTTGGAAGGTAGAGGGGGTGGTAGGCCCAGGGGGCCTCACGACATTCGCGTCCTCCTTGTTGACCAACCTTGCATCTGGAGGGTGACCTAAGGATCTATGGATGGGCTTAGTCCCATTGTGTTGAGAGCCCAACACCCTTTCTTGGTTGAAGAGAAATACAGGTGTAAGGCATGTTGATGTATTTGTAACTTCAGAATGTATTCATCCATATTTCTTATGTATTGTAACCTGATGTTTATTCTGGGATGTATTTGAGTCATTTCATGCCCCGATGTTCCGATCGGGAAGTTTTTATAATGTGAAAGTCATGTCAAGTCATTGTGGGTAACCCTCCTATTGGTCAAGGGTCAAAGTCCCCACAGTTGTGGGGCCCTTGGGTTATTAGACTATCCTAGTGAATTCGACCCTAGGTGAGTCATTGTAAGTCGTGGCAATAGTCCCCACCATTGTGTTACCCTCCTATTGGTCAGAGGAGGCAAAGTCCCCACAAGTGGTGGGGCACTAGGGTTATTAGACACTCCTAGAGATGTCGGCTCTAGTAAGTAATTGTTAATTGAGGCTGACATGTTGGAGTGCACTTTAAGTGAATGGAAGAATATAAATAGAGAGTGAGAGACTCTCTATTTATCACTTGCAACACTCACACTCACTCATTAGGGTGCATGAGTGAGAGAGGAGAAGCTCTCTTAGTGTGAGAGAGATAGACCGCTGCTGTGTGCAGATCATCTTAATGTTTTGGGGATTTTACTATTTTGGTGTTGATTCTATCTCTGAGGAAGTTGTGGGGTTTTCTCCTTTATGGTTTCCTCAAGGAAAAATCTTTGTGTCTCTTGTCTCTTGTGATGTGCTTATGTTTTATTGTTGTGCTTGTTATTCTCTCAGTTAAAAGATCCTAAGATCACAATGCTAGCTTATATGATGAAAAACTAGCATGGTATCAGAGATAACCTGAGAACAAGACATTGTGCAACTACAGAAGCTATGGCTTCTTACTTTTTGGGTCTCTCTCCACAATCTATCAGCAAAAGTATGATAGGCTGACTCTCCATTAAAGGGTGCATCTTTCTGTCGAAGCGGAATTCGATTCCGAGCATTTTCAGTTTTCGATGCGGAAATTAGGGATTTCTACAAAAGAGGAATTTTTGAGTAATACTAGAATATAATTGTTCCCCTCATCAAAACCAAAGTTTAGATACCTAGATCAAGAAATTTGGTTGGGTGAAACTCTAGGAAAGTCAAACCTTAGTTTGACCCCGAGCTAGGAAAAACCCTAAATACTAAAACTGATAAGTTTTGGTACATTCACTATATTTTGAGTTTGGTGAAGTCTCAAAATCCAAAAATTGTAGGAGCTGAAGCCGAAATCCTGATGAATATTATTTCCACAAATCAGCCTCATATTCACTATATTCTGGGAGATATGATCCCTCCAAGTTAGGGTTCCAGCCTCTTCCAGAATTCATCCTTAAACAGGACACCTGCGGAGAATTGTAATATATTGGGCTACAGAGGTCCAAATGGAATTCCTGAAGATTTTCCAGAAAGGAAACAGAATTTAATTTTGGTGGTCTGAAGATCAAACATAAAATATCAACCAGTGACACGTGGCATGTCATACAACTTCGTTGTTCTGAAAAGTCCTGTAACAGGTCACCTTGGGAAAAGAATCATAAATCCCAAATGGTGAAACCAATTCTGATGAAACCTATGGTATTGGATCAGGGACATGAGAGATTACCTCTATGAGAAATTTCAGAATAGAAGAGTAGCAATTTTGGCGATATCATAGAAATAGTAACAGGAATTTCTGCAGAAGAAATTGGAAAATTATGGCTTCTTGTTCCAGGAGCTTCCCTCCACTGTTTTCAGAAAAGGAGTACATTGGATAGCTCCATTTGAAGAGATCTATCTATCTATCCAATAATATCTGAAAGATTCTGAGTTTTGAAAATTTGGGTTTCTGTGACAAACCCTAGATCAGCCAACTCCGGAACCAGGACGGACACCTCAAATCGTTACGATCTAATCCTTTGCTATTTTCATTTGAGGTTCTCATTTCAAAGTGATCTATCACATCATCTTGATGAAAATATTTGGGAAGTTGAAAACTTCCAAGCCTGGAAGTATATGATCTCTCTGAATAAAATGGATTGGACACCTATATGTGTATATAGGTTCCAGTTTCAAAGGGAGATGAGGTTAGAATCCTTTCACAAGAAGAACTTGGTCAAGGCCAAGAAGATCATTGCTGATTTAGTCACGAATCAACTTGTACTACAAGTGTCTTCCCCAAAGACATTGATGAGGTTTGATTCCTTGACCAAGCTATTTCAATGGAAGAACATAAATCAGAATATCAATTTGAGAAAATAGTTGAAGGAAGAGAAGATCCAAAATGAAGAGACCATGCAGTCATACCTTACAAGGGTCTCTCAAATCTAAGAACAACTTGAATCGGTAAGTGAAGAATATAGAAGTGGTGATGGCCACCTTGAATGGCCTCCCAAGATCATGGGATTCATTCATGTGAGGAATGTGTGCCAGAAGGAAGTGATTACTTTCAGTAGACTCTGAGAAGAAGAAGAAGCTCGACTCATAAGAAGAGAAGAGAAGATGGGAGAAATTGAATATCAAGCTCTCACCATCCAAAGAAGATCCCTCAAGCAATGAGGAATACAAAGGACTCAACTCTTGAAGAACTTCTTATCCACCTTAGCATTTATATAAGAAACGATGCTATTATGAATGAAGAAGACAATGAAGCCGAAGGCTCAAGAAGGAGCCTACCCATGAAACAAATAAAGATAAGTATTCAATTGTCTTTTCATTATATTATTTTTGTTATGCATTTGTTTATATTTAGTTGATGTATTATGCATGATAGGATGTTTACATTAATGACAGTATACTACTAATATGCATGTGATGGGTAAGTAGCTCATGGTGCTATACAAATTCTCCATTGCTACTTATCTAGAATGAAACCTCTTTGCTGACATATTGGATTAGTGCACAATCTCAATGTTGTCCTGGTAGAGATGGAAGGTATCTAGAAAGTTTAGTAAGATATGGATGAATGTTGTATTGCCTAAAGTAGTTGCATGATCATATATTTATGCATAAGAACTTGCCAGTATAAATATTCCTTATGAAATTTTTCTAACCATACAAATGCATTTGACTTGTAGGAAAGATCGCATACATAATCACCTACAAGAAAAGAAGAATGAAGACTTGTTCTGAAGAACAAGTGATGACAGTTCAAAGACAAAGAATAATATGACGAGTGCAGTGGATCATTGATGCAGAACCTTCCAGCCACCAAGAAGAAAGGGAAGACCAGTTCAAGAAGAATGATGTCAGGGCGCAATATCGAGACCTGAAGAGAAGTTCATAGTTCCATCATACAGTAGATGGAAACATCGTGGGATACAAAGCAAGATTCGTAACACGAGGCTTCTCACGAAAAGAAGGCCTAGACTACGAAGAGACATTTGCGGCCAGTAAGAGTTGAAACAGATACATGATGAGCTTGATGAATATCTTAACCTTTGCTACAAGGTTGAAAATGCAAGTCTATACACTAGATGGTCACATAGAATATTAGTAGCATAGGAAGCTACTTGTCACTCCGATACATAATGTTTTTAGTGCATAGAGCATGGAAGATAGAGGGAGTATGATGCTTCGCTTCAGAGGGAGTGACTACAGAATATCTTGAGGTTCGACATGGTACGACAGGATGGGAAGATTACTGATGACTCTAGTAGTTACTGAGATTAAAGTGGATTCCAACCTTTCCTTCAAGGTTGAAGGTGGAAGACCAGTGATGCTCCCGTTATATGTCGATGCACTATTTTCTAGGCATGGAGGTGTGGACAAGGGAAGTATGCATTAGAGATCCTGAATAGGTTCAGGATGATGGACTGCATGACCACACCTATGGCATCGAACATGAAGCTGTTAAGTGCTGCTTCATCAGATATGGTTGATGCTATGATGTATCATCAGATGATTGGGTCCTTGATGTACCTGAGACCAGATATTTGCTTTGTTGTGAACACATTGAGACATGTTCACCCGATGGTTGCAAAGCATGCAGGGGTACAGTTGAGTATCAGCTGAAGTATGATATGAATCAAAAGATTAACCTGGAGGGTTATGTTGATTCAGATTGGGCAGGGAGTGCCATTGATAGGAAGAGTACTTCAGGATGTTGCTTCAGTATGGGATTAGGTGCGATCTCTTGGTTTAGCAGGAAGCAATCCTGTGTGGCACTGAGTACATCTAAAGCAGAGTATGTTGTAGCTTGTTCAGCTAGTTGTGAGGTAGTATGGCTACGGAAGCTACTGTCTGATATATTTGATCTCCAGTTGGATGCTACTTGTATACATTGTGACAACCAGAGTTGCATGAAGCTGTCAAAGAATCTAGTGTTGCATGACAAGTCGAAGCATATCAAGATCAAGTATCACTATATCAAGGATATGGTGCACAGAGGAACAGTGAAGCTCTAGTATGTTGTGACGGAGGAATAGATAGATGATGTATTGACAAAGCCATTGTCTAAGCTGAAGTTTGAGTACTTCAAGGAGAAGCTTGGTGTTCTCCAGATCGAGGTTTCCTCCAAGAGAAAGTGATGAGACCCATAGCCATTCTGACATGGTGAGAGGATTGGTTCCTTCCATGGTCGGATGTAAGGGCTAAGCCATTCTGTCATGGTGAGAGGATTGGTTCCTTCCATGTCAGATATGAGTGCTGAGATCCATAGCCATTTTGACGAGTAGGTCAGATATAAGGGCTGAGCCATTCTATCATGGTGATAGGGTTGCTCCCTTTCATGTTAGATATGAGTGCTAACCATTATGTTGAGTAGGACAGATGTAAGGGAAATTTCCATTCTAGGAATGGAGGCACCTGGTTAGTTACCAGGATCACTCAGTGTAGGACTGAGTAGCCATTTTGATGTGATAGAGGGATGTGTCCCCACTTTATCAGATGTAAGGGCTGAACCATTCTGTCATGGCTAAAGGATTAAGTTCCTTCCATGTTAGATGTGAGTGTTGGCCATTCCGACGAGCAGGTTGGATGTAAGGGCAACTGCCATTCTCTAGGAGAATGGAGGCACCTAGTCAGTTACTAGGTAGCTCAGTCAAGGACTGGGGGCCATTCTAATATGACTGTAGGATTGGTTCCTACAAGATCAGATATGAGTGCAAGCCCTTCCACCATTGTGAGCAAGATGTGTTCCCACTTGATCAGATGTAAGGGCTGAACCATTCTGTGATGGCTAAAGGATTAAGTTCCTTCCATGTCATATGTGAGTGTTGGCCATTCCGACGAGCAGGTCAAATGTAAGGGCAACTGCCATTCTCTAGGAGAATGGAGGCACCTAGTCAGTTACCAGGTAGTTCAGTCGAGGACTGGGGGCCATTCTGATATGACTGTAGGATTGGTTCCTACAAGTTCAGATATGAGTGCAAGCCCTTCCACCATTATGAGAAAGATGTGTTCCCACCTGGGTCGATGTAAGTGCAAAGCCTTTTCACAGATGGTATTAGGTGTGTCCTACCATGCTGGTGATTGTAAGTGTTGAGCCTTTCCACAGATGGTAGTAGGTGTGTCCTACCATGCTGGTGGATGTGAGTGTTGTGCCTTTTCACAGATGATAGTAGGTGTGTCCTATCATGCTGGTGACTATAAGTGCAGTGCCTTTTAACAGATGGTAGTAGGTGTGTCCTACCATGCTGATGATTGTAAGTGCTGAGCCTTTCCACAGATGGTCCTACCATGCTGGTGGATATGAGTGCTAAAGCCTTTCCACAAATGATAGTAGGTGTGTCCTATCATGCTAGTGGTTATAAGTGCTGAGCCTTTTCGTAGATGATAGTAGGTGTGTCCTATCATGCTGGTGAATGTGAGTGATGGGCCTTTCTGATATGATTATAGGATTATTTCCTACATGATCAGATGTGAGTGCTTGGTGTGCCTTTCTAACGAGTAGGTCAGATGTAAGTGTTGGGAAAAGACCTACATGATGGCTAGGCCTACAACTAGCATGAAAAAGGGTTGGCTCTGTAGAACTTCCTATGATGAGAAGAATCATGAGATAGCACCAGGGATGATCTAGATCGAGTGGTGATCGAGATCCAGTGATGATAGCCAGTGATGATCCAGATCGAGTGATGATCCAGATCTAGTGATGATGATCCAGCGGTGATGATCCAGATCGAGTGATGATCCAAATCCAGTAATGATGATCCAGCAGTGATGATCAAGATCGAGTGATGATCCAAATCCAGTCCAGTGATGATGATCCATATCGAGTGATGATCCATATCAAGTGATGATCCAGATCCAGTGATGTCCCAGATCGAGTATGATCCAGTGACGATGTTCCAAATCGAGTATGATCCAGTAACAATGATCCAAATTGAGAGATGATCCAGATCCAGATGAAAGATGAATAAAGATGAATATGACGAGAACTCAATGATGATTCAGATGACGTAGAGAATAAGACTTGTGCTAATAAATTGTGTCGAGAGAATACCTTCCTAGTTAAGAGGGAGTGTCGATGTATTTGAAACTTCGGAATGTATTCATCCATATTTCTTATGTATTGTAACCCGATGTTTATTCCGGGATGTATTTGAGTCATGTCATGCCCCGATGTTCCGATTGGGAAGTTTCTATAATGTGAAAGTGATGTCAAGTCATTGTGGGTAACCCTCCTATTGGTCAAGGGTCAATGTCCCCACAGTTGTGGGGCCCTTGGGTTATTAGAATATCCTAGTGAAGTCAACCCTAGGTGAGTCATTGTAAGTTGGGGCAATAATCCCCACCATTGTGTTACCCTCCTATTGGTCAGAGGAGGCAAAGTCCCCACAAGTGGTGGGACACTAGGATTATTAGACACTCCTAGAGATGTCGGCTCTAGTAAGTAATTGTTAAGTGAGGCTGACATGTTGGAGTGCACTTCAAGTGAACGGAAGAATATAAATAGAGAGTGAGAGACTCTCTATTTATCACTTGCAACACGCACACTCACTCATTAGGGTGCATGAGTGAGAGAGGAGAAGCTCTCTTAGTGTGAGAGAGAGAGACTGCTGTTGTGTGTAGATCATCTTAAGCTACAACTTCTTATGCACAACCTACGCCACCATAGTAGGCCCAGGCACTAGCTTGGCCGACACAACAATATGCAGGACAAATTCCCACATTTGTGGCACCTGCACCCACCCAAGTTTACTATGCACCACCAGTGCAAGCCATTTAAGCCCTCACCCCTACCCCGAGAGCACCTTTAGGATAGGTGTTTGCACAGCAAAGCTGTCCTAACCATCCATCCCCCAATAACCAACAAGGGAAATCAAGAAATAACCAATCCAGGAACTGGGGAAATAACCAACCATAAGGAGGCAGGCAGCAACTAAACCCACCTAGATGCAATGCTCCATTACGGACAAATTAGTCATGTAAACTATGTGACATCTATGGGCACTATATGCATGAGTGCCCCTTCATGGGCCGTGCCAAGCAGGTTCTTCAGAACGAAGCTCAGTGCAGTACCAATGTGGTAGTCCCAGCTCAACCCAACCCAACACCACTAGGCCCTCCACCCATGCTGCTTGAGAACCTGTTACCACTCCAAGGGTTGGTAGCAACTGTACCCATGCCTTTACCTGCCCTTGCAGCCCCTGCTGCAGCCCCGCCTACAGCAATAGGGGTTCATCACCTGCTAGCCATGACAACAGATGAGGTAAACTTGCAAACTAGGAGGAACCAATATGGGTCCAATACTAAAACCTCTGACCCATCAACAACATCCATGTCTAATGCCACCAACATAGCTCTTCACTTACCCCCTTTTCCCCCACGCCCCCCCATACGGCGAGTGGCCAACAATGCCACGACTAGAGTTGCTGTGAGCTATAGCATTGTGGATGACTTGGCCCAAACACCTACAGCCATTTCTGCTCTTAAGGTGCTTAAAACATGCCCAACACAAAGGAAATCTCTATTAGCTACCCTCGGTGCTGTAGCCCCCTTCGGCTCCAAAATAATCACTTTTAATTTGGACAAAGGAGAACCTAGAATGCCATCCACCATCACCTTCCAAATTAAGGTCTCAATCTGGAATTTGGTGGGCCATCGATGCATCATCGATGAAGGGGCATCCACCTATGTGATGTCAACATCTGTCTGGCAGAAACTCAGGTCCCCTACCCTTCAACTATCTACCACCACACTTCGCACCTATGATGGCCACCCCACCAGAGCCCAAGGAATCCTTTCACACGTCCCCATCACTTTAGTAGGGAAGATAGTCCTAATTGACATAAAGGTAGTCAATTCACAGTTGAACTATAACCTACTCTTGGGACGAAGCTACATGTATGCCATGAGAGACGTGGCATCCACCATCTTTTGCCTTATGATGTTCCCTCATGATGAGAATATTGTGATAGTGGATCAACTGACTTACCATGATCCATGAGGGCCAATGGCACTAGCCAATGTTATCCCTACTATCGACAGCACAACCACCCCACCATTATTTTACATAGGCCTTGGGTTGCTCACTGACACCTCTATGACATCTCCCTTCCCCTTTGTGTTACCTCCATCAACACCAAGTGATACTGCATATTTGTGCATGCTCTCATCCAGTACTTCTACACCTAAACTCCAACCACAGCCGCAACACCAACCACAATTGTAGCTCCATCCATAGCCGCAGCACCAACCACAGTCACTTCTCCATCCTCAGTTGAATCCCCATCCACAGCCGCAGCACCAACTGCATTCACAACTCCATCCATAGCCACAGCTCCATCTGCAGCTGCAACCCCAGCCACAGCTGCAACCTCAGTCGCAACCTCAACCTCAGTTACCAGGGAAACAATGTCATTCATTCCAACTCAACATGATCCTTTTCCTTTTCCTACCATCCTAGATCGTAAATAAGTCTATCTTGGAAACCCGCAATCTACAAGATTTCACACTGGGATTTCCTGTGTGGTACCTTGAACCACCTACCCTACTTCTGAGGCCCCAAGATGTGTTGAATCCTATCCAATGAATTGAGATGATGTTGCACCTACCTCTGGGTCCATTAAAGACTCCTCCCATCTCCAGACCTGCCCTTCTTCCTCCAACAGAGACTGGGGGCAAGGACACCAAAACCACAACCAATACTTTTTACATGATCTCTAGCACTAGTCTCCCTTCCATCTTGTTGGCTATGGAAGATCCACCTGATCTATCCTAGCACCACTTACGTGATGATGGAGAGATCTATAAGACCACCTCTGGTTTAACCCAATTCCCTTTAAACCTAGTGTGGAATCGGTTCTTCCTAGAAAAGACCATATTCCATCACTCTGCCTCACCAAAGACCTTTGTCTTGGCAAGGAGGAATACCTCTTCACTGACTCAGATGGTCGCCTCTTGAAGAAGTTACATAACGGGCTCCACCTCTAGAGATCCCATGCCTGATACCACCACCATGAGTCACTTATAGCGTATATTTTGTTTTTTGTTTTTACAATGTTTTTAACACAAATCAAAAACCCCCCATTTAGGGGTAGCACCATTAGCTGTTGTTTCAAATTCACCTAGATCCTGTTCGAGACACCCCTCACACCTCCAGGCTCAAATTTCTATCTTCTAACGAGACCATGATCTCATTTTTAACAAGTAATTTTTGGGACCACTTCCTGAAAATTACCTCAATTTACGAGCCACATCATTGTGATGTAAGTGTCTCCAAACCTGTACTTGCATTACACTTTCCTACCACCACTCATGTGGGTTCCCGGGCCACTGCTTGAAAGGCACATCCTTTTTACTTTTAACATATATCTATCTAATTTTTCCACCGCACCTTATATGGATCCCCGGACCATCGTCCAAAGGATGGATCATTTCCTTTGCATGCACTTGACACATAACTGCCTCTAGACTTGCACTCACATCACTTGTAGTCAAGTCTGCCCACCACAACTCACACACAGCTCCCCTGACCTTTGTCCAAGAGCCACCTCAGTTTGTGTGCCTTTGCCGCATCGATTCACCTACCTCTGCCACGATCTATCCTGTGCATGTATCGGTATGTTTAAGAGCCACCTGCTCCATCCATACTGCATGGATGACCTTTGGAATACTATCCACTATCCTGACATGGGGCACTACCTATGCCACCATGATCAGTTGACCATACTAGAGTTTCTTTTAAGCTCTTTTCTGACTCCTAAAAGAATGAAAAGATTATCGAGCGCAGCTACTTCCTTTCCCGCTCGTTAAAGTATAGGAAAGGGAATCTACATCATCTCATTTATCTCCTTTTATGGACTATGTAGACTAACATATGAAAAGGACCACCTTGGCATATTCAAGCCAAGACCATTCCCCTTTGCATCCTTTTATGCTTTCTCAGATAGAGGGGCTGAACCTTACGAAAAATCTCACCATGGGTTGTCGTTAAGCTCTTTTCCATCCTTCTCATCAAGAAAATATTATCAAGAAATCTTGGTTTTGTTCATGCTCGTAAACGTATCTGAATGACCGTCTAGTCAGTATAGGTTTAACCTTTTTTGGCCTAACTAGACTACCAATGGTAAAGAAGTCTCTCATATTCTAAAGGATGGGTGAACTCTCCTGTGTATACTTTTATCCTTTTTGGGCACAGGAGACTACCAAGGAAAAAGATCTCCCACTTGACTCTTCTTCATGCTTTCAGACTCTCTAAAATTGAAAGCATCATCGATCATTTACTTTCTCGGGCTCGCCAAAAATCCATGAGATCGTACCACAATGGTGTCTTTAGACACCACCCCACAGATAACAGTTTGGAAGCATTCCCACTTTGGGTCACTTTTGTTTAGAGTACTCTACAATGTGTCTTCCTTGGATCCCATTAATATCAAAAGTGTCTACCTCCTCCAAGTATTTCCCATCTGTAGTGACATTCCCAGTATTACAGCTATGATCCCTTTCCCATGAGTCAATTTCATTTGCTTCCTAGTCCACCCTGTTGTCATACTCTGAACAAAAGAAGTTTGAGTCCACTACACTCCCTCTGCCCCTATTCAACTCCTCCCCTCCCCCCCCCCATTCAGTGTTTCAGTCCTCAGATTGTATCACATCTCTTGATTATCTCCCTCGTGCTTCTGGTCAAGGAAACACCATTGCCTTGGCCATGGGAATGTCTCCGTCTGTCAAAAAAAACACATGTATTCTAGAGGATAGATCCAAAGGTCCCTATATCCTAGTTTCATTAACCTCATTGATGAGTTCCTTAGACCACTTGAGAGGAGTCCTTAGTGCCTCTCAGGATGGTTGTTTCTCAGGTGCTTGACTCTAGCTACATCATCGCACCATTGAGATTCGTACAGGGTATTGGTCCATGTAGTATTTGGTCAAAGACCCCAAATGTCACCTGACTCTAGCAAATTGATGATTCTATTTGAGGGACCTTAGCAGGTTCATGTCCCTTGTGATTTTTGGGTTGGGTTGGAGACAGTGTTCAGAAGCCCCAACAATGCTTCTATATAGATTTATGATTGATGCAACATACTTGTACCATAGAGACTCTGAATATCCGTCAATAAACTATGTACCATTCCATATCTAGTGGGCCATCAGTCATGAAGATATAGCATTCCATGATAATGCCATGGGTCCAATGTAGCAGTTCTTCATATCAATATTGTATTCATCCTCTAATTGAGGCAATCCCTAATGTAACAATAGTTGTACATGGTTGGCTCTTGTATTATAGAGCTTAGATCACATTATTATTTTGACATCGTTATGAGCATGGGGATTCCCACCTCATCCATATAAATGTCACACATTATTTATATCTCACCCATTGATGGGAACCATATTAATACAAAAACCAAAATCCACCATGCCCCAGCCTAGGAAGCACCACCTCTCCCCAAGAAAATTCTATGATGTCTATCATCCATACAATGAGCTCGTGCCCTCACACATCAGGGGGCAATCTATTAACCCAAAAAATCCCTCACTAAGCTCTACATGACCTACATCACACAAGGACATCCATGCATGACCTCATTTGATCCCCACACCCTCAAAAAGGCTTAAAAATATGAAAAAGGGCTTAAAAACCCCTAGAAAGATCCAAACTAGCTCCCATAGGGGCTAAAACCTCCAAAAAGGGGATAAAAAACCTCAAAGGAGCTTAAAACCCCCAAAGGAGCTAAATATTGGGCAAAAGGGGCTAAAAACCCAAAAAGGGGCTAAAGCCCCAACCAGGGGCTTAAAACCCTAAAAATCCCAAGAAAAAGTATAAATAGATGGGTGGGGGTCACTCTCAAATCACTTCTCATCTCCTTATCGTTACGCTATCCGTGTGAGTGCCTTGAGACCCTTTTCCTCTCAAGTCATTCACCCTCCCTCTCCTCCATTCCTCCACTGAGCCATAGCTCCCCATCCATTGAGAGGTGCTCTCCCAAGTTAGGGCATGGTGTCCCATTCCAACGAGAGAAGGTATACATGTCTTTTCAGTCTTTTGCTTAGTTAGATTATAGTTTTCTAACATTATTTGTTTTTAGGTTTATTGCTTAACATTTTTTTGCAGGTTTCCAGTGATTACTTACAGGTCTTTTGGTTTCTAACAGTTTGATGCAAGGTTGTGGAGCTTAGCCCTAACCTTGTGTGCAGGGGTTTCATTTTGTTTTTTGTTTGTTTCTTTCTGTTCTTCCATTCTCACAAACCCTACCCTTTCATCCTATAGACAGAAGGGAGTTGTTCCTTCCTGTAGCAAGGGAGAATTCCCTACTATAGATTACACTTCCAATGAGTTCATGGAGTATTGTTCGGCTGAGGGGATCAAGAAGGAGCACATTGTGCCCCATACCCCATAGCAGAATGGAGTTGCAGAGCGAAAGAAGAGGACTATGGTTGGAACATCCAAGGCCATGTTATTTGATCATGGATTACCACTATTCCTCTAGGTCGAGGCATATAGGACTGCAGTATACATTCAAAACATGTGTCCCCACATAGCCTTGGGGAGGAAGACACCAGAGGAGGTCTTCACAGGCACTAGGCCAGATGTGAGTCACATTCGCATATTTGGCAGTGTCTGCTATTGTCATTTCCATGCTGACAATAGGAAGAAGATGGAACCTTCTGGAGAGAAGGGGTTACTTGTTGATTACAGCGAGATTTCGAAGGCATATAGATTTTACATTCTTGCTCGTAGGAGGATCATTGTGAGTAGGGATATCCAGTTCAATGAGGACATGGCCTTGCGGAGATCTCTGGACTTACCAGCAGAGCAGCAACCAGCATAGGAGTCGAGAGTCAAATTGGAGGAGGTAGATGTATAGGTATAGGTATAGACATAGAGCACATGTTCTAATGGTTAGAGGGAGTTAGATGGATAGGATCCTTCAGTCATTGACTTGAAGGATGAGCTACAGTAGGACATGGATATCCAGTAGTCATAGCAGGTTGACACTAGGCCAAGGCCTAAGTGGTTTAGATACACGGCTTAGGATTCAAGGCAGGTAGATCCTCCATAGACATCTTTTAGACAAAGTGTCCCACCAGAGAGGCTTAGTTATATGGCACTAATGACAAAGTTGATTAACTCTGAACCTTCCAACTTCGGGGTGGCTGCACAACATGAAGTGTGGCAGGAAGATATGGATGAGGAGTATGACTCCATTATGAAAAAACAAGTATGGGAGGTTGTGCCGAGGCCACAAGGGAAAAAGGTGGTGGGATCCAGATGGATCTACAAGGTGAAGCATGCAACAGATGGAAGCATGGAGAAGTACAAGGCGCGCTTCATGGAAAAGGGGTTTTCATAGAAGGAGGTTATTGATTATGAGGATACTTTCACCCCTATTTCAAGGTATTCTTCCATTTAGACCATTATCTCACTGGCAGCTAAGATGGGTTAGCTATTTATCAAATGGATGTTAAGACTACCTTCCTCAACAGAGTTATAGAGGAGGAGGTCTATGTTGAGCATATATAGGGGTTTGATGTGGAGAACAGGGAGACGCATGTATGCATACTACATCGATCTCTTTATGAGCTCAAGCAAGCACCTTGAGCATGGTACTCAAGGATTGAAAGTTATCTATGAGAGATGGGATTTTAGCAGAGTGAGGCTAACCACAACCTATACTTCTTGATAGGTGAGGCACCTCTCATACTGGTCTTATATATGGATGACTTCTTTTTGATAAGAGATGAGAGGTTGATTGGAGATTGTAAGTCCAACCTTGTAGTAGAGTTTGAGATGAAAGACCTTGGGGTGATGCATTAATTTTTGGGCTTGGAGGTTTGGCAAAGAGATGGATGCTTCTTCATCGGGTAGGGGAAGTATGCAATAGAGATCCAGAAGAGATTCAAGATGGAGGACTGCAAGCCTATGGTGATACCTCTAGTTTGCAACTGGAAGAATATTGATGCATCGGGATCAGACATATTTGGTCCTACCTTGTATCATCGGCTTATCGGATTGCTTATGTATCTGGTCAACACTGAACCACACATCAAATTTGCATTCAAATCTTTGAGTCAATTCATGGTGGACCCTTGGAGAGTGCATTGGACGGCTGCGAAGCACATACTTTGCTACATTAGAGGTACAATGGAGTATGGAATGGTTTATGAGTGCAGGGGGAGTGTATAGTTAGCAAGTTTCACAAATGCAGACTGGGAAGGATGTGTAGAGGAGTAGAAGAGTACTTCAGGTTGTTGTTTCAGCATCGGATCAAGGGTTGTATCTTGGTTCAGCAAGAAGCAGAAGTCAGTTGAATTGATCTTAGCAGAAGATGAGTACATTGCAGCCATCATGGCTACTTGTGAGGGTATATGGCTAAGGAAGTTACTTGTAGGGTTGTTCGAGTGTGAGCTAGAGTCTACAGTAGTTCGCTATGACAATTAGAGTGGCATCAAGCTATTTGAGAATATATTGTTCCATGACCTGAGCAAACACATAGACATTAGATACCACCTCTTAAGAGATTTTGTTTAGAGGGGAACCATTCGGTTGGAGTACATACAGACAGATGATCAGGTGGCGGACATTTTCACCAAGGCACTTTGCAGACAGAGTTTTGTGAAGTTTAGGGATAAGTTTGGGTTGCTACCAAATCCCTTCCTTGTTGAGAGGGATTGTTAAACTAGTAGAAACAAGGAAGTTCTTCCTGCATGTATATGTTCTTGCATGAAAAAGACTTAAAATGGGAAACCAATTGTATTTAATTTTGTTGGAGTAGGGTCCCGCAGCTACAGGAAAATCTGTTGTTTTGGAATGGGTAAGTCAAAGGTAACAGTACCTGAGTGGTCGAGAGGAGAAAGCTCAACCACTGCACTTAAGGAAGTGGCGAAGACAGGAGGCCTCAACTACCCTCATAAAGGAAAAGGAGAAACGAGGCCAAGGTATTGAAGACGAAGGACAGAAAAGGAAGCAGCGTTGGTACCCACGGTTAGCGTCAGGAAGTGTGGAAGACAGCAGGAAGGTGTGGTGTGACGGAAAGTGGCAGTTTGAGTACAGATAGACCGACTGTCATAGTTAGGGTTTTGGGTTACTGTTGGGATAGGCCCACAGTGTTGTAATGGTGAGACATTCGGGCCACCCATAAAGGGATGTATTTTCTATTGTAAAAGGTTATCTAGTTAGTTAGTTAGCTAATTAGCTATTCAGCTAGTTAGCCAATGATCTGTTAGCTCATAGATATTTTGTAATATAGAAGATCCGAGCTCTGGTTCTGTTATTCAGTCTGTAGTATCTTACTGTAACCAGTAGCTGACTCCTAGAGTATGTATGTAACAATCCACAAGGATTGAGAGAGAGAGAGAGAGAGAGAGAGGAAGAGTATATTGTAAGAGAAGCAATATAAGAAGAGAAGAGATCTAAGAGAGAAGGGCTCCTGGTGGTGTGCATGGAGTTACCCAGAAGATCTCAGCTGCATATGAGGTTGCAGCGGAACCATGTTTACTCTCCCAAGTTATAATATATAAACCAGTTCCCATGGACGTAGCTTCTACCCTGGAAGCGAACCACGTAAAATCAGTGTGTTATGTGATTGCTTCATGTGATTGTGCTTTACGTAGTTCCTATCTGTTATCTGTTACATGAATGTTGTATATCAATTAGTAAACGTCTGTATGTTCTCATTTAGTTACAGAATTATAGAAGGTCAAAGGAGAGAATAAATGTATTAAGTGTCTGCTTATGAGTTTATCAGTGCTTGTTTCACACAGTAATAGTCACTCTGTTAAGCATTTCCAGTATACTTATTCAGCAAGTTAAGTATAGCGATGTTGAGTGTGTTGAAAGGGGGAAGTTCAAGTAGGGTTGTTTAACACCCTGTTGAAGGTTAACCGAGTTATCCCTCCTTGTGAGAAACCCTTTGGACCTTGAGAGTCGCATTGGGCCGTACTATAGGAGATATCACATTGACAGAAGGCGATCTCTCACCGACAGAGGAGCTGTGATGTGAGAGATCACAGATAGGGAGAAACATGGAAGGGAGAGTTTGCGCATCATCCTAGTCACTGCGATGCGATAGGAGTCCTCTTCCTATCAGATTCCGTGAGGAAGGGAGAACTGTGACTCACAGAAAGAACTCGCTGGCTAAGAAGAGCCGCGAGACACCAATGTCACGTCCCCGTCCCTCATCTGGCGAAGAGGACGCGACGAACATCAAAACACGACCGGGAAAAGTAGCCCATGAACATAAGCAGAAATCAAATGCTGAAATTAAAATCTTTCAGGATGCATATTAAGATGCTTAAGCATACACAAATGCCTGAATCCTTCAATCGTACAATGGAAGCAACATACAGTCCATAACCCAGCATTCAACAAGTTCATTATAGTTCATTTAACATCAATATAAAATTTACAGAGATGAAGTAAACAGCAGCACTTATCTTTTGACGAAGAATTCACCCGCAACCAGCTACGTCGCTGCAACGTTCCACCCAACCATAGGCCAGCATGCTCATCAATCTCTCAGCACACTACCACCCCCGAGCTGGGCATGATTCCTTTAGAATAAGGGACAATTGCAGGCTTACACATAGCCAAGGGGACACAAAACAGCAGGCAAGCACCGTTGGGTTTATCAGGCTGTCCACCAATCAGCCAAGCCAACGCAGCCCAAAGGCCAACCACTGCATACACGCAGCAACAATCCCTTCACATCTCTTGTGAAGGAGGAAAAACAACCAGAAATGATCCCTAAACGAAAGGTGAGACACAACTCCAGCCTACAAGGCAACTCAGAGTTGGTTTTGGCTCTAACGTGGCCGAAACAACTCAGCTGCAACCCAAACCAGGGTACCTCAGCGGCCACAAACACACAATGAAATGATAACAGCATTCCACGGTTCCAAACAGGGAAAGAACTCAACCAACAACCCACTATGGACAATAAACAGCATTCCCAACATAGCCACAGAATTTCAAACGTAGGCCACAGTATAAAATGGCTCACTACAAGTACCCAGTGGCCCAAAACGCAGTTGGACACCACAGCTAACACGAAAACATGTGGGGAAGACAACAGCCCCAAAACAAAACAGTGAGCATGGCTCTCACATGGGAAATCGACCTCAACGGTCTGTGCGTGAGGAAAAACTTGCACCCAACAGCAAAAATACACGGGAAAACATACCCAATTCCTGCATGAGAGTTTCAGCCTGCGGGTGAAGGAAAACAGGCTCACCTCTGCACACGAATCAACAGGCCATCCGGAGGATGAATAGACCTCTGCATGAGGAGCAACAGACTCACCCTTGGAGCAACCGGACATGAGGAGGATGAAGACCAGTGTGAGAGAAACGAAGGTTCTCCACTGGGCATCCGTACTATCCAGACTGACAGCAACCTGCCAAAACCCACGTTTTTCCATGCCCACGTTTCCTCATGCAATAACTGCCCCCAACTAACAAAGTCAAGACATTGAAGAGGTTGGAGAGGTTGGGTAAGACAAGAAAGGTGGCAAACAAAACTAAGGTGACAAAACATATGGGTTTTTCCCCCATAACCAAGGTTTGACATCCCCCCACCCCTTATCCTTTGGAACCATGCCCTTTTCATTCAACGTTGCACTGCCGTAGCTGGTTGTGGTTTTAGTTTTAATTGATGTGCGTATTTACATGATTCCACATTAAAATGTTCCGAATAGCACGACATACCATCAGCAATTATCCCCATTTCCGAAACATACACAACCAAATCGATGGTGGGGCTTTTTCCTTGAGCTCCTCACCACAATTAATTACAATATATACATCATGCAAATGAGGTCGAAACCGGGGACATTACAACCAAGATGCTTCAGAACCTGGTTAAGGACACTTGAGTCTTTAGCCAACCCATCTAAGATCACTTAGAGTGAGACTTCAGGCCACTGTGCGATCTGTTTCCGAAAGGGCCAGTGAGTTAGGGGTGTTGTTGGTACATTATAAGTAAACCCGGGTCTGCCCATAGTAACCAACAAATGGTTCCATTGCAAGTTTTGAACAAACTGAAGAGCTAATGTTCTGTTGGCATCCTATTAAAGAAGAACTCAACCTGTGGGTTGGGTCTACAGAAAGAGAATTTGCTGAAAAAGAAAACAAGAGTCCTAGACTAAGTACAGAGGACTGGTTACAAAAACATATCTTCACTGATATACATACGATATTTTTTGTGACCTATGGAAATGAGTTGTATGACTGGTTATCAAAGTTGACTGATCAGAACATATTCAAGGAGAAAAGGAACATTGTCTGGACACCAGAGCTTGTTCAGACTGTCAGGAGCATCAATAATCCCATTTCACGAGCAGTGGACTTCTGGCTTGCGAGTGTTTTAGAAGGCTTCATCACAGAGTTTGCAGTCGAACAGAGAAAAAGCTTCAGTGAAGCCGAGTGGTACTTCTTCAAAGGATATGGTGGTAAGTACCTAAGCTCTTTAAACTTGTCCATTAAGATGTTATTACATGAAAAAGGAGTAATGGATATAGTCTCGGATGAATAAGTAAATAAGTGTAATGTCATAAGAGTTTGAGAGTGATTTTGATGAACTTGGACGTACACGTAGTGGAAAGAAATATAAAGTAGAGTTCATATCTTCTGTCTTTGAAAATAGTTCAGACAATATTAGAGAACAGAGTCACAGTATTACAGAAAGAATAGAAGGGGGTATCCCTTACCACCCTTACACCCCACAGAAATCAACCGAGACTCAGAATAATCCTGTAGGAACTCCATCTAGTAGCTCACATATAGTACATACTACCACTACATCACCTACATCTACACCCCCACGTATGGTAGTCACACAGCAAATCAGCATCCACCACGTAGAAATAGAATGGGGGATGATATGAAGTTACCTACCTTTAAGGGTACAGGGGCAGAAGACCCAGAGTAGCATTGGTTTCTATGTGAATCCGTGTG
The DNA here is from genome assembly GCA_001517045.1 of Pseudotsuga menziesii. NCBI lineage: Eukaryota > Viridiplantae > Streptophyta > Pinopsida > Pinales > Pinaceae > Pseudotsuga > Pseudotsuga menziesii. The sequence goes on from LPNX010568212.1 coordinate 118,009, forward strand.
GACCATTAAAGGGCTCCAAGATGATAACATTAAACTTGTACAGTTGGTCACCACACTTAGGGAATGAGCCTTAACATGGTATATGAAGTATACCTCGGTGATACCTAGAACGCTCGTACAGATCACGACCACCATGATCAAAGAATTTAAGAAACCTAAGTCTGAGTCACAATGCATTACAGAGCTCAAAGACATTAAACAGTTACCTACAGAGACAGTATGGGACTTTGATCAGAAATTCAAAGCTCTCATAGACCAAGTTAGCTTTGAGTTTGCACCAGAGCAGCATAAGGAATGGTTTATTGCAGCACTGCTCCCCCATATCAGACTGCCACTGATGCAGCAGAAACTCCAGACGCAGGATGACGCGTTGGAGATGGCAATGAAACTAGAGGCATCACCTATAACTAAGACTAGTACATGTATGACAAACCTGCAGAACTAGTTAGCTAATCTCACCTTACAGATGCATGAGATTAAGAAAGGAAAAGAGATTGCACAAGAAATATGGTGTATAAAGTGTAAAGCACAAGGCCATACTAAAGATAATTGTCCAGTATTTGTTGAATATATAGCAAGTGGGGCTCCTAACCCCTTAGCAGAGATGCAAGGGCCATGGTGTGAACTATGCAGAATAAGAGGACATCCACCCCAACAATTCCCTTTACTTCAGAAGTATGTACAGACACCTAAGAACTTATACTGTAACTTCTGTAAGTCTGTAGGACATGATGAACATAATTGTAGAGCTTATGATCTCATGTTCGAGAGAAAACATGACTTATACAGAGTCCAATCAGAGATGCTAGGTCCAGCAACAGGACCACAGCATGAACCGGCTCATGTTGACCATGGAGGAGGATTCAGAGGACAAGGCCATGGAGGAGGCTTTGGCCATGGTGAAGGCTTTGGCCATGGCTGTGGACCGATCACTTGTTACAACTGTGGAGTTGTAGGACATTATGCTAGGGACTGTCAGAGCCCTACTACCACATGTAACTATTGCAAATATTACGATCACGCTATAGAAGAATTTCCTACCTTGATAGCCAAGATCAGGGAACCTAAGCCAGCAGTACACCAGAACATTCTGCTTATTGCTGCTGAGCAGCAGGAACCAGAACCAAAAGTCAACATTGTGACTTGCAGCGGTGCTTCCACCAGTGGGACATCGCCGGATACTGAAAAGAACACAGGTCCGGAGTGGGTGCGCAAAGCCACTACTAAATCAACACCACTCAACCTGCATAAGAATAAAGAAACATTTCAGGAAGCTAAGACTTTCTTTAATGACCCTGTTACCACCTAATTTGTACTTAGTGGTTTTTTGTCAAGTGAGCCTGGTGAACCGAACAGGGTTAACTTGTTCGAACTTGAAAGCGACCTTTGGAAGTACTTCTGGGAAGTGCTTATTGTATCATATCACATGTTCATACCCCATGGGGGAATTGTAATAAATGTTCTAGCATGATAGTGTCTGTAAAAGACTCGGTCTCTTAGACTTTATTTGTCAATCCGATCAGCCCAGGGTGTTTTTTCCCTTGGTTATTATTGGTTGTTGAACAAACGACTGATAATTTCTGAGTTTTTCACTCCATACCTCCAAAGTTGGGGTGGTTGGCTTGGCATTTAGGCCTATTGAGGTTATTAGAGTCTATGTGTCAATGTATAAACATGATAGACATCATTTTTAAGTCATATGAACACGTCTAGGTCCCCCTATGTGTTTTTCAATTTTTCAATTTTTTAGTTTTTTCAGTGTTTTTTATTAAAATTTAATTTTTCCAAAACTTAGGCTATTTTTTAATAGTTTAATTGGAAAAATTGATTTTGTAATTAAAGTGGGCCAAATAATCGGTTTCAGTAATGTAGGTGCTCATTTTCAAGCCTAGAGCACCATGTAAACCCATGGACCCACTATTTCCTAAGTCTTGAGTGATCTTCCATCACTCAGGTCAGAAAGCCCCAAAAATCAATTATTGATTATTTTAATTAATAAATTGATGAATAATGGAGCAAATCCAAAATCAATAAATCAGTGGATTCTCAACCGATTTGACTGAAATCAGTCAGATCTGAAGCAGATTGAATGGATCTGACAAATCCTTGACTGAAGGAGGTGATCAAATCAGATCCAAAGTTGATCTTGAGCATCCTTTATGGGGAATTTCGCCCTCCCTCTCTCCTCAACATGTTTTGGCTCATCTAGATGAGTTTTGGTGGATGCTTCAGTGAACAAGTTGAGCTTTCAGTCATATCAGCTCTCTGATTGACAGTTGTACTCAGTGAGACTTAGATCTAGCTCAATTAGACACATATCGGGTAGGTTGATCCAAAGGTACTCTTAAATTAATTTTGGGTGTATTTTATTCTAATATGCTCGCTATATTTTATCAGGTATAATAGAAAGGAAAAGAAGCTTCTGTCCGAAGTGGATTTTGGAGCGTTCAAATCCCCCCAGGGGTCTCCCTTTTTTCACAAAATTCTTAAAAATTTTGTATAATTGTAAGATCTTGGTTTCAGCCTATATAAGGACCAATAAATTTATGATATATCAGTTCTCTAATATTGTAACCACTTTTAATAAAAAAATTCTTCGAATAGGCTCTTTCGAGCCCATTCCCCATCCCCCCTGGGGGGATTCGCGTCGGTGTCCTTTTTGTTATTTTTGATCACTTCTTTTCAAATTAGTATTGATCTAATATGTAGGGTAGCATAATATATTTCATTATTAATTCCATACTCCATATCTTACATTTCGAAGTAATCATAATACTTACCCCACGATTTCTCGATTGACCCGAAAGGGGAAAGAAATTCATGGTAGGATTAATTAAGAAATGAGAATTTTGTATCTGTTTTATTTTTTCTATCATTTGTTTATCAGCAATTATAAAATTAACCCCTCCTTGATTCCCTGATTGAGATCCACTTGGATCGAAAGAGGTTCTTGGAGGGTTTTCTTTTAAACAAGAACACTCAGTTTAAAACTTATTAAAATTTACAAGACTCCAGTGTGTATGCTCTGCACTTGGCTGCGGTTCGTCCAATCAGTCAAGCTGTATCAAAAGCACTTGGGTGACTAGCATAATTAGGACTCACCCTCCCCAATTGACAAACCATCAAGTGAAATTCCAACACCTCCATCAAACCTCTATGGTGGCAAAATACCCAAAGGAAGCGGGAACTTCTGAAAAGTGACCTTGGGGTGCCGATCTCTGTCACACCCTAATGGGTGTGTTACGAACAATAGCCCCAGAGACTCCATTTCAGCCCACATATTCCTTGCGGGTAGCCGTGAAGGTTTAGTTTTGGACATATTCCAAGTACTCTCGGGTATATCTGGAGTTCCCCCTTAGCCTAATTTAATCATCTCATACTTCAATTTTAACTTAAAACATACCAAGATGAAATCGCAAAACATTCACTCCAAGCACATGCAAGCATATTGATTATAGTTTTTACTCCATTTTAAGGCACTGGTCATTTTTGCTTCATATATATATTGTGTATCAGCTTTGTGCTTTCGTGTGTTTATTTTCGCATCTCGTCATCTTTAATTGTCTATAGTTAAAATATTCAAAATCCTAAGTAACTGATTCAGTTTAACATAATCACACTAAGAAATCATCCTTAGTAAGTTAATAGGGTCTACCCCCCTTGGCTTCGTTAAGAGTTGAGCCTAAACGGAGGAGTCAAGAACAAGGTGACAGCCTTGACTCGAGACTTGCCCCCAAGGACACACCAAGTGGCTTGAAGATTTCTGCCACATGACCCAGGTGTGTGAAAGGCGGCAACACTTTTTGGCGTCGTTGCCGGGGATAAATCTTTTTATTCCCAAGTACGACTTAGCTTAACTTTTTTCTAAACAACTAAAAAGATAAAAACGTTTGATTGATCTAGTCTTTAAAAAATATAAAAATTAAAAATGGATCCATCTGGCGACTCCACTGTCTAACATCCCTACAAGAATTTCTACCCGAAGAAACCGTCGGCAATTGTTCAATCCTGTCCCTGATCCGGAAAGGTTTATTAGGGAAAGATTGAATAGGCAGAATTCACGTAGAAACCTTGAATATTTAGGAGACCAATCCCTCTCAGATATCCATCACATATTTGTAGAGAGTCATGTTCACTAATCTCAAGAAATGATGGAATTTTACAAACCCCTTGACTTTTCTCAGATAGCAGGTAGTCCTCACTACATTCCGAATGATGCTATCAAGAAGCTCCCCAGGTTTGAGGGAAATAATGCTACCACTACCAAGACTCATCTCCGAAAGTTTGAAAGGCACCTAGTCAGTTACTGCGATAATGTTTCCTCTAACCATGAAGATATCAAAATGAAGCTCTTTGCTTTATCCTTAGAGGATGATGCTGCGGAATGGTATGAAAACCTTGGTGATGATTCATATAAAACCCTAAATGAATTCCTAGCAAGTTTTAATAAGTAATGGGGGGAAAGGAAAGAACCAAGGCATTTGCTTGCTGCCCTTCATAATATAAAGAAGATGGAGAATGAAACCATGGATGAATTTAATACTAAGTTTAGGCATGTGGTTGCGGACCTCCCTAGAGAAATCAAGCCAAGGGATGCCTCCATCCTCATATATTACATCGAATCTTTCACTGGTGATTTGAGGTACCAGTTAAGGGACAAAGAGCCGGCCTATCTAAAGACTGCTCAGGAATTGGCCGAGAAAATAGAAAGGAATATACAGTCTTCGGGAAAATCCAACATTCCAGGTTACACTAGGGGAAACACTTCATACAATGAAGAAAAGGGAAAAGCCTTTGAATCAGAAGAAAAGGGAGCCTCTAAAGACCCCATGGAAAAGATAACTAGCATGTTTGAAAAAATGATGACTAGTCAGGACCAATTCATGACAAACCAATCTATGCAATTGAATAAAATCCAAAATAGAATAGTCACACTGGAGAGAAATAGTGGACCTAGGAACTTTCAGCCAAAACAGAATCAAGTGTATCAAAAGAAGTTTCCTTAGCAAGACCCTAGGATTCCAAACCAGTTAGACTCAACTAACCTGGTAGATGAAGTAATTCCATGGTGTAGACCTTGTGAGCAATTCCACCCAGAAAGCACTTGGTACATAGCAAACCAGGTTATAGAACATGGGATGGCGGAGGTCAGTAATCAGGAAACAAATTCAAGCAAGCCTAACCATATATACATGGTAGGCTAGGCCTACCCTTTGTCACCATCTAAACAATACAAGCCTGAGGATGAAACCATTGCAGAATCTTATAGTGAAACTTATGAT
>LPNX010568244.1:4984-40813 GCA_001517045.1 Pseudotsuga menziesii
CTACCATCAGGAAAATGATAAAGAAGTACAAGTGATTAAGGAACCTGTAAACCCTGAAACACCTTGTATTCAGGATGATTCTGAAAGATTATGTGATATTGTTAAAGGTATTGCATCCAAAAAAGTCTGTAAACAATTATTTCAGATAGATAAACCCAGGACCAGACTCAGGAAAAAGCTACAAAAAACGAAGAAGAAACAAAGTAGAAAAAAGAAGTGATGATTATAGAAGATGAATTTAGTGAAGATACAGTAAATACAATAGAAGATAAACAGTCTGAGAATGTGGAAGAATTTATTGATTTACAGGGATTAGAAGGTGTAATACCTGACAGGTTCTGTACAGGAGAACAGGATAAACTCGAGGATGATTCAAAATTGCAAAATCTGTCTGAGGGAAAAGAAGATATAAAAGAAGAAGAAATAAATATAAATTCAGAACTCAACCAGTGTCAGAGATCTCTCCAGATTTACAAGGAGCAAACTAAGTATCTACAGGACATCAATGAGAAGTTGTTAGTGGCCAACAAGAGATTGAGAGAAGACATGGAGGAAAAAGAGGCAGCATTTCAGAAGCTTCTAATGGTTTCACGAAACATCCTCAAGGAAAAACGGTCTATGCAGCAGAAGCTCGATCAGGTCAAAGCTCAGGAGAAGGAAAACGATAAGGACAAGGAATTCGCTAGACTCAAGAGGCGTTCTCAGGTTTTAAATGATCTGGCTACTCTAGCCGAAGCATCTAGAAGTTTGTAGTTATTTTTAAGTTGTTTTATTTTTCAATTTTTAATGTAATGATGACAACTGTAAAACACATGTATGTAAAGTCATTTTGAAGGGGATTTGATATCCCATTTTGTAGGGGATCGATCCAAACTCTTAGGATCTGTAGTTAGTCTTAGATAAGATATTTTTTGATATAAAAACATCTATCGAGCTAGTATAGGGAAGTTGGCAGTTTTGGGATGATGCTGGATGTATGCTGAACCATTTTCTGTATAGCATAATATCTTTACAACTTCACAGGTTCTAGTTTTGAATGTGATATGATGATGTTTTGTTACTGTATATTATGAATTGTTTTCTTCGATAATTCTTTTATATCTGTGGTCATTAACAATCCATGTTATAATTCTTATTGAAGGAAATAGTTATCTTTTGTTTTATAAACAGTTACAGTTACACTTTTTATCTCGGGATCATAGAATCCTTTGCATGAAGTACTGTTTTGAATGTTATGTTACATGAAACCTATGATTTCCATTCCAGCCTTCACTGTCTTACCAACCTGTTGAACACTTTGATCTTTTACTGTGAATATTTGTATCTAATGATCTGTGATATATACAAGCTGTATATACATATGTTGTATTGTGATTTTGTTCCTGAAAACTGTACAAACCTATGATACCAGCCTTAGGTTTTATTTTAGTCTGTATTTTGATTTGATTTTATTTTGATTTAGTCTTTATCAGACCTAAGATTTCCTTAAGCTTGGATCCCATGTAGTCTAGGTCCAACTTTAGGGATAACAGGGTCCTTAGCTAGTTGATCGATTATGAGAAGCTCATGTAACTTTCTTTCTTTTCCATAATAAATTGCTCCAAGTAGCTATTTGGCTAGGGTCGTGGACTGTTTCCCTCTCAAGGGTTTTAACCACGTGACAAACATCGTTGTGTTGATCTATGATCTATTTGCATGAAGTGGTTGCTCAAGGTGTTCAGTCTTTTGGGAGTATCCGGTGTACCCGAACATGGTATCAAAGCTTTTATGAAGAGTTGCTTTCGGTTTTGATCAAGATCTGGAATCGGTGTTGCCGAAAGTTTGAAAGGGTTTTTGTTTCTAGATTTTCTGTGCATTTTTGGCTTGTGGGATCTATTCCATTATGTCCAAAGCACTGTTTCCATTTCACCGAAAACCGTTTTCGTTTGCTCCAAAAACTCCAATTTCGGGAAATCTGAAGGTATAATGTTACAGTGACGGATTTGTTTTTTTTTATTTCTCTCATATTTTATCAGTTTATTATTAGATCTTTTCTGTTTTAGTCTCAGACTGTTTCCTTCCCTGATTGCATATACTCTTTGTCGTACACCTTGCGCGATCGTGGCGAATCAGAAATAGTAAGGGAATTTTTTTTTTGTCTTCTCGGCTATGTATGCTCTTCGTTGTGCACCTTGTGCAATCACGGCAAATCAGAAACAACGAGAAAACTTGAAAATGTAGACTTTTCAGGTAAGCTAACCAAGATCTAACCCCATTGTGTGGAATTTTTTTTTTGTGATTTGCAGGAAAAGAAAGCAAGCACGGAGAATGAGAGAGAAGAGTTAAAAAAAAAAGCCCCCCTTCCTCTTTCCATTATTTTACATACTTTTTAAACTTAGCTCACTTAGTCCAAAGTTGCCTTATTACTTAATAGGTCTTGAGTTCAATTCTTATTAAGCTACTTTTTAGTGCATGCAATTTCTATTTTCAAGTTATTTTATTGTAAAAGTTCATCTCACATAAATAAAATAAAATAAAAGTGAGTCACTTAAGTCTTTTAATTTATTGTCGCACTATTTAAAAGTCACATTATTGTAAAAGTGATTGTCAAAGGTTGATATTGGGAAGAGGGGGCTTCTTTTTTTTAGTTGGTCAAAGTTAATATCTGCCACGTCACTATTGGGGACATCTTCAACATTTTCTTTGATCAAGCATAACTTCATCATCCAGAATCAGTTTTAAGTGCCGTTTTTTTTAAAACTGCATATTTTTTTAACCTCTTTGCATTCAGATAGTTAGCTTCTGTTCTTTCATCGATTAGTTTATAGTATGGATTCTCCTTGTGATATTATACTTACAAGTTATAACTATTTCTCATGGAAATCTCGTATGGAGGATGTTCTACGAATTAGGGAATTTTTTAGGATAACCTCAGGAAAAGAAATAGAACCCACTGATGATGATAAGAAAATTAAATGGGCAAATAGATGTGATGAAGCTTGTGGATTGATTGAGATGTCAATCTCTACTTATTTGCGATTCCGCATATCTGGAATTGATGAACTTGATAAAGCTTGGAAAAAATTGGAATCTGTGTTTAGTAAACACAATGAAATTTCGGGTCATCAACTTGAGAATGAGTTGCTTTCCTTGAATCCAAATAATTTTTCATGCATTCAAGACTATTTATCTAAGTATAAAACTCTTAGACTCTTATGTGTAGAATGCAAGATTAAAAAAGAAGACAAACAATGTATTTATCATATTCTTTCCAAACTTGGACCTGCATATTCTATTTTTGTATCTACATTCTACTCCATGAAAGAATCCTTGAATGCAGCTAGCTATCAAGAGCCTAGTCTTGAATCCTTTTGTGATTCCTTAATTAGAGAGAAAGATAAGATCATTCATCTTGGAATAATTAACAATGCATATACATCTGGGAAAGCCTGATTGTCCCAACATAAAGAAAAGTCCAAGCCTCCCAAGAAACAGAATTTTTGCAATAATAAGCCAAACAACAAGGGTCCCAAACCCTCTTAGTCAGCTCCTTCTTTAAAAAATGACAAAGTATCCAAGAAAAAAGGAAAGAAGACTGAGCATCATTGCAATGTTTGTGGGAAAGACAATCATGATGAATCTAAGTGTTTCAAGAAGATGGCAGCCTTGGAAGTAGCAATGAAGAAGCACCACATCAACATAGATTCATCTTCAGAATCTAACTCTCATGGACATGCACTTTATGCTTCTGGTTACTCTTATACTGCATCTTCTTCTTCTACTTCAAATGAATGGCTTATTGATTCTGGAGCATCTTATCATATGGCTAAGGATCAAGCCATATTTTCTATTATGCATGAATGTAACACCAAACAAATATTTGTTGGTGATGATAGATCTCTAAGTGTTGTAGGATCTAGAATAGTTCCATTAGAAAATGGTCATTTCAGTGATGTACTATGTGGTCATTTGGGTTATAGTTTGACTTTAGGAGCTGTACTCGTTTATCTGAGTTTATCTCCACCGACTAGTTAAGCTTCCAGTCCCTATGGAGCCTCTGTTAATGCCTCCTGTGTCACAGAGATGTCCCAGTTTGTATATCGAGTCTATGCTGCCTTCATTCAGTCACCATACACTGTTATGTTCTTGTTCAAAGGAAGTTGAAACCTGTGTCGGCCATTCCTCAGTTATCTTGACTTTGCATGTCGGCTATTCCCGGTACAGTTACTGCTTTGTGCACCTTATGATCAAGTCCTTCCACATTATACAGCTTTGCTGAGTACCTCGTGTTGGATGATGGGGGATGCCTTAATGCCCTCCTTCCAGCAGATTTCATCCCATCGACTTCAGATCATTTATTCTGGGATTGGAATCTAGAGTCCTTTTGAGTGCCTTGAGACTTGCAGTCATCAGTGGCAAGTTCGCTCGCCATCAACAATTTCTTGGGAATACATCAATGTCCCCTGATCGATGGATCCCCTCAAGTGTTCGACCTCAACACATTTATTCACACTTTATAGTTTGCACTCCAGTACCTTGATTCCCATTTTCATTATTGGTGGGTGATCTCGTGTCTGTTAATGGTATACATCAATGAACGGTAATCAAACAAAGGACTACTATGTTCGACCTTGACACCTCTATTCGCATAGTAGGACATGTACTCGTAGTAGTTTGTGTAGAAGACTTTCCATATTGGTGGCATCTCCTATATGCTACCTCCTTGATCGTGCTAGTGGTCATGAGATTTCAGCTCTCGTGACTTGATACCAGTATATGTCAGACATTTCCAGGCACTATGGAGATCTTGATCCATTGTATATCTTTAGCCATTATGGAGATCATGGTCCTTTTGTATATCTTCATCATGGAGATTCTGATCTATGTATATTGTACGTGGCGACGACCACATATGTGATATCATGTATTATGCCTATTCATGGCCATTGCTCTCTTATGTATCCAGGACTGCTATATGTACTTGCAGTTATATGTAGAGTTGTATTATTGTACTATGTTGATTGGGTGGCTGGTATTCCATTTGGGATCATTCATCACTCCACTTCTGGGATGGACTTATAATGTATTTCAGCCATCGTATCACCCCTCTGACCTCACACATTAGGGGGCATCTGTTATAGTGGATTTCACCACTCTAGGTGATTCACACTTTGTATGGCCTTCCCCTATCCCACTGCAGACTTTTTAGACCCCATGGACCATCTTTTGTCCTTTAATGTTTCCTTGATCATCCATAAAACCATATGAAAAATGATATACGCAGCTTTTAACCCAATAACCGCGTACATACGCGGGTTTGACCCATATAACCGCGTACATCGGGATGTGTGCATAATCCAAATCCTTTTGGAGTTTTCCTTGACATGGATCTGACTCATTCGACTCTTGGCCTTCCATATGCCTTGAGATTGCTCGGATTTGACCTTTCATTATCCCTTTGAAAGCCATATAAGGAACCCCTTGGTACATTGAAGGCATATAGAGAGAATTGAGAGCAAAGAAACTATAGTCCATTGTTGCTAGAATTTATACTTGAGTCTGCATCCCTTTTCCCTTGGAGCACTTTTGTGTTCTTCTCAAGCTTTCCTTTTGCTAGTGAGCTTGCTATCGAGAGATGGAGGATTGAGGTGGTGGAGGCCCAAGTGGGGGTGTTGGAGTAGGGTCCCGCAGCTACAGAAGAAACTGCTAGTTTAGCGGAAAGGTAAATTTTTGGCGGAAAGAGGATAAGGCAAGGCTACGACGCCGTAGCACGTTTCCAGCTGTAGAGCAGAGCCGAAAACCATGACTTTTAAGATAGAAAAGTCAAAGAAGGCAACGGTACCCGAGCGGCCGAGAGAAGAAAGCTCAAACACTTTATTGAAGGTAGCGACGGAAGATAGGAGGGCTCAGCAACCCTCATAAAGGAGAAGGAGCAACGAGGCTCAAGCATTGAAGACGAAGGACAGAGAAGTGAAGCGGTGCACAGTACCCATGATCAGTGCCGGGAAGCATGGAAGACTGCAGAGAGCTGTGGTGTGACAGGAAGCGGCTACCTCAAGGACAGAGAGGACCGACTGTCACTAATTAGGGTATGGGTTTACTGTTGGGACAGGCCCACAGTGTTGTAATGGCAAGACCTTCGGGCCGCCTATAAAATCTTGTATTTTGTATTGTAAAGGGTTGGCAGGTTGGTTGGTTGGTTGGTTGGCTCGTAGGTTGAGTCTCTAGTCGGTTAGTTGAGTATTTTTGAGTAGTAGACTCAGGAGTCAGTCAGACAGACTGTGTTGTAATGATCCAGACACCTAGCTTTTCTATGAGTCATTTGAGTCTGTATGTAACCATCCACAGAGATTGACAGAGAGGGAAGGATATATTGGAAGAAAGGCAATATAGAGATAGAAGTAGACCAGAGGTCTAGGAGAGATCTCGTACTGCATATGCGGTGCAACAGACTGTGCTAACTTCCCTCAAGATATATAATAGAAGCACAGTTTGGTGGACGTAGCTCCCATCCTGGGGTTGAACCACGTTAAATCTGCGTGTTATGTGTTGCATGAATGTGTTTGTATTTGCTTACTATTACTGGTTATTATGCATATGATTTTAGTTGCAGTAAATGAATGTATGTATTGTTCAGCTCACGGTAATACAGGAAGATAGATATAAGTGAAGTATTTCAGTAATTTGCATAAAGACTCCTTTACGTTTGTTCCTAATGACCGGTTAATCACAATATAACTTCATGGAAGTCGAGTTTCGCACGTCGACACAATCAACGCTAAGAGTGCAGATTCATGGAGGTAGGTTATCGCAGAGAGGCGATATCGCCTCGGTAGAGGAGCTGCGGTGCGCGATACTGCGAGCAGAGGACTTAGCGTTGAGAAGAGGTTGTGTGTCCCGTGGTGCGCAGCGATGCGATACAGTTGGAGATATTGTGATTAAGTGGAAGTTGTGCGACGTGGGAAGAAACTGCGCAACTTGCGCACGGGTGAGAATCGCGGAGCTAAAAGAGTTGCGAGTAGAAGAGGACGTGCGACGCGCAGAGATAGCTGACCTTGTGACTAGCAGGAGTAAGAGAAGAGAAGTAGGATGCGCAGAACCTGGTCCAAGACACTTGAATCTTGGCCAACCCATTAGATTCACTTCGGGTGAGACTTCAGATCGCTTTGCGGTCTGTCGCCGAAAGGGCCAGTGAGCTAGGGGTGTTGTTGGTTGAATATATTAAACCCGGGTCTGCCTATGCGACCAACAGGGGGATTCAACTTCTTCGGTTCGCAGACGTGCCGTCAGAGTTTGTATCTATCTTGTAATCTCTGATTTATATTAATAGAAATATCTTTTCCTGTCCAATGAAGTGTATTTGATTGAATATTTTATCCATGGGAATATGTCAAATGCTTTTACATTATTGATTATATATGCTAGAATAGATCTAACACCATGATATATAGTATGCTTGTATTGTTTACTTGTTGTTGAGGAAGTATTATATCAATTCAAGCTACAGATTGGAAAACTCAATGGGGATCTACTTCAACCGTCCAGAATAAGGTACGAGGTCTGATCCTTTAGTGTTAGACATTTTATTTCTATTGCATATTAGGAAAGATTGATTTCTGGAGTCAAGCTGTCTGTTGTGGTACCCCAAGCCATAGGAATTTCTCTCCGTAACACCTAGTTAGGGTTTCCCTGGTGTCCATGCCTTGGACTTTTGAATGTTAGAATATGAGACAATCCCTCCTCCAAAACACCTACATAAAAACATTATAGGATGTGCTTTATCCGATAAAATAAGTAAGACCTATTCACCTATTAACCATGTCTTCAATCTAGAACTAGTAAGAAAAGTTTTAGAGACATTAAGCATGATGACAACCATTCTTACTCAAAACAAACAAGTATACAAAGCATAATCCATGTCAAGGAAATCACAACATGTGAAAGCTGAAAAACATGTAAGCTAACATAGTACTAGGAAACTGTAATTCTAGAGTAGAATAATATGAATCATTATTGCAACAATCTTAATCGAAATATTAAGATGTTAAGTTTATAAGATGTACAAACCATTTTAGTCTTCTATATTATCTTACGTGCTATTTATTATTATTATTATGAGATTTTGGTGTTGTTACAGAGGCTACTCGTGTGACTACTACGATGAAAGGAACATTCAGCTATCTGGATCCAGTGTACATAGGACTTGCTCCAACTACAATATCATTTATTTGAAATCAATTCAATACATTCTTAAAATTTATTTTTACAAATTTATTATTCCAATTTAATATATACATGTAATTTTTAAAACTTTGAGGAGTATTGTAACACTCAAATGTTGACGAAGAAAAGTGACGTGTATATTTTTGGAGTGGTTTTGTTAGAAATTATATGCAGTAGAAGACCCATTGACATAAAACTATCTAAATAGCATGCAAACATCGTTCAATGGGTAAGGAATCTTAATAAAAATTAATTTAATTTTATATTTAACAACATTATAGAGTATCCGAGTGCATCCTCTAGTGGAGGCTAAGAATAAGTATTGGCATAATTATTACAAGTGACGCCATATCTAATAGAGATGGATGAAAATGGTAGCAAGATCATAGAAATTGTAGACAAGAGGTTGAATGGAGATTATGACCCGAAGTCCGTGACTCGTGTTGCTAGAATTGCCATGAGATGTGTTCATCCTGCACCGTTTTTGTTGGAAATATTAATTACTCGTTGATACGAATAACAAATCAGGCGAATCTATCAAACTCTGTAGCATGTCATTCTTTGTCATATAGTCTGAAAGGATGAAGAGTTCACATCTCTCGTATATAATCTAGTCAAATTAAATTGTTGAAGCTAATTTTTTAGGTAAATAGTTGTTACAGTATTTAATGTTAAGTCAGTAGCTTCAGAGAGACACAATTTTAGTCAGTAGAAGTTTTCTATATGAAGAAGAAGAATGTAAATCTGAAGAAAAGAGTATGCACAAGCACAATAGAATATACATATAGATAGACAGAGAAGAGAAGTGCATAGAAGAAGAAGAAAAACTCTGTGAAGAGTTTGAATCTCAAGCTTCTGTGTTTTGTGAAAGCGTTGAGAGATGAAGCATTGTAAAAGGTAAAAAATCCTTGTAAATTTCCAAGTCTGTGTTACGGATGTAAGTCTTTTTTATGCTGTCAAAATTTATATAAATCCATAATTTTATGGTTTAATTCAAGTGTTTTTTGGCCACATATATTCTCTAGATTTACCCAAGTAAGTATTGTTTACATTTACTATTCAGTGAAATACACAAAGAATCCATATTTATTTCACCACGTAAAAGTTCTAGTTTTTGTCCGCAGAGTGTTCGACACAAATCTTATTTAATATTTGGTTATATAAAATTGTGAGTGAGTTGCAATAGTTTTGTCGCAGTTTATCCCAGGTTACCGTGGTGAAAAGTGTTTTTCATATCCTAAGTCTTTATACTAGTAAATATAAATTCATTCTATTGAAGTGAAAGTTGGTCGCAACCTAAATCCTGTCGCACTAAAATCCAGTCCAAGCCAAGCAAGTCTGTCTAAGTAAAAGTGTGTATGGTAAAAATTCCGTCATAGTAAATCTGTCGCAGTAATTTCGTCATAGGTATTTTAGTCACAAGACTTTCCGCAAAAGTTAAAAGGGGAAAAGAAAAAGGTTGTCCTGCATGGTAACTCTAGTTAATTGCCACAACTGCCATTTTCCTGAGATCTGGTATCAAAGCAAGGTTTAGTAAATAAATCTTGTATTAAAAGGGAAAAAGTAATTTCCTAAGGTAAATTAAAAATGGCTTCTACTTCTGATTCAAATATGAGTTTACAAACTCCAACTTTTATAGGAAAGAATTATGAGTATTGGTCTTTAACAATGAAGGCTTTGTTCACAGGTCAAGATGTTTAGGAAATAGTTCAGAATGGTTATACAGAACCAGCAGATCAAGAAGCATATAATAACCTCACACAAGATTAGAAATATTTCTTGAGGGAACAAAGGAAGAAACATGGAAAAGCTCAGCTCTACATACACTAAGTCATGCATGAAAGCATACTCCCAAGAGTAGCAATAGGAAATACTGCTAAGAAGGCATGAGAAACATTGGAGACCACATATCAAGGATTAGATAAGGTAAATACTTCCAAATTGAATATTCTAAGAATGGATTTTGAATCTCTGTCCATGAAAGAATCAGAGTCAGCGGACTCATTCTACAATAGAGTTGTTGGTTTGATAAATCAGCTGAAATAGCATCGAGAAACCATAGAATACCAAAGAGTTGTTGAAAAAATTCTTAGAATTCTTCCCCCAAGATTTGAATCCTTGGTTTTAACCTTGGAAGAAAACAAATACATGTCGGTGTTTACCATTGATGAGTTGCAAGCTTCACTCATCAATTATGAACACAGAATCAACAGAACAAAAAATCATTAGAAGGTCCATTCACAGCACACTCATCCATAAGTCGTGGTAGAGGAAGGGGGAGAAAACATTCTAGAGGTAGAGGAAGAAACTTCTCAAGAGGAGGACGTATCAGCAGTCCCACAAATGTCACTCATAGAGGACAGAATCAAAACCCAAATCATCCAAGTATTCATAGGTTTGATAAATAAAAAATTCAATGTAATTATTATAAGGAATTTGGTCATTATGCATATGAATGTAGGAAGAAGAAATATGATCAAGGAAGAGAAATCCAGAACCAGTCGACGAACACCAGCCCTTCATTGAGCGCAATGTTGATGGCATATGAATCCCCAATTGAATGCAATACCATCCAATAAATTCCATGTGACATATGGTATTTAGATTCAAGTTGCAACAATCATATGACTAGTAATTTAAATTTGTTTTCCATTCTAGATAATTCAGTTCAAACTAATGTTACACTTGGAAGTAATGTCCAAGTCACTGTTTTGGGAAAAGGTACTGTTGGTATTCTAACCAATCAGGGGGAGAATAAGTATATGCCTGATGTTTATCATGTCAAAGGTATGAAACATAATTTGTTGAGTATTGGAAAGCTGATACAGAAAGGGTACATAGTGTATAAATAATAGATCAATGCTATGAGCAATGATGCTAAGAAGAAGCACAGGAAATAGATCCTACTACTAAGAATTCTCACAAGCATACACAGGAAAAATAGAGAGAAGAAAAGAGACTGAATCAAATGATGAAGAGATGAATATTGGTGTGTATCCTTCCATTTAATAATGATGAATAATATTTTACATAAATATTACATCCCTCATACGAAAATCGAGTTGTATGGATACAACTCATAAAGCTCAAAAAGACTGACTTACCAAAATATAGCCGCACCCCGATAGGTGGCTAAAGCACTTCCCAAATCTATCAAGGACCTCACAAATTGGCAAAAGCATGAGTGAGTTGTCAAGGAGATGGAAAAAACATGCTAATCCTAGAAAATGGAGTAAAATTCATGAAGGATGGGTTGGCAACAAAAGCACCCGGTTTCCTAGTTTGACTAACTTTACCTTATCCACAGAAAAGCAGAAAAAGAAGAATCTGCTATAAAGTGTTGTATACTAATTCTAGATGGTAAAAGGTGGTCAAGATCAACCCATAATTAGAAATAAATCATTTCTAGGATATAGATGGCATGTATTGACTTTAAGGTGCAAGTGGATGCCAACTAATTAAGCTAGTGGGTGAATAATTAATCAAATAATGATTAATTATTTTATCCTAAGTTATCAGTGGATTTAATATATTCCAACATGCCCCTATAAGTTTTACTTTATGATGGTATGATAAAAAATATAGATGCATATAGGGCCCAACAACAAGGCTATGGTCACCCTTTAACAATTATTATGTCCAGAAAAGTGAGGAAAGAGGCAAAACCACATGGGAAAAATCCTACCTCAAGAAAAGACAAGGCACAAAATTTTTAAATAATATGTCTTCAACGTATCCTTATATTCACTTAAATGAGCTGAGTGAACTACTTCTGGATGGAATACTTGTTGAAGAAATCATGAACTCCATGATCATGCGTTGGAGGGTAGAACCTACAAGAAGGAAGAGGAGAGACTCCTTGTATCTCATCATCTGATGAAGTAGGAGAATTATCTGAATGCTTCTTTCTGTTGTCAAAATTTGACCTAAAAACATAATCTGAAACGGAAAATATATTTGTGCATACTCCTTCCCAAAGAGTACAAAAATTAAGACAATTTATTTCACACCCAATTCCCTAAATAGCTGCAAAATTGTGATGTGAATCACATGCCAATCTTCCAATCTGGTGTAGCACCTGTATAGATATGATACAAGGCTGATAAAACTCTGATAAATCAGAAATATTAGCATATGGAACAGCAAATACAAATGCTTCAGTGGCTCCATGAGGATATAGGGCTAGACTAGGAAAATTATGAGCAAATGGGGAAAACTGATAGGTGTAAAAATTTGAATGATGGATGGGAATAAGATCTGAACCATAAGTGTTTAGAACGGATCCAAGCATTTTAATATCAGTCCAAATATGACTAAGGACATGGATAACTAACCACTGAAAGATAAGAAAGACTTCAAACCATGTAAGATAAATATCACTGCATAAGAGACCAATGAGGAATCGACTAGTGAACTTGGGATTTGTATAGTCTTAGGATTATCCAGAGGTATGGTATATGGTATGGATGGTGGTATTATATGTGTAATGACATGAATATCATACCGCAAACAATCTTCTAAATCATATATACAAGCTTGTGAGGAAGAGCTTCTCAAAGGCAAGTCAATATCTAGTGAAAAATCACAATGTTTGGGAGATGAATCTAGTAGACTGAGAGTAGGATCATCAAAGAAAGGATCCAATATTTCTGATTCTGATATATAATAGATTATGTTTGTGCCAGAAATTATTTCCAAGGCCAGAGAAACAAGCCAACACAATCTCAAATATAAAACTCAATAAAACTAAGGTTTAGGGTTTGTTTAAAAGGTTTTTAATGGTTGTAAGCTTTAGGAACAATCAGGGAATACATTTAGAAGCAAAATAATAACTAAATCATAAACAGAAACTGATAAAGATGCATAACATATCACATAAGATCCAACAAAAAGACTATGCTGAGGTTCATACATAAAAGACAAGCATTACCAGCAAATACACATTAACTAGTAATGAATTTATCATTTAAGAAACTAAACAAGTTCAATAATGAAGCCAACATAGAAAACTGAAGGGGAAAAAGTCATATATCTCATTATTTCATCATCAAATGCTTACAAGAGTCACAATACTTAGCTCTGAACAAGTCTGAAGACAAAAGCAGTCTGAAGACCTCCTGAAGCTCCCAAAAATCAGAACTCTTCTTCAGTCCCTTTGTCCCTCTTTTATAATTAAAAATAAGTGGTTCTATTTACCCTTCATTAGATCGAAATTGAAACTACCTAGCAGTTACATTAACTAACTAACTCAACTAATTGACTAAAAATAGCAAATTGGATTCCTGGGAAATATGGCAAATTTATGGAAAATAGGTGTCAAAGAAGCTTCCATATCTCTAAATTGGTGACACCTGTGTACAAAATGAGAGATGTTTTTGTAAATGGGTCCATGGTGGACAAAACCCTCTCTTTGTTTTTAAAAATTAATCTCCAATCAATCATAATATGCCCCACAAAATGAACACTAAAACAGGAAAATATTGAATATTTTAAATCCCTGAAAAATAGGCTGCAAAGATTAAATTGAATCTTTCAAACCTTGACATCTGTTGAAAAACTGAGAGATATTTTTGTATATGGGTATATTATGAACAAAAACCTCCTTTGGTTTTCAAAAATTCCTCTCCATCAGCTCGTGGTCTGCATTTGACTTCAATAACTCAAAACAGGAAAAATAGAGCAGAATTTTGTTTCTACTGCCTCCTTTTTTCATTCTTAAATGCTGAGACTTCATTTTCTAAATTCTTAATAGAATCAACTGTGGATGGTGATTTCTCCTTCAAAGTTTGTATGGCAGTATGGTCCAGGTCATTTCCTTTTATATCCAAATTCACAGGCAGACAATTCCCAGAATTTACAACTTCTTTGTTTACAGGAGTTTGACTGTCTATATTGTCAAATTCCAATGTACCTATGTTTCTCTTCTTTAGCTTCTCAATTGCCATGATGCCATTATGTCATTTGATAAATTATTCATACAGAGGTATGTAGCCAAATTGTTTTTCATGATGGACAAATTTGAAAAATCTACAAGATTGTGTTTGTGACCTTCCTCATCTGACAAATTGGTATTTGCCATTATTTTTGTAGTAGATGCTAATGCAGCTCCATGGTTATCAAGTTGTACATTTTCAATGTCCATACCCATATTTTCATCTAAAATTGGTGATTGTGAATATGTAGCTGTAATTCCACCACAAGCAACATCACAGCTACAAGTGGTCTAGGTTATTCAGAGTACTCCAGCCTCTTCATTGCAACTGATTATGAAACTTAGTTACCAATCAATTTGTTTGTTCAAATAGATGAACATCTCCAGCATTCATAATAAACCTATTTATTAGTACCCATAACCTGCCAGAATCATTTATGAACAATCTCTGCACAAAAAGAGTTTTTTCATGAAGGATCTCAGCTGCCAACCTTTAAGACTAAATGAAGACTATTTATATGTTGGATGAGAAGATAAATGAAGCAGAAACAATCTTAAACTTAGTCACTTTCAGCTCTCAGTAATTTTAGTATCAAAATGATAGTAGATCTTCATCTACTCTCAAGCTTTTCTGGTATCCCTTATGAACAATTTCTGCACAGTAAGACCTTGCAAATATGATCTCTGCTACCAGCTTCTCAAATTAAGTGAAAACTGTTGATGAAAACTAGGTATTATGCACACTGCTCTAGACCCTCTTTGTACTGTATATTGAAGATCCCTGTGTTGTAATGACAAGAAAAACAACCTCATGCTCTGTTCATTTTCCTGTTTCAACTTAGCTTCAACATCAAATTGATCAGCTTCCTAGCATGCATTAAAACTAGGTTTTCAAGCTATCTAGGTCTTCATGCTGTCTCAAATGCCCAGCTCTTTCATCATATTTTGCACAAGTAGCAGGCTTATTTATGAAGTTTGAACATCATAACATGCTCTGTTTTTCTCATCATCGAACTTTCAAATTTTAACAGGGTTATACTCACATGAAAACTGATATTTTTCACTTAATCCCTTGAATTGTTTGCACATACACTGGCAAGTAATGTCAATGATAAATTATGCATGGTTTGAACAAGTTTGTAACAATCCTTTCTAAAGTTCACTTTTCTGCTTCTTCAGCACACATAATTGTTCCTCAACATCCCTGAATTGCTCGGAACCTCTCTCATAGTCTCCTTTCAATATTTCCTTCTCTTGTTGCAAAATTAGTATTTCTTTTCTGCAATTTTGTTATTTCAATTGGAACTTCAATTTTTCCCATATCATTGAACTGCATATAAACACAAACTGATAATGCAGCAAAATCATAGGCAACGCATATGAAATCAAGTGTTAAAGACTCTTGATAAGTAAATGGCACCAGTTTTGGCACGTTTTGCCAATGGAGATATTCTCTCATATCACCTTACGCTTCACAATGATTAACTGATACAAATATGACTACAAATCAGAGCAAACAACTGCACCATTATCTTCAGCCATGGGTTCCAATATTGCCTTACATTCCTCCAGTGATTTTTCACCACAGAGGTTCAACGTTGAGGCATTCCTGAGCTTTAATTGACTTGAAAGATTCATGAAATTGAATTTAGACCTTCTAATTCCTGAAAGATTATGCATTTCTGTAACTTCTTTTGACCGAGCTGCAACAAATTCAAACTCACTGTGCTGAATTCTTCTTTTACAAAAATCTCCTTTACTATCTTTGGTAGAGAGTTCTAAACCTATGCTCTGGTGAGCAGTAGTTGCAACTCCAATAGAGGGGACATCCTCTCTGTCATAATCTGGCAATCCCATTTTTATCTGAGTCTGATCAACATTTCTCCGAGTTGTTGAACCGACAACATCATCCATTTTTATAAAAACTATATCAAGCATACCATTCCAAATATGGGTACAATCACTGATCTACAGGGTCATAAAGAATTCTGTGGTTCTTCAGATTACTCCCAACTGTCACATTGGCGAAAACCTAAATTCCTCTGTAACGACAAATTCCAGATTTTTAGGCAATGTCTCTCCACCTCAGTGTTAAACAACTTTGTAACCTTCAGTTTGAGAATCTTCTGCCGAAAATGACGCCCCATTCCACGGTCTGTCACGATTTTGCCATAAATCGGCATACAGTTGCCAGATAGTTGCTGGAATCTCCCTCACATGAGACTGACACCTGTTTACATGAAAAAAACTTGGCAAAACACATATCAAACATGACCAATGATTTATTTAAAATTTCCCCAGCGAAATCCCCAAAAAATCGGACTGAAAAATGACCATTCTGGCAAAAAACGATTTTCTTGTAGCACGCCAGTGTAATTTTTTGGCTCCAGCGCTACAAGAATAATTTTAACACTGTTTTGGTGCTTTTTTACAGCTTTTGGTCATTTTGCATAGAGTTTAAAAGATGCTTGAGTGATGGATATGCTCAGAGTATGATTTGTGAATCCACCATTTGATATAATGACTTTCAAAAACCCATTTAAAATGTAAAGGATCAAAAAACAAAGCAAAAATATAAAAGCCAAATTTAGAATTTCACCTAACAACCAAAAATTCTCCTAAAAGAAATAAATAATCAAACTCAAAGCAAAAGATTAACTTGAAATAAAATGCAAATCAAACAAAAATTGAAGAAACAAATTACTGACTTAACAGATTAAATCTATATAAGATACATGAGAAAAGTAGATAACTATGGCACTCAAAGCATAATTTATATCACCTTGGAACTGTGTAGTATGACATTGTTCTGAGGAATCAGCAGGCTTCTCTAGTTCATCTGGAACTTTGATCTTGTGCTTCTCAAGAAGATTAGACATGTTGTCCATATTCTTCTTGAAACACTTCTTCTCTGAATGGAAACCCTTGTTGCAATAAGAACACTTGGATGTGCTCCCTTTCTTCTTAACTTCCTTCATTAAATCTTCATAAGATTCTTCATCTTCAATTTCTGACTTTGGCTTCTTCACAATTTGCTTCTCTTTTGATTTGAATTTATTGCTTCCTTGAACCAAGAGAGCATGATCCTTTCCCTTTGAAGAATTAAGGACACCCATATGGATCAATTTATCTTTCTCCTTTGTTAGTGAATCAAGAAAATAATTTAAAGAAGGCATTTTCCACTTAGGAACATCAAGCCTAGTAGCATGAAAAGTAAGCACAAAAACTGAGTAATCAAGACCCAATTTTGAAAGAATGGAAAGGATTAATTGATCATTTTCTTTCTCAATCCCACATTTCTTGAGAATTAGAACAAGTTACTTGAACTTGGTGAAGAAACCCTCAAGAGATTCAAAATTTCTTGAACTTAGTGAGAATAACTCAATCTCCAATTGATGCACTCTTAGCTCATCTTGAACTCCAAAGAGAGACTCCAATTGAGTCCATACTTGGTTTGGAGTGGTCAAACCATCTAGATGAAAGAGTAGATCAGGAGAAATAGAGAAAGCAATCCATAGGCTTCACCCAACCTATTATTCCACTTAGCTTTCTCAATCACAGCATTGGGCTCATTCTCCAAAGCTAGTGTAACTCTGTATTATCCTCTACTACACAATAGAATGGTGATTTTGGCTTTCCATTCGTGGTAGTTGAAGGAAGTAAGAATTATAGATGATCAAAAATCCATATTACTGAATTGATGTGCTCAAGAATAAAATCTCTGCAACCTGCAAAACAAACTAGGAGAAAATCTTGTAAGCTAGACAAGCTCTTCTTCAGAGAGGGATAGGAGACTGGATGCACTCCTCGGCTCTATAGAACTTGATCAACCTTACTGCTCTGATACCATGTAGAATATGGAAAGGTTGTGCTCCCTGTAGCTCTGATACCTTGTAGAAATAATATATCAATTCTATGAGCAATGATGCTAAGAAGAAGCACAAGAAATAGATCTTGCTACTAAGAATTCTCACAAGCATACAAAGGAAAAATAGAGAGAAGAAAAGAGATTGAATCAAATGAATGAAGAGATGAATATTGGTGTGTATCCTTCCATTTAATAATGATGAATAACAGTGTACATAAATAGTGCATCCCTCATAGGAAAATCGAGTTGTATGGAGACAACTCATAAAGCTCAAAAAGACCGACTTACCAAAATATAGCAAACCCCCATAGGTGGCTAAAGCACTTCCCAAATCTATCAAGGACCTCACAAATTGGAAAAATCATGAGTGAGTTGTCAATGAGATGGAAAAACATGCTAATCCTAGAAAATGGAGGAAAATTCATGAAGGATGGGTTGGCAACAAAAGCACCCAGTTTCCTAGTTTGACTAGCTTTACCTTATCCACAGAAAAGCAGAAAAAGAAGAATAAAGCATAATCTGCTATAAAGTGTTGTATACTAATTCAAGATGGTAAAAGGTGGTCAAGATCAACCTAGAATTAGAAATAAATCATTCCTAGGATATAGATGGCATGTATTGACTTTAAGGTGCAAATGGATGCCAACTAATTAATCTAGTGGGTAAATAATTAATCAAATAACGATTAATTATTTTATCCTAAGTTATGAGTGGGTTTAATATATTCCAACACAGAGTCTACATGGAAGAAAACCACTATGTGATCAAAGACATATGCCCAAGAAACCAGCTGATAGCAAAAGTTCCAATGACAAGCAATCTCTTGTTTCCGTTAAGAATAGTTTTAGACAATACAAGCGCTACACTCAAGGCATAAATTAAAGAAGAAGTCGTGCACTTCGACAAGAAAGAAAATGACAGCACTGAAAATCAAGCAACGTTTCAAAAAAAAGTACAAGATTATTCTTGGTTGTGGCATCTCATATTTGGACATATGAATTTTGGTGGGTTGAAGCTACTACACACAAAGAATATGGTGAAAGGATCTCCATTGATCGACAAGCTGGACAGAGTTTGTGAAGGCTGCATTTTTTGAAAGCAGCATAGAGATACTTTTCTAGTCTAAAAGTCATACAGAGCACGCACACCACTTGATATCATGCACTCTGATATTTGTGGCCCTATGCAGACATCATCCATAGGAGGCTGCAATTATTTTCTTACTTTTATTGATGACTAATCAAGAAAAACATGGGTATAGTTTTTGAAACATAAATCTGATGCATTTGGTTGTTTTCAACAATTCAAAGCACTCATGGAGAACTAGAGTGGACACCGCATCAAAATCCTAAGGACGGAAAGAGGCGATGAATATGTTTCAAATGAATTTCTAATTTTCTTCAAAACCCATGGCATACAAAAGCAATTCACTGCATGGTACACACCTCATCAGAACGGTGTCGCAGAAAGAAAGAACAAACCATTATGGAGGTGGTACGCAACATGTTGGAAGCCAAGCATTTTCCAAATGAATATTGGGTTGAAGCAGTTGCAACAGGTGTATACATTATGAAACGATGTCCAACAAAGAGCATGAAGAACAAGGTTCCTCAAGAAGCATGGACAGGTATGAATCATAGTGTTTCTCATTTAAAAGTTTTTGGTTGTGTCACATATGCTCATGTGCTAGATGAGTTGAGAAAGAAATTAGATAAAAAGGGACAAAAATGTATCATTGTTGGCTACTCTAAAGATATTGAAAGCATACAATTTGTATGATCCTATCACAAGGAAATTCAGTATCAGTCGCGATGTTCAATTCGTTGAGAATGAATCATGGGATGGAACCGTCGAGAAGAATGCCAAGATTTTGTTGAATGTCAAGCATGATGACATGACAAAGGAAGTGGTACAAACACCATCAACTCCCATGACACCATGACATGGTTCAACAAAAGGAACATCGACATAAGTCGCAGCTCAAGCTACACCGACAAGCACACCAAGACGACATCAGGCTCCATCATGCAATTTGTCGTGGTCGACATCAACAAATCCAATGAAGACAAGAAGTTTGCATGAAATATATGAAGTTGGTACACCAAATTCCTTCTCTCTCTTTTCATTATTTTCTCAAATAGATGATCCACTAACATTTGAGGAAGTTGTCGAAGATGAAGTCTGGGCACAAGCCATGGATGAAGATATAGAGTGCACTAAGAAAAATTAGACATGGAAACTGGTTGATGTACCAAAAGATAAGGATGTAATCGACGTTAAATGGATTTACAAGACCAAGAAATATGCTAATGGAAATGTGTAGAAGCACAATGAAAGAATGGTAGAAATAGGGTTCACACAACAACTCGACATAGATTTCAATGAAATGTTTGCACCAGTTGCATGCATGGATACCATCAGAACTGTTTTGTCCATCGCTACACAAAATAAATGGCTTGTTTACCAAATGGATCTTAAATCAACATTTTTGAATGGTTGTTTGGATGAAGAAGTATATGTGGAACAACCACAAGGGTATGAAGTTCCAGGACAAGAGCACAAAGTGTACTAGCTGAAAAAAGCACTCTATGGTTTGAAGCAAGCTCCTAGAGCTTGGTACAACCGTATTGATTCCTATCTCATTGAGAATGGATTTCATAGAAGTGAAAGTGAACCAATGTTGTACACCAAAGTAAATGAAGGTAACATGTTAATTGACTGCTTGTATGTAGATGATTTAATATTTATTGGTGATTTTGGCATAAAATAATTTAGAACAATCATGGAAAGTGAATTTGAAATTCCTGATTTGGGGCTCATGAAGTTTTTTTTGGCCATTGAATTCCAATGGTCTGAAAGTGGTATTTTAATATCATAGTCAAAGTATGCAAGTACAGTTTTAAAAAGATTCAATATGTCTAATTGCAAGTTATCCCCAACACCAGTAATAATAGGTTTAAAATTGAGCAAGGATGACGATGGATCAATTGTAGATGCTACGTTGTTTAAGAGGTTCATTGGCAACCTTATGTATTTAGAAACAACGAGACCATACATCATGTATGGAGTACGTCTGATCTCAAGTTTCATGGAGTCTCCAAAACACTCTCATTTGCAAGCAGGTAAAATAATATTGAGGTATGTAAGTGGCACAAAGGATCTTGGCATTATGTATTCAACCTCAGAAAATTTTAAACTTATTGGATACACTAATAGTGACAATGGAGGAAACAAAGATGACATGAAAAGAACATATGGGTACAAATTTCAATTTGACATAGGTGTTGTATCGTGGGATTCAAAGAAACAACCCATAGTAACATTGTCTTCAGCAAAAGTAGAGTATGTTGCAACTACAGGCATTGCATGTCAAGTTGTTTGGATGTGGAGAGTGTTGAGAATGTTAAAAGACCTATCACAGAACCAACAATATCCAACAACCATTTTCTGTGACAACAATCCAACCATTGCGTTGTTAGAGAATCATGTGTTTCACAAGAAAACCAAACACATTGACACAAGGTATCATTTCATAACAAAATTGCTAAACAACAAAGAAATTTGTTTAGAATTTTGCAAGTTTGAAGATCAGCTTGCAAACATCTTCACAAAACCATTGGAGAGGGATACATTCCAGTATCTCTATGTTGGAGACATTTACCACCATACACACTCTTTTTGGTCAAATTGGCCTAGTTAAACCACTATCCTAAGTATAATTGACATTAATTGACATTAGTGGAGCATTAATTGACATCATCCAGTCACACCCACGCCTACCTACAGTCAAGGAGGCTAACTTAGCCTTCTCCTACAGTCAAGGAGGCTAACTAGAGCACTCTGGGGGTGATCTGAGTGATATTAATGCACCTAATTGCTAATTGGTGGTTACAATCAGTTCAACCAGTCAGTTAAGGTGCCTCCTCTCATTAAATATATTATTCAATGATTATCTATTATTATTTAATGATCTGGAGTCAACAGGGGCGCCTTCACCAACATCTACTGATCAGTTCAGCTTCAATTAACATCATCGGGGTTCATTGAAGTCATTGAAGCACTAGAACTTGATGGTTGGCTTGCTATGACATGTGTTTGATCTCTTTCAGTTGAGATTCAGTCATCTATAGCACTCTGAATTCAGTTAGGGTTTGGTGAGTCAATTAGGGTTTTGGTCAAGTGGTTAGCAGAGTGTGAACCAATGGCTTACAGTCAGTTAAGATAGACTCATTCATCAATTTCGAATGACCCCCTAAATTTGAATTCCTCATTAATTCAAGCTATTTCTTGACATTGTTATTGTAACCATTCATTGTTTATTGAATATACAGAGAGGAAACCAATTCTAGTTTCGATTAACACCATTTTTGAGTTATTTGTTGATTATTTCTTGATGAGATTGATTATTTGTTCCTAGATCAATGTGCAAGATTAATACTCTAAAGTTATTTAGGAATGAAAAGTTATGCTCAATGAAGTCCGTCATGAATAGAGAAAGTTTCAACTCTTAAACATTTTGTAATATTTTGTTTTAAAATTCCAATCTGCTCGTAATTAATGGGGAGTGTTGGAAATATTAATTACTCGCTGATCCAAATAGCAAATCAGACGACTCTGTCATAGTCTGTAGTAGGTCAGTCTTTGTCAGATAGTCTGATAGGATGAATAGTTCATGTCTTTCGTATATAATCCAGTAAAATTAAATTGTTGAAGCTAAGTTTTTAGGTAGATATTTATTACAGTCTTTAATGTTAAGTTGGTAGCTTCAGAGAGAAGCAATTTTAGTCGATAGATTTCTATATGAAGAAGAAGATTGTAAATTTGAATAATAGAGTATGCACAAGCATAATACAATAGACAGAGAGGCAGACATAGAAGAGAAGTGCGGAGAAGAAGAAGAAAAACTTGGTGAAGAGTTTGAAGCTCAAGCTTATGTGTTTTGTGAAAGTGTTGAGAGACGAAACTCTGTAAAAGGTGAAACATCCTTGTAAATTTCCAAGTCTGTATTTATGGATGTAAGTATTTTGTTATGCCGTCACAAGTTATATAAATCCATAAGTTTATGTTTTAATGCAAGTTTTATTTATCCACCAACCTTCTCCAGATTTACCTGAGTAAATACTTTTTACATTTACTGTTCAGTGAAAGACACAAAATCCATATTTATTTCACCACCTAAATGTCACATACCCCAATTTTGTAAAATTATGTAAATTGTTTTATTATATTTAGAGACATTATGTTAAACTTAATCCTAAGTAGGGATTGATGACTCAGCAGAGTCAACAGTTATGGAGTGTAATTGAGAATATTTTATTAATAATAAATAAATTATGGAGATAACAGCAATGGGAGAGCTGTTAAAAGAGGTTACTGGTCAAACTGGTGGATGGAACTAGGTGGAAAGGCAAAAAGACAAGTGGCAGCATCCTCAAGCACTTCCTAAGTTGCAGGTAGAAACTTCCCTATATTTGGGGTCATGATTCCCCAAGAAAGTGGAATGTGAGCAGGTGGCTCATTAAATGACAGTTAACCCAACTAAGACCTAGGCAATCTTTAAAAGTACTCAATGAAGAGAGCTAAGGCTGCTAAGTTTTTGATTCCAGCAAGAATTCATTCAGCTGAATGTTATTCAGGAATTTCATTGGAGGAAAGAGGGAAAGACAGTAAGGAAGTGTTTGGAGTGAATGTTGCAGTAACTTGATAAGGATTACAGCTATTTGAGCTGGAAGAACTGACTAATAGTTCTGAGTTGATACTGAATTGAAGACTGTATCTGTTTTGCTGCACCTAGTTCCAAGCCAGGGAGACCAGAGCAAGCTCGGGGGTCCTGAGAAGTCGCTGTCTGAGCGCTCTCTAGGAATTGGTAGGGAGGAACGGCCTCCCATTGCTGTTGTTGTCCACAGCATTTAACAGGTTCTTCATTCATTTCTTTATGTCTTTCTGAGTGTAAATGGGTGTATGTTATAATTATTTTATGTTTGTGTAATCAATTAGTATCTGTAAAATTAGTATTCTGGAATGTTAGTAGAAAAATCTTGTTAGTAACACTGTGTTTTTCCACATCTGGTATTACCAGATAGTACTCTAGCACAGTAGTTCAGTCTCAGGAGTATTACTTTTCTGGACTGAGTTTCCTAACTAGTTATTTTCGTTAATCACTAGTGCCTTTTATTTTATTACTTTACTGCATCCTGTGATTGATTCATCTGATACTGATCATAAAAGAATGCAGAACTTAGTCTCAAGTTCATTTATTTGTTAAACATTTCTTTTCTTGTTTTCAAATAATTTCTTTACATGGAAAACAACTCAAAGCAAGAACTAGATACAGAATTAAGATTACTCTGTATTCCAGATTTCTTTTAACCTGTTAATGTTAGTTTTTATAAATACAGCTTAAAACAGCTTAGAAAAACTGTTTTATATTATCTTATACGACTAAGGAGTAGTATTGCATACACAAGAGCTGTATTTACATAAACTAAACAAAGATTAATTACTTTGAAATAATTGGACTTATACTCAGTCCTTATAATTTAAAAATAAACTATGTACTGGTTATTCACAGCTTACTAATTATAAAAACAATAGAATGACATTATTGTTGCATTATTATTAATATACTTATAAGTATAATAATACTATTCAAATATACAGATAGAATTAATTCAAATACATATCTAGGTTTACTAAACACAATGTATAATTAAATAGTTTATACATAAACTAATAATAATACTCTATGTATTATATAGATGTTTTACAAACACTGAGAAATAATAGTAAGACATCATAATAATAAAACAGGTTAGGTAAAGTATAAAGGTATGCATTTTAACTTGCTTAAAAAATAGAAGTTAATGTAGAAAGTAATACGCATAAACTAATGATATTTACAAGAAGAAACAGAAATAATACTAACAATTATAACTGTGGTAAGGGTATAAACCCTACAAACTATTTAGAAACAGTAAAACAAGTTTTTACCCCCATAGTAGCTTCTTTAACAAAGTTTATCCACAGCTTAATGATTCTGTTCCTCTTTTAAAAAGAAGAACAAGTTGTTATCTTAAA
The DNA here is from genome assembly GCA_001517045.1 of Pseudotsuga menziesii. Classification (NCBI taxonomy): domain Eukaryota; kingdom Viridiplantae; phylum Streptophyta; class Pinopsida; order Pinales; family Pinaceae; genus Pseudotsuga; species Pseudotsuga menziesii. The sequence continues at coordinate 30,064 of LPNX010568244.1, forward strand.
ACACAAACGATAAACAAGAACTAGTGTAACGCTTGACAGAGAGCTGTTTTTCATTCAAAACTTTTATTTTATTACAAACTAACAGAGTTATAGTTTTACAAACTGAACTAAAACTAAATCTTGGATTAGGGTTAAACCCCATAAAATTCTGTTTCATTTACAACTAAAGAAGTAAAGGATAATTTTACTTCCAGCCATAAACATAAGATTTAAAAGCTTAACTTGGGTTTTTACTATAATTTAAACCAGAAAAGAATTCAAGAAGAGATTATAGAAGTTAGTTACAGGTTATATATCGGAAGATATTTACCAAAAATTTATACAAGTATACAGTAATAACAACTGTCAAAACAATAATAACAACGAGGTATAACCACAGTAAATCGATATAATGGCTTATAGCCTTTCATCTTGTTTAAAAGATAGTAATATCAAAAGAAGGCTACAGCCGGTTCGGCCTTATTTTAAAACCAGAAGTATTTACAATCAAAGTCGTATTTGCATATACAGCCAAGCCGTATTGCATTTTATAGTCATAGCCGTAGGGCTATACATACAAGCTGGGGTATAAACCCTAATGCTTGTGGTTTAATTTAAAATAAAAACAACCTAAAAACCCTGCAGGTCGAACAAAACCATATGGCGAAACCATCTTTACTGGCAAGGACTCGCATAAGGTAAACCAGCCATGAAGAGACCGGGGCTTACCAAGGGCCGTGGTGCTGTAGTTTTCAAGCAACTGACAGGCCGAGAGAACGAGCATCATTACCTGTAGTACCAAGATGCGACCAAATGTTAACCATTATTTTTTTTATGCAAAGGATAAAAAAAAAGGGAAACCTGCAACTAACGCAGTATTATGTAGAAGAGTTTAAATATATAAATTACCTGGTATTTTTTATTAAAAACCCTCGCAGTGATTTGATGCAGTCAGTCCAACGAGGAACCAGCTCTAAAATCGTGACCAGTCTAATGATGTATCGCAAATGCTCAATAGTATATGGAACCCAACAAAATAAGGAAGGGGATAACCCTCGAATGCTGCCACTAACAGCTAGCACAGCCAACAGAGAGTGCGTACCACGTGATGAGGAAGGAAACAAGTGCACTTTGGAGCCGACAGGAATAAACAGTAACTCCACCGAACCAAACCCTAGCAATGGCGGCGTTACAAGGTAAGTTTCAAGCTGCAGAACTTACAATTCTTTCCAAGTGCTAGCAGATCCAAGGAAGAATCGAAATGATAGGAATCCCATTGGCAAATTGAAACCAGTGGTAGAACAAAACCAGAGTCAACAAGGGTTTGCAGAGCAGCGGCCAAAGGCCCGAACATGAAGGAGGAATGCCAAATTCAAGGTCAAGTCAAGTTATATGGTGCCAATGCTTGGTTAAGATGTGACCACGTCAGTGCAAAAATAATTGCATGGGAGTGGGTCGAGAGCTATAGTCCACCCTGATCCTTGAAATCTTTTCATTTCAATCATTTCTCAATTGGAAACTATAATAATCGTAACTCATGCTTTGACCTGCTTGACATGATACAACAAAACATAAGTAACAACATTGGGAATGATATGTATCATCATTGCCTTGTCATATGATATAAACCATAAATTTTTCTATGGATTCTAACCTATGCCTTATACCTTGAATATCTTGGAGTTAAAACAAAGTGCTATATTACCTTGTTTTATCAAACTATGCCTTATAAGATTTTTGGTCATATATATTATAAACAATAAGAATATGAATTTAGGATTAAAAACTTGAAGGATTCTAAACATAGAAGGTTTTAGAATCTATTTTCTTTCAAGGATTTAATAGCATGGACAAAATGATAAGTCTTGAACTATACCTTAAACTCTATACTTGTTGTTTATACCCTAGTCATAGGTAAAGCTATGCAAGACATTTTCAAATCTGCTGCATAGTGTTAGATGTTATATATTTGCTTAGATGGTAGGAATACTTGTTATTTTTCCTTCATTAAAGTGGAGTTAAGAATGAAACTTGTAGGTTTGAAACTTATGTGATAAAATTGGGAAAACTTACTCTATACATTGATCATATCTTATCTCAACTGATAACATACTTTATTGGTTTAAATTACTGTATATGGCAATTTTTAAGTTTTTAAGGTTGTCATTCTTATTTAAAGATTTCAAATATATGAATAAGAAGAGTATAACTAAGCAGTTTTATATAATCTACTATCGCCATCTTCTCTAATGATATGGTCGGAAAAACTTATAATAAGTCTAGATTGTGATTATCTGGAGCTCACGCTAGAGGTGCTTATAGTTTATCCCTTTACTGTCTTTGTAGAAAGAGGTAATATCCTTTTCTTACAAACTCTAAAAATGTAGTAGAATATTCATTTCAGACAGTACGCCTGGTTTTTACTATTCAAGACATCTCTGAATTGGAATTTTTGGTACAATGCAGTAACGACAAGTAAATAGAAATAGTCCTGTTATAATAATTCTAAATTACTTATTGTGATAGAAAAGAAACATTATCTATTTCTATTTTTGCAACTAGTAATTTATGGACGTTCTAATACTCTAGAGGAAATCTTAAAAAGAGTAAGGGAAAAAGCTTTACCTTCAAAGGCATGATAAAACTGGCTAGTATGTATTAAATTTTTACTGATTGTATTGGTACAGCAAATTGAGGAGTATTACTTTAAATTGTTAGCAGTAACTCGAACTATACCTGTCAGCTGTAAGAACAGAAGGAAATTTATGCATTAGCGTAATGCTAAGTAAGCCCCATCTTTTCACGACAAATTCACCTTATGTCACAAACAGAAAAAAATTCAGTAACTGAAAAGAAACTATTCATTAAAGAGAATAGAAATAAAAGGGTCATTCTCTTACATTATCAGTAGAATTATCTAATTCAAAATTTAACGACTGCATTAATATGAATGTTATGCTATTTTTCCAAAGTTTTAAATTTTTCGAAAATTTTGGGGTTTGACACTAAAAGTTCTAGTTTTTATCCATAGAGTGCTGGACACAAATATTATTTAATATTTGGCTATATAAAATTGTGAGTGATTTGCAATAGTTTTGTCATAGTTTATCCCAAGTTACTGCAGTGAAAATTGTTTTTCATATCCTAAGTCTTTAGAATAGGAAATATAAATTTGTTTTGTCGAAGTGAAAGTTGGTCACATGAGAGTTGGTCACAACCTAAATCCTATCACAGTAAAAGCCAGTCGGAGCCAAGTAATCCGGTCTAGGTAAAAGTGTGTACAGTGAACATTCAGTCGCAGTAACTCTGTCACAGTAATTCCATCGCAGGTATTTCAGTCACAAGACTTTCTGCAAAAGTTAAAAGGGGAAAAGAAAAAGGTTGTGTTGCGCAGTAAATCAAGTTAATTTCTACAGCCGTCGTTCTTGAGAGTCTTGTAGGCCGATTGTGAGTGAGACAGTGGCAGGGATAAAAGAGGCTATCAAACATGACGATAACTATTATATTTCCCTTGCAGACGGTTCATACTAAATGGGAAGGAATGGAGTGGAGTGATAACAACTCCGACATTTCAAAGTGGGAAGATAAGTTAGTAGATATGGATTGAATGAGCCATAAACAAAACACTTAATGAGAATTTTTAGATGAAAAAAAGTGGTGTACTTAAATTTTAGTTGTTGCATTTAATGAATAGTGTAATAATCATGGTCCATTACTATATTGATTAATTTAGGGTTACCAAAAAAAATTTAGAATTTTAATTTTCTTATTATTCAAAAATATTTTAGTCTTATCTTTTTGGAATGTCATTGGTTGAAAATTTGGGGTCTTATTTCCTAGGTGACACAATGCTAGGTTTCTTGGTCATGCATTTAATGAACATTGAATTTACTTAATGTTGTACAGGAATAAACACCCTTGTAACTGAGGGTTTGGGGTTACCAACTTACTCTTAAAAACTTGCAGACAATCATCTTTAAAGTACAGAAAAGGAATAGGAAGGAATATTGAACTCACCCAATTAACGACGGTTGATCCAAGCTTTCTCTTCTCCTACTCTGCTCCTCTCCAAAGCTTTCAGAGATGTGCCTCATTCACCTGCAAAGAGCAAATCCTCCAAGTACAATCTTATACATGTATATATGACAAGTTAGATAAACAATATATAGAGTGCTTAATTATAAATATTCATCAAACCATGATACATGAAAGTGACTCAACACAAAGTTGGAAGAAGGATTCTCTTTATTAAAAATAGTGAATGAGATAAGTGTACAACCCAATGCCTAAAACAAGGACTCCTCTGCAACCAAAGGATTTTGAGTTCTGCTGCTCCAAAGACTTCTGAAGATATACCACCAGCATAACTTTTCTCTCCAAGTATGATTGATTAATGCCCTCCCCAATGCCTCTATTTATACTTAGGGAAATAGAGCAATTTCGAAGGTTGAGGAGGTTGAGACAGTTAAGATAGTTAATGATTAGGGCTTAACAAATCTCCATTAATTGTGTTTTATTATTTTTAATGTCGAATGGAGGTGTACACAAGTATTGATACTGGCAACCCGCATATCACACGTGAGTTGCTATAAGGGAAACCTGCATCCAGATCTGTACGCGGGTTGCAATGACAATACTCGTGTACAGTACGCGGGATGCTGTGGAGATAGTCACGTATGTACGTGAGTTGCTGTGGGAAGAGTCATGTACAGTAACCAACATATAAAAAGGTAAAAATGGCAAAGTTGGTTGGATAGTGAATGCATTTCATGTCATGCCCATCTATAGTGTTTGGGAAACCTTCAATCCATAAGTGTCCTTTTGTGTGCCAACATATGAAGTGTCGGCACTCGGACGGAGAAGTGCCTTTTGGGTTGATAACACATGCCCCCTAATGTGTGAGGTCAAAGGGAAGCGATGGCTGAAATACATTATAATCTATATCTTTGGAGAACTCAGAAATCCAATGGAGTAGAGGTAGTACATGAAACAAATACATAATAATGTCATATACAAAGTCATATCTGAGGATGCTATGTTCAATATAATGGAACGCTAGCTCATTTACAAATGTTTGAGTACATCATATAGTACGGGTACAAGACCACGTATATTACAAAGGTGGATCGAAGCCACAATATACAATAATGATGAGTCATCAAAGATTTGGAAGCTATGTACATAGGTAAAACATAATCTTGCGCAACTTAGTCCATACACAGGGAACTAAGGTCTTCATAAACAATCCCAAAGAACTAGTACAATCCAAGACATGTGAATAGATGTAGGTTGAAGTCGAACATGAAGCGGATTTAATATATTGTCAATCAATAGGTGATAATCGACAACTGAAGCAAAGGAATTCACTAGTGATGAAAATGAATCCTAAGGTACGATCGTCAAAAATATAGGTCTTCATTGTCAGGAAGTGCTAATGCAGAACCATACTGTGATAAGGAAGGCAATAGATCCTCCAATGGATCACAAGAGTGACTAGGAACTGAGTAAAGGAAGGGAGACACAAGTGATAATAGATACGACAATGATGGGATTAGGATATAGATAAGACATTGAGTTAAGTCCTTGAACAATGACCACGACACAGAGATGACCCAAGGCAGCTTTAAACTTTATAGATAGAACAACTAGACTTATTTGTCATGTAGGAGACATGATCAGATTCCCCAGGTAGAACTGACAAGAGGAGGAGTAATAAACTCGAATTACTAGCTGAACTGAAAGTGAACATTGAGACATGCATATTGAAAGGGACAAAGAGTGCTATGTTCAAGGATGACATGCTGCCACTAACTAAAAACCAAGAGAAAACTTCTTCCTTACGTTCCCTGTTAAATTTTAACGAGTCCAAGAAAGTCAACTCGGATCTCTCTTCATTTTTTAACGAGTTTGAAGAGAAGAGGGAATAATGCTTGATAGTGTCACTGATTCGTGGATTTAATGAGCCTGAACTAGTACATGCCCAGTTGATGTTTTCACATTTAGAGAGTCTAAAAACTCCAAAGAAGACTCCAAGGGGGTCCTTTTTCATCCAATTTAGTCTCTTGAGGCCGGAAAAGTATAAAACATACCACAGAAGAACTCTCTTAACTTCTATAGAAGAAAAGATGAACCTTTTTTGTACTTAGTCAGGGAGGTCCGAAAAAGGTTAAATTACCACCCACCCAATGCTCCTTTGAGAGAAGCATATAGATTGATTTTTATGAGTGTGAAGGAAAGCAAGATCACTCGAAAAGATCCATCTAAGTATGAGAAATGGGGCTTATAACAATAAACTCGATGCTTTGTTCTTTAGTGTTTAACGAGCATGAAAAATACATAAAGTACACTCATAATCTTTTTCATGTTTAGGTCTAGAGCACGAAAAAGAGAAAACTAAGCTCATATCCGGTGTTTCTTTTCCGTAAATTTAGTCCCTCAGGTCCGGAAAAGTGATAAACCTATGCCTAAGAATACTCTTCTCAATTTCGTAGAAAAGAGAGTGATCCTTTCTTGTGCTATTCCGCATGGTCCGAGAAAGAGATAACCTACCACCAATGCAGATGCCCATTCACATATTCTTAACGAGCTTGAATGGACAAGTTAACTCGGTAGTCAAGTCTGTTTTTAGGAGTCAGACCTGGGCCTAAAGAAACTCCATAAGGGCGGGGAGTCCTATAAAGGGATAGCTTGTAATAAGAGACCAAAATAAGGCTCCATTTGGTGTGAAAATTAGCTAAGAGGATACCCTTGTACCTAAGATAGCTACAGCATGAGAATCGAAAGACAACATAGGTTCTAAATGAGGATACTCATGAGAGGAAGGCCCTCTGCATGGAAGAACAATGGTAAAGACAAGGAGCCAATGGTTTAAAATACCATAGTCTGTGGTTAAAAATGTTGATTGCTAAGTTTAAGATGAAGTAATTATAGATGCAAAATGCACGTGAAACAACAAAAAATCACCCTATATGAGCAAAAAACACCTTAGAACGATGAAAAACCTGTTACAAGGAAAAAAGGGATGGTATTAGTTTGATAAAATGTGAACTATAGGGGAAAAAACCCACATAAGAAATATAATTTCTATAAATAGTTTGAAAACTTAAATAAAACTCACCATTTTGAATTTTATCCATAAAAAGCAAGTTTTCACCTCTACCTTCATTCGATCGGTGTGGACAATCCGGTGGACGAAATCCAATTCTACAAGTGTCAGGTAAGACTACACCCCGAGCTCTTTAATTTGATCCTAGCAAATTTTAAATTTAGGCCCCAATTTTATATTTTTGAGCACCCTTAAGAAAGGAACACTGTGTACACAGGTCTGCTATAGTGAAACTCATGTACACGTGTTCTATACGTGAGTTTCCCTGAAGGACAGTCGCGTACAGTACGCGACATGCCTAACTAGACAGTCGCATATGTAGGGTCTAAATTATGAATTTTTACATGAAACTAAAGGTTAAAAATGGTTGTTTTGCTAGGTTTGAAGATGGTGCTTAAGTGGAGGGAGCGTGAGCATGAGGATATGGACCAAGAAGCACTCCAAAGTGCCCCCACCGTGAATGTTTTGCATTCAAGTGGGTTGTTGAAATTCTTTTGCACATCACCTATGTGGGCCAATGTCCGCCTACTAGAGTTCATGATAAACTACTGGGATCATGATTTAGGCATGTTTGACCTTCAAGGTGAGTCCTTGGAGATTACCTCAGAGGATATTTACTTCATTGCCGGTCTATCACGATGGAGAGCTCCAGTCAACTTGGAGGGCACCGGCAGAGGTGGTGATCCCCTAAGTGTCCAAAACTACATTGATATATACTGTGCACCAGGTACCCAAAAGAGAGGGAGTTGCATCCCTATTGCACATACACATGATCTTCCTCTATAGGTACTGACAAGTACCATAGTGAGGGTTGCAGGATCATCTTCTCTTCATCTCGCTACATGGAACTAGATGAGGTTGGCAGTGGATTGCATTGTTAGCAGTGGATTGCATTCAGGGGGATTTATATGATTGGTGTTCTGGATTTGTCCCAATTTTCAGAAAACAACTCTCTGACTGCAAAAGAGGAAGGAGAAAGAACTTTGGATATTCAAGTTGTTGCAGCTGCAACGTTCCCAAATTCCTAAAAAAATTTAGACCCTCCTTGTTGATTTTGTTGAAGACCATTTGTTTCCACTCTGCTACACGTTTGGATTGTTTGAGACCAACTTTTTATTGCCTTTCGGGAATTTGTTTGGGTTTGCAAATGCTTTGAACTGTAGAACATAGCAGTTTTCATGCAATTTTATCGTTGTCAAAGTTTGGCCGAGGTTTAAAATGGGATTTTAGTTGCCGCTAATTTGGAGGACAATTAGAAATTGTGCCGATGATTAAAATCTTTTTCCGATCATGTATTTTATTGTTTAAAAAATCTTGCTTTGCGATGTTTCAGAAGGTGTTGTGACTCTGATCGGAGGTCGAGGGCTGATTGTGTTCTACCGTTGCGGCCCCAGAGTAGACTAACCGTCCGTCAGACTGCTTTTCCTTTCGTCGATGTCTTGTTCTATTTTTCTCCGATGTTGACTAGTCTGCGGAATTTTTTGACCGTATAACTTCCGTCATTGCGACTATGTTGCGCACTAACCATTTGATGCTATAGTAGATCTGACCTCCAACATTTTATCTCGCCGCCTTTTGGTTTGTGCTCCAGAACCCCTAGACTATGGGTCACCCGCCGTTGTGGCGTTCCAGTGAACTAACCGACCGAGGTCAAGTGTTCCGATTCGCCGATGGAGATTTTTATATGCCCGTTTCTTGATCATTTTCTCGCCATTGTTATGAGTTTGTAACTGGTTTCATGAATGACGGGTGTGCTTTGTTTTTATCAAGTTGATATTTTCACGTGCAGACGCAGTCCCGGTTTTTTTTTTCTTTTGTTTTCTTGCAATACTCATTTTATTGGTATTATGGTTTATGTTTTATTGAAATTAGTTTGGATAAATGATAAGTTTTCGTTTGATCGCAGATGGACATAGGAGATTTTCTCAGTTCCATTTGAAGATCACTGCGACGAAGAAGATGTAGCTAGAGGACAAAGCATGCTAAAGCATAAAGAAGCAGATTTGTTGTTCGAGGAAAAGAAAATAACAAAGGTCTGAAGAGGGACCAAGGAATTGAAGAGCGTAATCATTAAAGAGCAAAGGCTTAGGCTTGGGGAGTTCATCAGTTACCAACCCAGTCCCATTTTTTATAGAAGTTTTTATCTGAAATGTAACGTTTGAATCATGAGCATTCACAAAATGACAAAACTATGAGATTAAAACGGTTGGTGGGAAACCCAAAGGTTTGGAGCTGGTTCTTGTATAAATATACGAAAGTTAGAGGGAAAAGGGGCTTTTTCCCAGTGAGACTTGTGAAAAAACTTGTTGTAAGAGGAACTGTTTTGTTTTGCAATAATAAAATTACACTTTTGCCTGTTGGAGAAAGTGTTGTGTGGAATGTTCAAATGTGGTGAAATGAACAATGTTGAAGGGGAACTATTTTGTTTTCAGTTGTGTTTCATTAACTGTGAGATCGTTCTAACTTTCTAAACCTATGTTCTTGTATGAATGTTCTTTGGTTTATTTTATGATGATTTCCACTATGAGTAATGAATGTTTTAACAGACGACGAGTTATCTTGTTGTGCATATCTCTATTCAAGTTTATGTATTTTGATACTAAGAACAACTATCTGTGATTTATCTTAACATATGAGCAGTAATATATTACTCATATGATTGAAAATCTTGCTCCCTAGGGATGGCTTAGTTAGTTTTGTTTTCTGTAGTGTGTGTGATTTAGATGCGAGAGATTTTAAGACGAGAGGTAAGAACCTGCGCATCACATTGTGACCACTCCTCGTATTCTTTATCAATTTTTATGTTAGATAGGAACTTGCATATCATACTTAAAGTTAAAAAATACAAAATATACACGGTGGACTGGACCACAACCGGTAAAACCCTTTATTTTTGTTACTTGACCTACGGTAGCCAGATCGCAAACCAGACGGATTCCCCATTCCAAACAGTCACAAGCTAGTTGGGAACGTTGACTGGGGAGAATCCCTTTCTATTTCTGCCTATGATTTCCCAGGCCTCAACACGAGTATACTAGTTGCCTTCTTCTTCTTCGAGAGTGTCGGGATTGAGCCCTGCAATACCCCTACCAGTTCTATCTCCTTGTCAGCCTAGGCTGAGTAGATGGGGAGATATCTTCCTCCGCCAGGGAGGAGGTGGCTCAGCGCAGAACGTATATGATGATGGCTTCTACTTTTGGTGGGAGCAACAGTTACCAGCACTAGAGCAGTTTCCATACGCTGCGATGTATTTTCGTGGTGATCCAGATCTTGTCCGGGCCTCTAGGAGGAGCATGGGGAGAGCTAGGTAATTTTTTATTTTCGAGTTTTTAAAATTTTTATGAATTTTAAAATATAGAGATATATACATATGTATAAGAGTTCTAATCCTATAAACATGTCAAAATGCAAATATTGGACCGGTCCACCCTAAAGCACATCCACGCATGTATGTGCATCCTGTCTTAGGGGAAGACTAGGGGCTTATTAGGGTTATGGAGGGGAAGCTAGCCAGGATTACCGAGAGAGTACCCACCTTGCGGATAGAGCACATCCCAGCCGTCATGCAGGAGTTCGTGATTGGAGTTTCACTTGTCTGGATATGCCTTTTGAGGCGGGTGGCTAGAGCAGTTTTAGTATACATAAATGCTGTTGAGGCTGCTGAAG
>LPNX010568244.1:42479-69086 GCA_001517045.1 Pseudotsuga menziesii
TCTGCTGCTCCAAAGAGTTGTGAAGATATACCACCAGCGTAACTTTGCTCTCCAAGTATGATTGATTAATGCCCTCCCCAAGGCCTCTATTTATACTTAGGGAAATAGAGCAGTTTCGAACGTTGAGGAGGTTGAGACAGTTAAGATAGTTAATGATTAGGGCTTAACAAATCTTCATTAATCGTGTTTTATTATTTTTAATTTCGAATGGAGGAGTACGCGAGTATTGATACTAGCAACCCATGTATGACACGTGAGTTGCTATAAGGGAAACCCGCGTACAGATCTATACGCGGGTTGTAATGACAATACTCGCATACAGTACGTAGGATGTTGTGGAGATAGTCGCGTATGTATGCAAGTTGTTGTGGGAAGAGTCACATACAGTAATCAACATATACAAAGGTAAAAATGGCAAGCTGGTTGGATAGTGAATGCATCTCATGTCATGCCCATCTATAGTGTTTGGAAAGCCTTCAATCCATAAGTGTCCTTTTGTGTGCCAACATATGAAGTGTCGGCACTCAGACGGAGAAGTGCCATTTGGGTTGATAACACTTAACCACTATTACAATGCATCACCTTTGTGACGATTAAGTATGCACCTCCCACACCGCCTCAATGGCAATTTATTGTTCCGCTCGCCAACTCTGTCCACGCTGTTTCTTCTTCTACTTCTACTGCCACCTCTTCCCAACTTTTTGTTGGNCCCCTCCCACACCGCCTCAATGGCAATTTATTGTTCCGCTCGCCAACTCTGTCCACGCTGTTTCTTCTTCTACTTCTACTGCCACCTCTTCCCAACTTTTTGTTGGCAACATTTTCCACCTCATGCCACTATTTTCTATCACTCTATTTTCCTTTCCAATTGCTCTTCATGATCTTGTGAGTTTGGGAAAGAATACTTGAGAATCGAAAGAACCTGGACCAGCCCACTAGCAATACCTGAGAATCAAACCCACTTGGAGAAACCTTCCCCAGAGCCTATTGTGGCACATTCATATGTCCCAGGTACGACTCCCTCCATCCATGGATTTGTATTTTGTGAAGGAGGATGAGTTGTGGTAAACTCCACACCCGATAAACTCATTTTTGTAGACCACGCAACCAACCATCTCAATGCCAACTTCAGTTTCCATATTTTAATTCTTATTTGACTCAAATAAATATACTTTCAGTTTCAATCTTGCATGATATACCTTTGACAATTTTAGCAATGAAACATTCCTCAAGGTACAGACCCTATGTCTATGTTGAACTATTAATGTCCTACTATTTTCAACTATTCACAAATTCAAAATTCAAGAGAACAAAATGTTAAACTATAATTGTGTCATTATTGTTTTCAATTTGGGGATGCAATTCATGAAAATGATGAAAGTAATGTGTACAAAATTTCATGCATGTAAATTACTATGTCTAACCTGATCCTTCTTCAAATTACTGCATGGTCATTGTTGTAGTGTCATATGCTTATCTTCACTCGCATTGCATTTCTTTTTTTCAATCCATTATATATTCACCCTCCCACAACCTGTTTCATTTTTTCTGTGAGTCCCAGCGCTTGGTGGAAAAAGCAGTGTGTTAGGCAACTGGCTAAGATGCACAACCAATTATTCCACTACACATGTATTTCCATGCATATAATCATGGAACTTGGCCACCTACCTTCATGCAGGTTGTGATGAACTAAGAGTCTCTAAGACATGCCAACTCTGCAAAATTTCTTATTTGGTAGGCCATATGAAACTCAAACGAATGGGCATTGCAATTAGATCCGCCACAAACAAAATCTCTTCATGATTTTCTGCATGAGTTACAAAGTGAGTTTGAAAACATGAGATGGGTAGTTAGGCCTAGGTCTTGGTAACCTTATTTATCTTCGACTTAACACTCCCATTGACATTGTCCTCTATCTCCAATAGGAAGATGATGGAATGTCGATTTCTATTGACCATACATCTCCCAATTTCTTCTAGGGGAACAAAAGTACAAGTTCCATTTCTCCATCAACCCATGATATTCATTAATTTCTACGTTTCCTTGTTTCTAAATACTAAGAAATACCACTGGTCTGTTGGGGCTCTTCTGAAGAAGCTACACCCTTTACCAATTAGTTGTTTTCTAAGTAAGTAGCTCCTAAAACACGTCATCTAGGCAACTCAGGTAAGTCCAAGGACGATCAAATGAACACTCTGAAACATGAAATGCCCAAGGTTTCAAACGCATGCATGCATGCAACCGACTGCCAAATTGTATTGCAAAGCCATGTGGTGCAGTGTTGAGGCGATCGATGCCTCAAACAACTCACGTAATGTTATGTATGTCATATAATATAATAGTTGGCAATGCATTTACCATGGATATTTGCATGTATCATCTTCTCTCTAGAAATTGCCTTATCTCGTAGCCCGGATGGAGCATTTACCGTAACAATGTTCCACAATTACAAGTAGAATTAACTTTTCGTGGACAAAGGTAAAATTATCACTTAATACTCCCAAGGTTTGTCACTGTTCTATTACAATGCCACATGGTACATCAAGGTTGGATGTTCTCTTATAATGGAGTGGACTACATCAAAGTCAATTGTAATCCATGAATAAAGTCAATTGTAATCCATGAATAAACTTTAAATGACACAAATTTTTAAGTTATATAAAATCTTAAATAATACTTAAGAAAATCTATAAAATCTTAAATAATACTTAAGAAAATCTACCTTCCAGTTTTTATGATTTTACTCAATTCAATAACATTAAAAATAACCCCCAAGTACTCGGTGAAATTATTTATTAATAAAGAAAGCATATGAAAAAACATCTTCAGAGTGTTTAATTATTAAGTAATAATTAAGATAAAATTAAGACATTTATAATAAATTAGGTGTTCATGGAAGTTTCCTATGTAATTTCGATTAGCCTTCAACTTTAAATCATATTCATAACAAGAGCCATGGGATGGCAATGTCTGGACATTTCCACCAGTTTTATGACCAACTATGAGCAAGAGTTTTTTGCAATGGAACTAATTGTTGAAGGAGTTGTTTTTTGCACTTGATAAATAATTTTTTTATATACATTTATATCTAAAAATGAAATATAATATGCATTTTGCAACAAAGGAATCTAAAAAGTAAATAGAGACATTGGTATCTTTAATTAAATTTATTTTTAATGGTGAATACATATTTAATGGGAATTTTCATATTCTATTTATTCCATTTTTTTTTTGTTGGTTAAGTGCCCTGTGATTTGTTGAGCGAACCTTTGGTCTATTTATTCCATTGTTAAAATAACACCAAGACTAAAATAAAATTTTAACATTGTAATTATAATAAAACACATTCACACAGAAAGAATGAAAATCATCCTTTACCCTGCATTGCAATAAAAACAAAGAGGGGAGAAATAATTCTCCACCCTACCTTATGACAACCTAAATCAAAATCAATCATCCTTACTGAAATTATTTCACACAACACATAGAAACTACGTTGTAATTTTGATCATATATACTTGTCACGAGGAGGCATAGGGGTGGTGATAGTGGTATGAGTGGTAGCGTGAACAAGGTCCATAATATCTGCGCCCGCTTTATCGTGTAGATGCTTCTCCTCCTCTTGTTTCCTTTTATTATCATCTATAGCCACCTGTTTTCTCATTTTGGCCTATGCTTCTTTCGCTTCGTTCTCCTGGTGTGCTATCTCCCTTGATGTGGGCAGTACCTTTATGCATATGTATCATAACATCATATATAAAGTTATAAACCCTGAAATATTAATCTATTGGATATATATATATATATATATATAAAGAATTTAACTCAATATTAAAAGGTTAACTCAATCGATTGAACCACTACCGAGAAGCATTATCCCTTGAGAAACTTAAAGAAACCCTAAATTATAGATAAGAGAGTTCATAATTGTAAAAGAGAGCAGCCTACCTCTGAAACAAGGAATATTAAAAACATAAAATCAATAATAGTAGCCAAATAAAAACAAACAAGTTTCATAATTCGTACCCGAAATGGAAAATGAAAACACTTATTCCACACGAGCGACAAGCTCAATTTACTTCACGGAAACAAACAATAGAGAAAGCTACCCCTGTTCCAAATGCCTGATTGTGGAGATGACAGTTTTAGAATTTAAGAAAGAAAAAAATCTTTCATATTGGAAAATCCATGAAGAACAAACCAAAGAGTGAGTGTCCAAAGCCCATGCCCTGGTCTTGTACGAACCCGATGTGGAAGATGTGAACGCTAACTACCGAAAAGATTAAATTGAACAAACCATAGTTTACAAATCCACCTGCACCTTCATGGGTGAAATTTGCATCTTCAAGCGCAAAAGGTGATAATACATGTAGCTTGCCATGCTCCTACATGCACACATACAATAGAGTTAATAGAGTTATAATGTAATTCAAGCGCAAAAGGTGATAATACATGTAGCTTGCATGCTCCTACATGCACACATACAATAGAGTTAATAGAATTATAATGTAATTCATAAAAATAAAAATATATTGTTTTTTATTTATTTAAAAAAATAGAATTAATAGTAAAATATAAATCTTAATATACACGATCATTTTAATAAAGGTAATAATGTAATTAATAAATTAAAAATTATATTGTTTTTTATATTAAAAAACAGAAATCATAGCAAAATATAAATCTAAATATACAAGATCATTTTATTATCATTGAAGAAAAATTATAAAGCTATATATCTAATTTCAAAACTAAATATAATTAATAAATAAATAAATAAAATAGTGTACAATAATTTGTTATTAAGTGGTCACCATTTTGTTTTTGCTAAAATGAATCTAAAGGTTTTGGAAGGAAATTAAAAAATTAGGGATCTTTTAGCTTCATAGGCCTTGTTCCCAAATCATGAGTGTCATTGAATACATTTAAAGAAATATCTACATATCTTTGTACCAAGCATGGTTCAGTGAAGGTAGAGATGAATAAGTCATAATCTTAAAGATGGTTTTGTAGAAGTATAAACACTTATGCTTGTCTTCTTTTTTCTGTCACCATGTGTAAATTAATTTCTCATTTAATTTATATTAGAAAGATAACTCTTTGTTTGCTCGAAGAGATAAATTTTTGTTTGCTCAAAGTTGCTTGCTGACATCTTAAAGAAGTGATTTAAGTGTTTTGTATTCTTCATTTTTTCTAATCATAAGTAGCCATCCTCAAGCTTCATATTACTTATTTAGCAAACTATGCTTTTGCTCCTTACTACTGTAATTTCTAATTCTTCATCTTGGAGTTCATCGAGCCCCTTTTACGCAATACGTCTTATGTTTCAAAGCTCATAGTTATTGCGTTGAGAGGCGCTCTACATCCCGGTATGGGGGAGATCTTGTAACGTGATGTAACGTTAGTAACGTTTGTAACATATCGGCAAAAAATAATAGCGATAGTGAATATTATGGAAGAGAGCTTGTAACATGATGTAACGCTTGTAACGTTTGTAACATGTCGGCAAAAAAGAATAGTGATTGTGAATATTATGCGAGAGATCTTGTAACATGATGTAATGTTTGTAACGTTTGTAACATGTCGGCAAAAAATAATAGTGATAGTGAATATTATGTGAGAGATCTTGTAACGTGATGTAACGTTTGTAACGTTTTTAATATTGAAGTAATTAATGTAAAAAGTAGTAAATATTTTGTTGGCATAATAATCAATTAAAATTAAAATGAGTATTAATTTTAATTTCAAATTCAAATCTAAATGTTCCACCAAAGAGAGACTGCAAATACAAAGCTGAAAATATGAAAAATTCAAATCTAAATGTTCCAACAAAGAGAGTGTGCTAATACAGAGCTGAAAATATGAATAAATGAATAGTGTTTTGTCTTTTCACGAATAGTTGTGTTCTATGGCACATATTCACAGTGAAATTTTAACATCTGATCAACCTCCGCTCTTTAAAATAGCAATATACTTGCAAACTTTATTTTCAAAGATACCGATAACCCAAAATTATTCTTAGGTAAAAAGCAGAATTTGCGCAACAGAAATTTATAAATTGACTCAATGAAGATCAAAATTAACCATTTTATTCACTCACTATATGGCTAAGATGACAAAGTATGTGGAAGGATGAAATGGTCTCAAAATACTTTATAACTCTTATAGTTCTATTGATCAACTTGGATATATACGACGATTGTTATCTTATGGTACATTTCTCATTGGATGAACGACAACCAGACACCAATTACATTACACCTTTTTTTATTTTCCTTGTACACATAAGAGTAAGGCCGTGTAACATAGGTAAGACTTCCGCCAAATGGTTGGAAGTTATTTTTCCAATCCCAGGCATACATCAATTAAGTCATACTCAGGCAACTGGAATTTACACAATATCAGTTTTTTGAATGGCTCTAAACGTTGAATGTTGGAATTTACACAATATAAGTTTTCAAAATGGTTCTAAGCGATGAATGCTGGAATTTACACAGTATTAGTAGTGTCTTCAAGGTTGTTAATAGAATAGATGCACCATGGACGTGACTGCATTTAACCATTCTCAAACTCAAATTTTTTGTTTTCTTTGGCAGGCGATTTGCAGAGAATTGTTGAGTAGCCAGTAATGAAACACCCTCCTCCCGTCTCGGCCGCTTGCAGCCAAATACATATACTAAAATATATATTTCAATATATATATATATATATATTAATTTTAATTATATTAAATTTAAAATAAAGTTTTATATTAATTTTTTTTCCTAAATTTAAAATATTCAATATTATAGTTAATTATATCTCCTATAAGTTTAATTTAAATATAAGTTTAAATTAAATTTTAAAAGAAATAAATATTAATATATATTTAAATATATATGTGTTTTAAATATTACCCAAGAGAAGGAGCTTGCCATGAAAATGAAAAGCAGAACATTCCAGCCGTAGGCGAATCCTTCTAATTACTACACAGACATTGAAAAAACTAATTGCATATTTCACTCTCCAATTACTATACAGACATTGAAAAAATTAATTGCACATTTCACTCTTGAGAATGATTGGTAGGTGAATCCCTCTATGATCTCACATTTCACTCTATAATTACTACATAGACATTGAAAAAATTAATTGCACATTTCACTCTTGAGAATGATTAGTAGGCGAATCCCTCTATGATCCCTCTAATTCCTACACAGATATTGAAAAAAATTAATTACACATTTCACTTTTAGAATGATTGGTAGGCGAATTCCTCTAATTGTTGAGGGATTTGATCCCTCTAATGACAGTAGCTTATTATTTTAATTGATTATCATGCTATCTATTTCGAAGATTGCTAATTGTGTCGAGTTATTTAAGAGGTATTATTCCAGTACAAAAAATAAATATAGTAAGTTTACATGGATATAATCCCTTGGCACATGTAATATCAATGGAATAATACCTCTTAAATAACTCAACACAATTAACTACTCTTAAAATAAATTATAAAATTTCAAAAAATATAATATTTCAAACACTAATCAATACATTCATTTCCCAAGATTGTTTTTCCATGAGCATGTACCATCCATCCGTGAATCATAATGAAACAAAATTAAGATTTGCACAAATTCTGAATTCATTATTATACTTTAAAATTTCTAAAAAGATTACAGATGTACTTTCAAGTCTTTATCGCTAGATGACCGAATTTCTAACCATGTTTGGATCAAGTGAAAATGGTGAAGAGCATCTCAATATCTGCCACCATGATGAAACTCAGCTAGGTGCTGAAGAACACTGTTACATTTCCTCAGAAATGAATTTGCTACATGTTGAGCAAGGGGGGCACCATTAGAGGAATTTTGGGGTCTAAAATGGGCCTCCTAAGGAAAATAATAAAATAATAGTTAAAATAATAAAATAATATTGATTAATTTTGGAGGAAGAAAGAAAAAAACTACCTTTTGTGTTCGTATTTTTTTACGTATCTCCTTATGTTTTTACTCAAATTTCAATCGGGAGAGCTCATTGGATGTGGAATTTGATTCTGCATCCAATGAGTACCCACACTGCATACTTTTGACTGACCTTGATATCCCAAAAACAAGAAATACCTGAAAAAATGTGATGATGACATCATCATCACGTTTTTTTAAGGTATTTCTTGTTTTTGGGGTAGCATGGTCCATCAAAAGTATGTAGTGTGGGTACTCGTTGGATGCAGAATCAAATTCTACATCCAACGAGCTCTCCTGATCAAAATTTGAGTAAAAACACAATGAGATATGTCAAAAATACGAACAAAAAAAGTAGTTTTTTTTTATGACAAATATGTCAATTCAACCATTATGGTTGACTCATTTTATTGAAATTCTATTGGTTCTTGAATTCCAACTCACAAAAACTTATTTTGGCACGTTTTCTTATAAGGCCCATTTTAGACCCCAAATTTCCTCTAATGTGTTCTTAATGCAAAGATAACAAACCTAACTCCAATTCCAACCAGCTAAAGAACTTGCCAACCACTACAACAAAAATTGGATTTAGCGTCTCTTTTTGCATCCTTTTTTGCATCTAGACAATCTTTCAGTGTATTTTTCTTCATTTTTTGGACAAAATGGTGCAATTTCACGGGTTGGTGCTATTTTAGGAGTTTTTTGCGTCCTTTTTCGAAATCTGGTGCAAATTACGGCGTAATTTGCACCGAGTTTTGCACCTAGTTATGCACCAGGTTTTGCATCAGGTTTTGCGACAGGTTTTGAGCCTAGTTTTGCACCTAATTTTGTGCCTAGTTTGTACATCTACTATGGTTGTGCCCCCTTTTACGCCCATGTTTGCCTCAATTTTTACGCCCTTGTTTTCATCCACTTTTGCTTCTTTTTTGCATCCCTTCGTGTGCCAAGTTTTGCATCAAAGTTTACATCCTGTTTTGAGTCTAGTTTTTCATCTCGTTTTGTTTCAGCTATGTTTGCATCCACTTTTGTATCCATTTTTTCGTCCACTTTTGCACCCACGTTTTCATCCCTTTTTGCATCCCATTTTGCATCCATGTTTAAGTCTTTCTTTGCATCTACTATTGCATCCACGTTTGCATCCACTTTTTTCGCGTCCCAATTCCCACCCATTTTTGCGCTTACTTTTACACCCACTTTTGCTTCAACTTTTGCATCCACGTTTGCATCTTTTTTTGCATCCAATTTTACATCAGTTATTGCATCCCTTTTTGCATCCATTTTTGCATCCACTTTTGTATCGGGTTTTGCGTTGGGTGTTACAACTACTTTTGTATCTACTTTTGTTGCATCCACTTTCGCATCCAATTTTGTATCCAATTTTACATCCATGGTTGTATCCACTTTTGCGCCACTTTTTTCATCATGTTTTGCTTCCATGATTGCATCATTTTTTGCATCCACTTTTGCATCACCTTTTGCATCCATTTTTGGTGCACCCCATTATGTGCCCACTTTTGCGCCTACTTTTGTTGCATCCATGTTTGCATCCTTTTTTGCATCCATGTTTTTATCCACTTTTGCATCTAGTTTTACACCCATATGTTGAAGATGAAAATGAGGATGATGATTATGATATTGAGGATGGTTATGATGATGATGATAATGTTGTTGATAATGAGGAGAACGATAACAATGATGATGATGATGACAATTATGATGATGATGATGATGATGAGGATGAGGATAATGACAATGATGACATTGTCGATGATTATGATGGCAATGAAATGAATGGTGATGATGGTGATGATGACAATGACAATGATGATGAGTACAATCAGAATGATGATGTTGATCATCTTAAAAAATAAGTTGTTATTTATCATGCATAAATCGTGTGTGTCCTCCATGACCCTTTTCCACTAATCACATATTTTGGGTAGATGCTATTTCTTATGCCAAAGGTAATGATGAATAACTAATGAAAATGTCAATAATCATGATGATGATGTCAAGGACAATGGTGATGTTGATGACATGGATGATGATTATGCCGATGATGATGACTATTGTGATAATCATGATGACAATGAAAAAGATGACGACGATGATGATCATCATCATTTCCATCATCATCTTCATTAAAAACATCATCACTGTCATTGTCATCTAGTTCATCATCATCATCATTTAAAGCATATGGGATATGTTTACCATTTAAAGCATGCATAACAAGTGGGATTATTCTAAAACACCCCACCAAAGTACAAAATTCAAACCACAAGGGAAACATAAATACACAGTCGAGGATTTGAGCACTAGATAAGTGATCTCCGCAACATTCTAGTGTTCACAAACATCGTCATTAGATGTGAATATTAGGCCATGGGTTTATAGATTGAGCTTGAATGACAGTTTATGATCTTTGTATATTTTAATAAGGGTTGGAATGGGCTTCAATCTGTAGATCAAGTCAGTCAAATCATCCAGAGATATTGATGTAGTTGTTTGTTTATTGTAATTAGCGTCGTCAAAGGCCATGCTAAGGTTTGCGTATGAGAATTCTTTGATATTGCCTTTGTGGATGTGCTTGCAGCAGGTCTAAACATTATTATGAAATTCATTTTTTCTTCCTTGCAGGAGGGTCGTAGTGAGGTATATTTTCTTAAATGTAAGCCTTCTTTTGTAGATTGGATGGATTTAAAGGAGTTTCAATGTGCAGCTTAAATCTTAGGCAACCACACACTTGGAGTACTACAAGAATTTTGATCTGCATGGATTGCATGAAGAAATTATTTATTAAAATAACTACAAACATTGAAACAGCATAAATTAATTAATTTATATCTATTTAAATAAATTTAAAAAATGGCCTAAGAAAACAAGCTACATGGATTATTTTTTAATTGATTGAATGAGAAATAATTGTATTTTAATTAATTAAATAAAATAAGACAATAATGTGGATAGGGGTAGAGAGTGATCTCTAAGGAAGCATTCTTTGATCGAAGCTAAAGAATGTGTTGTTGAAGTGAGGCATTCTTCTTGTTTTCTTCCAAATTCACGTTAGGTATTATATAATTAAAAAAATCTATGTGATATTTTATCTAATTTTATTAATAAAATGTAGTCACTTATATTTAACATAAAAAACTGAGTTTTTGTTATTTTAATTTATTTTTCAAAAAAGTTATAGTGAATTTAACAGCTGCAAAGCTTTTCTATAATGGGTATAAATATTCTTAGTAAAATCAATAGCATATTTAATAAATTCATTAGCTTGATTAATGTGATGTGTTAAATAGGGTGATATGCTTATAAAGTTTCATATTTTTTTTGTTTTTTATATTTGTTTATTGAAAGACAAACATCTATTCATTAAAGTGTTATTATATAAATAAAGGTTATAAGTGGTTTTTGAAGAGGTTCTTCTTGAGTGAGAGAAATCAAGTATTTGGAAAAGTGATTGAGCAATATACTTTCAAGTATATAGATTTTTTTAAATGTATATGTGCAATGAGTTGTAATATGTATGTAGATATGTGCATTCACAAGGCTCAAACCATGGTACAAAGGTAAGTTTGAGGGGATTCGAAATCATGAATTTCCATTTACAACTTCTCATCTTTACCACTTGAGGTGTCCCCCAGAGGCTAAAAATATCAATGCAATGTCATGAAGTACTTGGAATATGTAATTTTATTCTTTAACGAGCTATTATATAACTCCTTTCTTTTATCTCTCTTGGAATTGTTCTTTAGTATTGTGAACTGTAATTTATTATGTTATTTTAAGACTTCAAGGTTCATAATATAATGAAATTTAAAGTATATGAACATTTTTATTGTCCAAAGTTTTGTTTAGTTGAGTTTTGAAGTGAACAAAATTGTAAATTTAGCTTGTCACTTAAATGGATAAAAAAGTTTGTTATCCAAGAATGAGAAATAGTAAACTTGTAAAATCGCAATAGCACTCAGTAAAGAAAAATAATAATTAGTGAAACATTTTTTTTTTTGAAAAAGAAATGAAATCTATGCTATATAAATTAAAAATTAATGGAGTAAAATAAATAAAAGAAGCCTTTGATTATAAATAATATACACTAAAATATTATAACACGTGCATTCTAAAAATAATAAATATTGCAAATCATTGAACATTGTAAATTCAACTTTCCAAAGGAAAGAAGTCTTCTTGAGGCACCTATGATATTTGACGTCTTTAATAATTTGTAGAGTAATGAAGATTTAGTGGAGCTACATAATCCATTAGTTATCCTTTAATCACATGTATTTATGCTAACATAACTCACATAATGCATAATAAAGATAAATCACATATGTATAATAAAGATATTGACATATATGTCATAAACATACATTAAAAACACTTATACATGAAAATAACATGTATCCATTTTATTAATAGAAAAAACAAGTCATACAGAAAGCTCACTAGAGAGAATAACTCTTCATAGCACAAACTAACAATTATCTCTAACTCTCCTTGATACAATTATCATAAATAAGCTTACAAAGTTGTTACAAAAAAATATGTAAAATACTAGAAAATTTGCTAACTATAACCCACTCATATAAAATGATCTACATATTTAAAAACCCACTCATATAAAACGATCTACATAATTATAAACATATATATAGGTTCATAGATATTAGGCATAGAGGATGTACATATGATAATCCATGTATTCAATCTTTTGCAAATTCATCTATTTAAGCTTAAGTGGCTTCTAGCTATTTGTGGATTTGTCTTTTATTGAATTCATCTTTGTTCTAGTACAAGAAAAACATTGGGACACAATAACTCCCCAAGTATATGTTCCAACTCATCTCAATGTTGGTTTTGACATCCTAGTACTCCATGATTTGTTCTTTAATATGAATTTTCTTAAGCATGGTTTTAAGCTTTTAAGCCCAGGATAACCTGGATTTCATAGGTGCATGTCATATTGCAAAAGTTTGATGCATAAGTGACAAAATTTTGGAAAAGTGTGGGGACAACTGAGTATTTGTACGAGTCGGGCGGTGAAGAACACAAAACAAAACACATAGACACGGAGAGGAGCAGCAGCAAATGGAGAAGCCCATGGTCGCGGATTGCATGTTCCTCTTCCTTCATTTCCTTAGTTTAGGTAGATTCAGGGTTTATTTATCTACAAACCTCTGTATATATGCTCATTTTTCATGTGTAGACGTCTATGCTTTGATTACATGCTTTTAGTTTTGTATTCTATATTAAATGGATTTGTCCCTGTGTATACAAACTCTTTTTCATATGCCTATTTATGTAATAACTTTATTCTCTGCTAAGGTCTCGGGGTTGAACAAAATAGCAGAAATAGAGTTGCAAACCCTTGAGCTCAGTGCGCAGGTTACTTGAAGACCAGTAAGAATGTTAGCATAAAGGAATGCTGCTGATTTTGTAGCTTTTATGGACCATATTTAGGGGGAATTTATGAAGAACGATTTCTCGGTTTTGATTTTGAGCGCTTTCGTTTGGAGTTTAGAGTTTGGGGTTTTGATCTCAGCTTGCTCTAGCATGTTTTCGTGCAGGTTCGGGGTTGATTTGTGTGTTAGTAATTTATTTGGAGGGTGATGTAGTTCGAGTGTTCTTGTGGATCCTGGAATGTAATGGGGAGTTATATAGTGTGCCTTTGAGCTTGTGTACAAGTTCTATGGTTATATCTCTTGGTGTTGGAGATTTTGGTTAAGAGTTATAGGTAATATGAGAGTCCCTGTCCTGGTCAGAAATGATTTTGGTGTGCTGAACTATTCTCTATAGTTTCTGGTGCAATGTGTGAGGGCTAGACGCTCGTGGTTCTTTTTTTGGGGGGTTTCAGAGACTTATGGTTTTTTTTTTCTTTTTTCATTCTGGTTTTTCTCTTGATTGGGTATTCAAGGACGCTTGTGAAATTTTTCAACATATTTGTCTGGTTGTATACTCTTTGACAGTAAGATTAACATAAATGACTTTTTTGGTTTTAGAATCTCTGGCTCCACCCTCCTTTTAGAAAGTGATTCCTTTATAATATAGAAGAATTACAACTAAAACGAATATGTCAAGGAAACATAAGAGGCCCGTTTTCACACACAAGACGTCCATCAAAAGGAAAACCATTGTTTTTAAGAACTTTCGTTTGTCTAGGAGGCCTCGAGCAGGTGCTTTTCCGTGGAAATGACCCAGGTCTTAGACCTGGCATCAATCACTTCTTCATGCCTTTAGGGGAATTAACCATTTCTTTGTGTTATGTCTGACCACTCCTTTTACTTAGAACCATGACTCCACTTGCACAATGCCCCTTCATTGATTTAGCGTTTGAACTTAGAAGTTAGTTCGACAACATTCTCTTAATTGAACATTATTTTGTACAGACATTTAAAAAAGTACTTCCTCTAGCTCTAATGTTATCAATGCTTTGAATGGAATACAGAGTGCCTGGTCGTTTTATGGAAACAATTCCCAATTACAAGTAATAAGAACAGAGTAACAGAGCATTAATGGAAGTGGATGTCAAAATGCCGATATGTTGTTTTTTGATGTATATTCCTAGATATCCATTAGTATATACATGCACATATATTTCCGTTAGTTATCTACTACGTAGTTCTTGGTGTTAGCCATTTCCAGCTAGTCCCGTGGGTATGGTAGTGTCCTAATTTTCTCACCCATTTACAATGTTTTTTTGAGATGGTTTTAAGGTGGTTTCAACCTAGTACACTGACCCTTGCATGGTAAAGTCTGATACATGTATGATTTTCATTTGTAAGGTGTTATCTACTTTTTCTGCATTAATGTTGTTGGATCCGGTCCATGAGCTTAATGCACTCAAGAAAGGTTCATTTTAGGTGCATGCACATTGAAATCGGGTCCTGAACTATTTGGGATCAATGGCCCAGATGTATACTTAAAGTTTGTATCTGAAACTGAGAAATGCATCCAAATGTTAAAATGTATGTTAAGGTCAAGATGCACCAGGAAATGCACCCAGGTAATTGATTACTAATACTGAATAGAAAAACAAAAAGAGAAAGAATCTAGAAGTGGAATTCTACTTGCTTGAACTTGCTTCTATGTTAAAATGCATCCAAATATTAAAATCCAGGTTCAGGTCAAGATGCACCGAGAAATGCACCCAAGCAATTGATTACTAAAACTGAATAGAAAAACAAAAGAGAGAAAGAACCTAGAAGTGGACTTCTACTTGCTTGACCTTCCTTCTATGATGCTCCCTGGCTCTATTCCCCCCCCATCTTCCTTTCTCCATTAAAAGGATTGAGTGTTTGTGTGGTATCTACCATAATCTTGTATTTTGTTTTTTCTTTGGAGTTCAAGGGAATATTGTTGTATTTGCAACAGTGTCCAATTTGTGTTATTGCTCATCTGCATCCGGTTCTAGTCGTCAATAAAAAGAAGGGCACCATTAGAGTCTATATCAACTTTAAAGGATTTAAATAAAGCTTGTACCAAGGACAACTTTCCTACTCCACACATCAATAAGATTATCGACAACTGTATTGGAAGTGCATCTTCTCATTTATGGATGGCTTCTCTGGCTATAATCAGATTGAAATATTACCCACTGATCAGCACAAGACGGCATTCATTTTCCTATGGGGAACCTTTGCAGATAAGAAGTTACCTTTTGGCTTGAAAAATGCTGGAGCCACATTCCAGTGTGCGATGTCCTATGTGTTTCACGATATTAAACATATTGTTGAACCGTACCTTGACGACCTCCTTGCTCATTCACAGTGATGGGAGGACCAACCTGGTCATCTTAGAGACATATTCCTGTGATCCATATGGAGATCAGTGTCAACCCACCTATTCCACTAGCTCAAAACAATTGTCCATTGTGGCAGTTTCCTAGTTATTTTTCTGCAGTTTTTTGAGTCCTCAACTTTCGGGGCCGTTTTGAGGCCTTAAACGACGTTTTTTGGATATTCGGGGCCAAATAATTACCATCAAGATACTTTTAATTGACCAAAATTTGTAAAGCTTAGACAGACCTTTCCAACAAGCTATCGAATTCCCAAATCGGAGATTGTATGCAAAAGTTATGACCCTAGGAAGTTGACTGTTCAACTTACCACCGTGGGGCCGCAAACTTTATGACGATTCATCTTCTAGGGTTACGTTTTGGAATTTTGGGGTTCTCACCTCCTTATTATTATAAATAGGCCCCTTTGGCCTCATTTTTCATTCATCTTGGCACGAATGAACGTAGCAGCCACATCTCTTCTCAAAGATAGCTACCACCATTCTAGCGATTGTATTACAGTTTGTTCTATTTCCGCCATTTAATAGAATATGTGTTTACTGTATCTTTGTTATCTTTGCAAAATGTCTGTTATTATGATTTTGTATATGTTCTTTCATTTCGTTCACGCATAAATCTGGATCAGTGGTATCAGAGGAACGAGATGATGGATAGTTTCACCCAAATCCTTCGACGAATGCCGGTAGTGGCAAGTGCATCTTCAACAAGCAGCCAGTTCGGGGATGCAAATCCATTCAAGGTACAAGTTAACTTTGATATTCCTTTATTTGAAGGAAATATTGATGCAGATGCCTTGGATAATTGGTTGAATGTTCTAGAAGGGTATTTCTCTGTCCATAATTTTTTCGACAGAGAAAAGATCACCTTTGCGCTCCTTAAGGCAGTCCCCCATGTCCAAAATTGGTGGGGTACTTATTGTGAGAAAAACTCATCAAATAAGTCTAGAATGTTTGAAACAATTCCCACTTGGGCCTCTTTCATAGATGCCATCAAGGAACAGTATTACCCTGTGGAAAACTATGATGACCAGTACACAAAATGCTCCCTCATCTTATGGATTGTAATGTACCACATCTGCCCAAAGGGGAATCCATTCTTTCGGGAACCGTCGAAGTTTGACATGTGGAGATTTAAACCATTCTCCCAGTGAGGAACTTTGCACGAATTGAAGCGCGGGAAAGTATTTCTGGAGAACTAGTTCCAACAACTCAAAGTCCACATGACTAGATGGAGGGTGCCTCAAAACATCTGGCGAACTCCCACATCTAGTTGGAGCTTGACCATACCTCGATGTGGTACATGCAAGGCGACAATTCCAATGCCAAGGCCCTTGTTTACTATCCATCTGTCGACTAGATCTTCCGGGAACTATCCCGACAGGCCAAAAAAGAAATACCAATACCAGCAGCAGCAAAACAGATAGACTTCTCGATCAAGGAGCCGCTCACAGACCAAGAAAAAGAGGAATACTATGAGCTCAACCTCTACATCAGCACATTTGTGTCGAAGGAGACACCGACTAAAAACACCGGTCGACTACAGATAACCATTAAACCTTCGACTGCCAAAAGAACAGAACCCCAAACTGCACAGCCACAGCCACAGCAGTAGATAACTCCTCCGGCCATAGAAAGTGTTGTCCCGACTCAGGAACCGACGGGCGAGACAAAACCAGACAACCCTGAGTATGCTATTACAAAAGGAATAATTTGAAAACTGTTAAGAGAAATAGCAACAGCCAGGAAGAAAATAAAAACATAAGAACAACAACAAGGTAAAGGTAGGCGCAAGATTATCATTGCCGAATCATCAGAGGACGAGGAGGAACTGGCAGCCACGGCCTTCGACATCATAAAGGATGTCGCAGCTAATAAAGTGTCAGTCGAAACCCAGTTCCAGCAATTTGTCGACGCAGGAGCACAAGTAGGTCGACTGAAGAAAGAAAAGACTACGACAACACCTGAAAATGTCATCGATCTTATGTCGACGCCTCCACCCCCATCACCGACCAAAATAACCGAGGAGCAAGCACCGGCACCACAGTCAGTCAGCCCCCTCGACTTAAACAAAAGTGCGATGTCAGAGGCTGTAAAATCAAAATTCGACAGAGATAGGGACTTTCAAGCTTTCTTTGAGACAATACCTACGTTGTTTAAGTCGGCTCAGAAGATTTATACCCAGGCACCTATCTTCATAGGACAAGGCGCACAGCCCCCAATCGTTGCAACCATCACGTTGACTTTCGAAAGAAAACTTGACAAGGAAGCTAAAATGATTGGACATCGGTCCTCCATTATTGCACCGACCGACCCCGTACCCCAAGATGACCTACCAGCCACTGCACCGACAGAAGCATAAATTTATTCCGACATAAATTCACACCACTGACTCGACAACCCACCACTCAACCATACTTCCCCCAAACCAATAACCCTCGACCATTCGCCAAATCCATCACCACCACCACGGTCACCATCTCCACCACCACCACCACCCCCTGACTCAGAAAAAGACCTCCTAAAACCGACTACATCCAAACAACCAGAGGTGGTAGTCATCCCACCTCCCCAACCAAACAAACCATCAGCCTCTAACCCACAAACCAGAGATCCCACATTGACTGTTGCAGGTACATAGGAGGGAGACAAAGAAAAGCACAAGAAGAAGAAGGAGAAACAGAAGGAGCATCATGGAAACACTTCAAAGGTCCAAATTAGAATGAAGGATGCAAGCTCCTTGACCGACACAGAGCTTAGACAACTCCTCAAAACCCTAGCGAGTGAAGAAAAGACGAGGAGTGCGCAAAGAAATAAAGAACTCCATGACAAAAACGCAGAACGGGTCGAGTTTCTCGACAAATGCAGGAATTTGGCCGAGTCTGTCATGCCAGGCCCCATAGAGATCGACACAGACAAACCGCTCGAAAGGGCGTATCAGCTATTTGAGAGCATGGTGTTGACCCTCCAAGCACACATTCAAGAAACAAAGGAGGAACAAAAAGAGGAAACTGCCCGACTCCTAATGGCACAACACACTGCATTTTCTGAAGCATACAAAGTACTCCAGGATCATATGGAGGAGTCTGTCGTAACGAAGAAGTACTAAGAGACTAGCCTACTCACTACGGGCAAGTTTATCAACAAACTCGACAAGGAATTCAGGCATTAGAGAGCAGAAAAACCACTGAGGAAGCACTTAGAACGACAATAGAAGAACAGATAGTGCTTGAAATCGCCAAACTGCAGAAACTGGAAAAGGAAGCACATCAGTGGGTGCAACAAGCTCTCCCTAACTTATAGAAATTCGACATCATCTGCCCGCAAATGAAATGACTTATCGAGAATGCAGAGGAGAAGGACCAATTCATGGGTCTCGAAATGGAGAGGATAGCTAAAATCTCCATCTCAGAAAAGATGTCGATCCTATTAGGCTTGACCACACTCACCATCGACATCCAGAAAATTTTGCAGAGTTGGACTGATTTCCAACATCACCTCACAGTAACAGCCGCAGCCATTGTAGAAGTATGTGTACAGAAAATACCAACTATCAGACTTCACAGTCCACCACAATAACTATTGAGACCAGCAGGAATTTTTTTGTACCTCCCTGTTTCTTCAGGACGAAGAAACGTTTTGTTCGTGGGGGAGATGTAGAAGGAGCAAGTCGATAAGTCGACTTGAACAATAGCTGACTTAGTCTATCAGCTGATGAAGTCGATGGGCCGACTTAGTTGATTAGGTGACTAAGTTGGTCGACCGGCTAAAGCTAGAGATTAGGTTGACCACCTAAGGTCATGTCGGTTCACCGAACCGACATGTAGTTATTTTGTAACCATTCTGTAATCATATATATTAGGTTGTTGAGCTAGATGAGAACTCAGTTCAGTTCTCTGTGTTGTATGGACTCATTTGTATAATATAATCTGTTTATTCACCTATTTGTTCTTATCTCTTGTCTCTGTTTTATATATATGTTTTAGTGTGTGTTATTGGTAACCTTATGTGATCTGTGAGATTACAACAAGTGGACATTGGTAGCTAGGTTCACATAGGTAGTAGGAACAACATTTTAGGCTTGTTTCAGGCCTATTAGTAGACTAGTAGTTGTTATGTGTTGTTACAACTGCAATCGCTTATACATTGTCATGCCTTAGATTGTATCTCCAAGTGGTTTGGAAGTTATACTCACATCCCAATGGTCAATGCCTTGTAGTAGTCAATCATCACTCGTCATCGTAGTCAATCATCACTCGTCATATTGCATAACCTAACATTGAGTGCATGAAATGAGTGAGCGAGTGATTATAATTTATGATATTTTTAATATTTTGAATGGTGAGTCAAACTTTATAGCATAGTAATTTCAACATCTTGAGAAATTTATGTGGATGGGTAATTTCTAATGTTGACTTTATTTTGAATTGTTAATGGAAATTTCTAAATCATGGAGTATTAATCCGTCACAGTAATCTAGGGACTAAAACACAGTCTCATAAGAGATTTCAGACAATAAGGCATGAAAATGGTGTAATAGTGCTACAAAATGAGTAGCCACTCTGTATAATCAATAAAGAATGAGTAATACAAAACAATGATCATGCTGCAAGCATGAATGACAAAGCAATTCGAATTCCCAAGGAGGTCATTTGAATTGAATGAGTGATTCTAGCATAACTGAATGTAAGCCACAGTCAACACTCAAGTTAACCACTGATAAAAACCCTAATTGACTCAACTGAGCCCTAACTGAAGTTGAAGTGCAATAAATGACTGAGTCTAACTGAAAGTAGCTCAGACACATGTCATTGCAAGCCAACCAACAAGTGGTAGTGCATCAATGACTCTAATGAACCCCGATGAGGTTAACTGAAGTGTAACTGACCATCAGAAGTGGTTGGAGGTCCCCTCTTGACTCCAGTTCATTAAATAATCAATAAATAATCAATTTAATGAAGGAAGGCACCTTCATTGCTCTGTTTAACTGATTGTAACCATCAGTTAGCAATATGCGGCATTAATGACACTCAGATCATCCCTTGGGTGCTCCGGTTAGCCTCCCTGAATGTAGGAGAAGGCTAAGTTATCCTCCTTGACTGAAGGTAGGTGTGGGTGTGCTCATGCTGATGTCATCTAGTACTCCTCTGATGTCAATTAAGTCAATAAAACTTAGGATAGTGGTTTAACTATGCCAAATTGACCAAAATGAGTGTGTATGGTGGTAAATGTCTCCAACACCTCCCCTTAAGCTATACTTAGGAGGAGTAGAAAACATAAAATGCATAAAAATGTTAGGGCCCCGAAAACTAAGGCCATAGGTCACCCTGTACAATAATGAAACTCAAACAATGCTAAAAAACAAACTAAGTGAGGAAAAGAGGAAAAATCTAGTGGGAAAAACCCCCCCTCAAGTTGAACATTGAAAGTAGTCTGATCACCCTAATGGACTCACCCCCAACAGTGAATGGAAGTAAGTGAACTTGTTTTCTAAAAATATCTTGGTGAATATTTCTACAATTTGCTCATCAGTCGGGCAGTATTGCAGAATGATGGTCCTACCATGCACTAGCTCTCTGATATAGTGCATGTGTATCTCTACATGCTTGGTCCTCTTCCTGGTAACTGGATCTATGGATATCTTAATAGCACTTTGATTGTCACAAAAGAGGACAGTGTAAAAATTACTACCAATATCAAACTCTGAAAGAATGCCTTGCAACCAAACTGCTTGGATGCAAGCATTCACCGCTCCTCGATACTCGGCCTCTGCTGAAGATAATGCTATGGCGGCCTACTTTTTGCTAGACCAGCAAATGGGGCCACCACCAAACATGATGACATATCTGGAAGTATACTTTTGATCAATAGAATCACCCGCCCAATCGAAATCTGTGTATCCAACCAGCTCTAGCTCAGAGTTTGCAGCATAGTGAATGCCGTAGGTCCTGGTTCCCTGAATATACTGGAGGATCCTCTTGGATTCCTTCCAATGAATATCATGGGGCTACTGCATGTATCTTGATACAGCATTCATGGCATAATATATATCAGGCCAAGAATGTGTCAAGTACAACAAGCTACCAATCAGCTGTCGATAAATAGTGCAGTCCATGGGAGGTGTGCTTTTTCCTTCTTCAAGGCTGATCCCTGAAAGGAAAGGGAATGGTGCAAGCCTAAATTCAGCCATGTTAAAATTGACTAATAGGTCTGATATTTATTTGGACTGAGTGATCATTATCCCATCAGAATTTTTCTCAATTTTGAGCCCCAAAAATTGTTTTAAGAGCCCCAAATTGCTCATTTCAAATGCATTGTGGAGAGCAGTTTTGATGGATGAAATAGAAGCAACTGTGCTACCTGTGATCAGTAAGTCATCAACATATAAAACAATAATAATAAAATGACCATTAGACTATTGTATATACACATTTGGATCTGATCTACACCTTTGGAAGTTTTGCGAGAGAAGGAAGGCATCCATCTTGGAATACCACTCTCTTGGGGCCTGTTTTAAAACGTATAGTGACTTCTTTAGCTTGCAAACCAAAGATGGATCAGATATGTAGCCCTCAGGCTGCTTCATGTATATCTCCTCATGAATATCTCCATGTAGAAATGCTTACTTAATATCCATATGATGCACTTCCCAGTGCTTAGACGCTAAAATTGCCAAAACTAGGCGAACGGAGTCCATTTTTGTAACCGGTGCAAAAGTCTCATGGTAGTCCACACCTTGGACCTGGGAGAAACCTTTTGCCACCAGAATTTCCTTATATTTTTAGGTTCTGCCATCAGCAGCAACCTTGGTCCAAAACACCCACTTGCATTGAACCAATTTCCTTCCTAGAGGAAGAGAAACTAGCTCCCAAGTAGTGTTTTTCTGAAGAGAATTCATCTCTTCATCCATGGAAACTTGCCATCTCGGATCCTTCCGAGAATGGTAGTAGGATTTTGGGTCTGAAATAATAATCAAATAACAATTTTATAACAACAAATTATCAGGAAAAGAGAGCACAATACCTGCTCTTTGGAAATCAGACCGGGTTCTCCTTGGATCATCCGGATTTCCAATGTTATCTCCTGCAGAGGAGAGTGTTTGTCGGCCCCATGTGGGAAGATGATTTTGTACTTCAAGTTCTGATTCAAAATCTGATGTTTTCTATACACTGATATAAAAAATCAGAGGTTCCAAATCAAGGTCTTCACCCCCAATTTCATCATCCAAATATTCAGTAGAATAGGAAGGAAATTCAACAGTTTTCCCCTTCACTAGTTCCACCTCCTGAAGAGGCTCATCGAACTTGACACTCCTTTCGATGATGATATATTTTGTTTTGATATCCAGCAGCTTGAAACCTTTTGATTCATCAGGATACCCAATAAACATACATTCTATGCTTTGTGGTTGCAAAGACCTTCTTTTATCAAGTGGAATTCAGGCCCATGCAGTGGACCCAAACACCTGCATATTCGACACATCCGGCTTATGTCCGAAGTATGGTTTGAAAGGGGTATTCCCTTTCATGGATGAGTGTGGTACTCTATTATAAATGTATTATTCAGCATGCATGGCTTTATCCCACAAATATTCATACAACTTCTTTGATTCCAACATATAGGTGGTCATCTCCTTGAGAGACCGATTCTTCCTTTCCACTACACTGTTCTGCTGGGGAGTGTAGGGAATTGAATGTTGGAATTGAATACCACTTTGGGAGCATATATGCAGAAAATAATTACTGACATACTCCCCACCATTATCATATTTCAAGATCTTGATCTTAAGCCCAGAGGAATTCTCGATCAAGGCCTTCACTTCAGTGAATTTTTCACATACTTCAGACTTCTTTTTGAGAAAGAAGACCCATGTGTACCTAGAAAAATCATCAATAAAATTCAGAATATACCTTGATCCATTCATGGATGTGATAGGCATGGGACCGCTGATATCATCCCCAAGATGCATGTATCTCGGTTTTCCTTCCCTCGATCGAACTTGTGCTCAGGGTGCTTTCCAACCACACAGCCCTTGCAAATCCCAGTTGTTTCCTTGATGACCGAGAGACCTTCAACCATGTATTTTTTCTGTAATTGATGCAAGTATTTGAAATTGAAATGGCCAAACCTCTCATGCCACATTCTACTAACTTCATTTCCATGATTCAGCAATGCGGTGGGCTTTGCATCTGCCACAAAGTGGGAAAACTCATAGGCTTTTGCATGATGGTTTGCAAGGCCTTTAGCAACAAGTTTCCCGGATGCAAGTTCCGTTATCTCAACATCATTCAGGCTGAAAGATACTCTCTTAGGCACTTTTGTATGTGTCATTTGATAGACACCAAGAAGATTTGATGCCAAAGACGGTACATACAAAACTTTTGAAAAATAGCCATTCTCAAGATCAATCGTACCTTGTCCTTCTGAAATGATGGTGGAGTCATCTCCCATGTGGATGGGGATGGATTTATTGGTCTCCAAAGATGAGAAGGAGTCTCTTTCATCCATCATATGGTTTGAAGCTCCAGAATCAATCAAGAGTGCTTTGGACTTCGAAGTGCTTGCCATGAGGGCATGACCTCTTTCATGCTATGGTTCCCGATCTTGTTGATCTCTCCTCCAAAATATTTCTGGAAGATTTATGTGATTTATCTCAAGGAGAGAGGTAGCTTCATCAAGCTTCTTGTTCATGCAGGCATGTTCAGGGTGAAAGCCCTTCCCGCAGTATGAAAACTTGACTTTTTCCTTTCCATGATGCCCTTTTCCTTTGTTCTTCTTTGAGATGAAAGACTCATCATGCTGCTGGTTTTCAACTTTAGGCTCAGGAGCTTCGAATTTAGTTTTTGGGTTCTTCTACTGCTTTCCTTTACCCTTCAGATCTTTGGGCCCCGAGACATGGAGGGCTTGATCATGGGGGGATCTCATGATCCCATCTGGACAATCTTATCATGTTCACTTGTTAGGGACTCAATGAAGGCATTGAGTGTAGGCATCTTCCATACAGGGGTTGTGAGCTTCCCCGCATGGAATGTAGAGACAAAAACTGAATAATCAGCTCCAATTTTGGAGATTATGGAGAGGATGAGCTGATCATCCTCCTTCTCCACTTTGCATTGCTTCAACAGAAAGACAATGTGCTTGAACTTTGTGAAAAAGTCATTCAAGGTCTCGAAATTGGAAGGCTGGAGAGACATCAATTCATTTTTGAGCTGGTAAACTCTCAAATCATCCTGCTTTCCATACAGGGTTTCCAATTTGTCCCAAATTTCCTTTGGATTCTTCAATCCCAAAAGATGGAAGAGAAGATCTCGTAAAATAGAGAGGCACAAGAATCTGAATGCTTCATCCTTCTTGTTCAAGAATCTAGCTTTGTCTGTCACATAAGTAGGCTCTTCTTCAGTGTCCATGGTGACCCTATAGAGTACTCTGGCATGTAGCTGGATCTCCATGTGTCCTTTCCATGAGTGGAAATCAAACGGAGTCAAAATCTCTACGGAAGAAGCCATCTGAATCTACTGGAGTGAATGCTTTCACTTGTTAAAAACCTAAAAATCACAACAAAAAGGGCACAGTAAGGTTGGACATCCTGGACATTTTAGGCTTTCATCACACCCAACATAGTCAATCAAGAAAGCTTGATCAACAATTTCCTTACTTGGGGTATTAAGTGGTAATCCTTGGCTTTTGGTGCAGTGCTGTATTTTTTAGCTATTGCTCAATTTTCATGCAAGATTTGTCAAAAACCTTGTTTTTGAGAGATCTGAGCTTTGTCCCACCGTAAGCTCTGATACCATATTAATCTATCACAGTAATCTAGGGACTAAAACACAGCCTCATAAGATATTTTAGACAATAAGGCATGAAAATGGTGTAATAGTGCTACAAAACGAGTAGCCACTCTGTATAATCAATAAAGAATGAGTAATACAATACAATGATCATGTTGCAAGCATGAATGAAAAAGTGATTCGAATTCCCAAGGAATTCATTCAAATTGAATGAGTGAGTCTAGCTTAACTAAATGTAAGCCACAATCAACACTCAAGTTAACCACTGATCAAATCCCTAATTGACTCAACTAAGCCCTAACTGAAGTCGGAGTGCAATAAATGACTGATTCTAACTGAAATTAGCTCAGACACATGTCACTGCAAGCCAACCAACAAGTGGTAGCGCATAAATGACTCCAATGAACCCCGATGAGGTTAACTGAAGTGTAACTGACCATCAGAAGTGGTTGGAGGCACCCCTATTGTCTCCAGTTCATTAAATAATCAATAAATAATCAATTTAATGAAGGGAGTCACCTCCACTGCTCTGTTTCACTGATTGTAACCATCAATTAGCAATATGGGGCATTAATGATACTCAGATCACCCCTGAAGTGCTCCAGTTAGCCTCCTCGAATGTAGGAGAAGGCTAAGTTAGCCTCCTTGACTAAAGGTAGGCATGGGTGTGCTCATGCTGATGTCATCTAGTACTCCTCTGATGTTAATTTAGTCAATAAAACTTATGATAGTGGTTTAACTAGGCCAAATTGACCAAAATGAGTGTGTATGGTGGTAAATGTCTCCAACATGGAGATCTCCACACATTTCCTTTATATTTATATTTTTGTTTTTAAATTAACAAAGAAGATGAGCTATAAATCATGGGCTCCCATTGTCCATAAAATTTCTAAAATAGGCTTTAATGATACCTAAAATTCGTAATCCCCTTTTCTTTTCACTTAACCCTATTTTTATCTCTTTTATTTTTCTTTTACATTTATTTTCCTTTCTCCTTTCTTACTTAACTAAGCTCCACACTTTTCCTTTATATATATATATATATATATAGTGAGGTTTAGGTGAAGGTTAATATA
>LPNX010568256.1:0-39217 GCA_001517045.1 Pseudotsuga menziesii
CATAAAATAGGAATTCAATCTTACTCAAATTTGATGGTTGAATTATTCAATTTTTCTATTTATTAGATTAGGTGTGTATTTAATTTAATTTAGAGAAGAAGCGCTAACATGGGAAATCATTCTATGGAAGGGAATATTTATTTCAAACAAGAAATGAGATGGCATCAATATTATTGCATATGTGTGGAATGGAAGAGGAACGATATTCCATAGTCGTAGTAAATTTAGGAGAGAAATAGTCACTTGATCCTTGGAAACAACATTCCACCACAATAGACTCATAGTAGAAGCCACAAAGGGGTGCCACTTCAATAAAATCATTACAAAAAAATTACAATCTACTCATTGGTAGCAGTGTATTGAAATTGTATTTTACTTAACAATGACTTTGATAAAGTAAAACTTCATATCAATGTGTTTTATCATAACAGATAGGGTTTTTTCATAAACATGGCTATTAACACCTAATAATTCTAGGCTCAATTATTTCACCCTAGTAGTACTACTCCTCAATAGGTGGTACTATCTGCAAAGCACATTTTGATAATGTAGTACTCTTTAACATACACATTGCTTCTACAATACTAACTGCAATACACTCATCTTAAATGTAGTACTAGCCACAATACACATAGCTAATTCTAAGATATATAATAGGTCTACTATGTGTTAAAACACTGTAAAGAACCTATTCTAATGTACCTCAAAGGTACTCAAACATATGCTTATTCACAAGCATAAAAATGCAATAGGGTTGCTAGGTACTTTCAGAGACCAACCACATACTTATTGAAAGTAGCATCATCTATATCTGATCAAGAGTGCAATTTATCTAAACTAGAAACTATGGATTTCATATCCATCACATGAAACACATTAAATATGTAAAATTATGCAGAACGGATGTCCTATGTTTTCTTTCAATCTTCAACATTTGTTGACTTTAATAATATTCTATCATCTGAGGAAGTTCTTACTGATATTGTCCATTCAATGTGATGTTCTTCAAGGCCTGATCACTTTCAAAGTGACCCATGATTAATAAAATCCCTTCTATGTTATGTTATTTCCATTATATCGTGCATTTTCATTATTTATTGCAGCAGGTACCTCACATATGGTATCAGAGCACTTTCTTGGGATCACTGGGTGGATTTTTTGCCAATTTATTTTCTTTTGCAGTGCTTCCTACCATTGTAATTATTGCAGTAGTGTTTGTTCTTTACGTCGGTATTATTCATTCGAGCCAAGGAATAAACCCTATCCTCCTAAATGTGGGAAGTACTTGGGAATATCCCTATAACTCATTGTGATGAGTACCACAAGAATCCCGAAGTAGATGGCCATTGAGAGGACCTTCCAGGTGAAAAGGGAAATGACCCCTACTAGATTGACTATTTTCCACACGTGAGGTATACCAAGAGTTGTCGTTTGTGGCAAAGCGGTTATCAGTTTTACCTAATCTATGGAGTGAGGGTTACTTCACCAATACACAAGTCGTTATACAACATGGGTGGTTGATTGAATCCCATGAAAATTTGAGAATTCGAACATACATGGGTCCATATCTATTTCCATTTGATAAAGCATAGATTTCTAGAGCCGCCATAGATCATTTCCACCAAACCAAAAAAAATATGATTTTTGGCCATATCTTATTTGTTTTAGCTCCATTTCCCTTGAAAATTCACTATAACACCCATAATTCCATTCTTCATATTTCCTTCCTTGAGGACCCTATCCCAAATTCCACTTCCTGAAGCCCGAAATTCCAAGTTTGGTTATTTTTAGGGTTGGCCATAACCTTTTCAATTCTCACCCAATCGCCTTCAAATTTTTCTACCATGTTCAATTCCCATTTCTTCTTCCTTGTCCCTCTCTAACAAATTTTCCTATTCTTTCACCTGCTTCTGAAATTCATATTTTTTGCTTCCCTATCCCTCAGAACGTGTCAAAAACCTAGTCAAACCCCAATTACCCACCCGATTTTTTTCCAACTCAAATTTTTCCTTTACTAAAAACCTTTCTATTTTTTTTTCCATTCCCCCCCCCTCCCCTGAAAAAAAAAACCCTTTCTTATGGTTGTCACCCACGAAGAAGAAAATAACAAAATTGAAGAAGAACTTACATCCCTCAAGACCAAACTCGAAGATCTGGATAAAACATTTCTCAGCCTCCATCTTCAACATTTAGCCATGAGCAAGCCAACGACAACATGAGTCTTCTGCAGAAACTGGGTTCTCTTCTTCTAGCAACTTTCGTGGGTCGAAGCTTGATTTTACTCGCTTCAATGGTGATGATTCGACTAGATGGATTTACAGGGTAGAACAATATTTCAGTCTGCATAACACTTTTGATGTCAATAAAGTCCCACTTGCATCCTTCCATTTGTAACATGAATCCCTTCAATGGTTATGTTGGTACATCAATGCTCATGCAAATCTAAATTGGATAGATTTTTTCCAACTCTTTTTGCAACGATTTGGCCCTAGTGCTTTTGATGACTTCCCATGAGCAACCACCAAAATTTTACAAAATGGCACTATGAGGGAGTATCAGACCAAATTTGAGAAACTATCTATTGCAGCTGCAACATTTTCCCAAAATTCAAAAAAAATTCGGGACCCTCCTTTTGCTTATTTTGGTTTGACTTTTGATTTGGTTTGATGATTCTACAGAAAGACTATCCCTAATTCCATAGATGTTTCACTACTTGTTTAAGTTTACCTTTCCATCGAATGCATTTTTGAGTGTTTGAGTTAGAATTTTAGTCACTTGCGCTCCCGCCGTTGCGGAGATGTAATAAGCAACCAGCTCCGATATTTTTCTTCGATGCCTTTATTCAATTTTGTCTCAATCGGCTGTTGTTTGGATTCCCGTCGGAACATTTTGTTTCTACATTTTCCGCAATTGCAGATTGCATACTATGAAGTCTGTCGATAGTTGCATTAACTTTTTCAACCCCGCTCTTTCGTTTCATTGATCTTTGAGTTTTCGGCGTCCGCCGTTGCGGCATTGAAAAGCGCTGTCTTTCTGGTGGTTTGATTTTACTTTTCCACAGTTGTAATTAAGTTGGTTTTTTCCCCAATTTTGATGGTTTGTGGAACTTGATGTCTTTTATGTTTTCGTCGTCGCGGCTCCTTATCCTTCTATTGACTCGACGTCTAATCTTGCGAGCTTCGATGCTTTTGTTGTTTGGTCTCTCCCTGACGCCTCGGCGGTTCTCCCAGTTGTTTTACCACCCGACGTTATGGGAGGCAATGTCAATCTGATCTCTAATCCTTGTGTTTTCACCACCCGATGTTTTCTCCCTCCGCTTACGATTAACCGGATATACATATGGTGGCGGGCAGTTGATTATTTTATTGTTATTTTGAACTGTCGCTACACTGTCATTGTCCCTCGAGCTAACCAGGACCCCCGCTGTCGGTACCCCATTCCTAGGTGGCTCCACTGTGGAAAATTAACAGTTTTTCTCCCACTAGTCGTGCAGCAGTGCAAGGTAGGCTCTTGTACTCATTGTCTCTTTCCGTTCGACTGGATGTTTTAATTGTTTATTTCCACAATTAGGGTTTTCACACTGTTTTCCATTGTAGCATGTATATATGCAGAGGCAAGTCTTGGTACTATTAGTAGGGGATTTTTGTTTCCCACGGGGTTTTCCCTTTCTGTGGCCGTTATGGCCATTTTCCCTGCACTCGATGGTTGGGGGAACCGGTGCAGATGGTCGTTACGCTTTCTACACTAGTTTGACCCTTTCTTATGTTTGCCTGTTCGAAGAAGGTCTTCATGGCCCCCCTGGGGAATGTCGAACCGGTTTCCTCTGCTCCGGTTATCCACAGAAGACCAAGACCTCATTTTTATCTCTTTGTTTCGAGCGACCAGGTTCACGGTCGAATTCAAACCCGAACCGGTCTGGGGCAGTATGGCAACGCCCAGCCTAAAGACAGACTGTAGAAGGAACATAGATAGTGCTATCTTCTGAAACACCCCTTGAGTGGCTAGAGCTAGTGCCTCTATTATTCAGTGTAGCGCAGTGGTCATGGCACCCACAGAGAGCCCGAGGTTGCTTCATTTTCACGTAGACCGTGTTGCCCACTCGAACTTTGTTTATTGAGCCGATTTCAGTGTTAGACAAGAGTATTGGTGTGAACATATTTGCTTAGTTTGATTTAATGCCACCATGTTTAACGCAGATGAGGTAAAACATTTACATTGTTATCTCAATCTCTATAATTCGTCTAGAAATAACCTAACAATTACAATTTTGTATGTGACAGGAAGATTCCTCTGAACTCAAAATGTCTAAGTGTCAAAAGAAGAAGGCCCCTGTGGTCGAAGAGGAACCCGATGTCGAAGTCATCACCAAGACCAAGTACATTTATGAAGACACCAAATGCATAACTGGTGTAGAGCCTGAGTATTAGTGGGGAGACATATACAGGTTGATCACGCGCTGAGAGGTGCCTGATATAGGTTTTGAGGAAGAAAGCATATATGCCAACATAGAAAGGTCTTCATTGACGAATATTGCTACAAGACCGGAGCTCTTCCCATGCTCTGAAGTGATTGGGTGGATTCTGCCTAGGGAATATGTAACCACCGTGATTCTTGAGAATGTTGATAAACAAGGCTATGCTGCCTATAGTCCTGGATATGTAGCCTTGGCCTACCACTTTCCAGAAGCACAAATATATTTAACTGAAGATTGGCTGAGAAACATTAGGATGGACCTCGTTGAAAACCTCAAGAGGATTCTCATGCCTGGAAGAAACTTTAGAACCAGGCCGACGGGAGAATATGACACTGCAAGCTTAAGAACCCCTTACAGGTTCATTGCCTTAATGCTCAATAGAATTTTTGGGAGAACCCATGGAAAAAGTTTCAAATTGGAGTGGATGCCGATAATTTTTTATGTTGCGACACAGGGGACCGTTTTCAACTGAGCCAACATTGTGTCCAATAGCCTTTCAGCCTGCATGGCCTTAGCTTTGGGAGGAGTGTCCCAAAAAAGGTCAGAATTTTACATGATCTCCATACTCATTGATTGCATACTATGCAATCAACCTTTCCCTGACCTAAGGTGCATCTGGGACCAGGAAAGGATACCTGTTTAGTCCGCATACAAGCCATTGTCGGCTCACAAGTACCACAGTCACTACAGGGAGGTCTGTGAACATTTTATCATGCCATTATATACTCTTATTTTCTTAAAAGAATGTGACTACATGTCGGAGGAGGCATTGCAGGTGATCAAAGAATACGCTGATTATTATTTGACTAAGGATGGGCTCTATTTCAGAATTTTTGGAGGCTCTAGAGCACCTTCCCTATTGCCTAAGTATGCCACAGACTACATAATTCACAAAGAAGCAGTTAGGCAAGTCTTCCTAGATGGCATAGGAAGCTTTTTATTTGAACATAAGAAGGATGCATATCCTCCATTTCCTTTCAGGTTGGGGAGTTATAAGTTTACTAGAGTCAAGAAGGTCGATGAATTCGTGGAGGAGTTGGAGAAGTTTCACTTTGGGGAGATTCCCTTCCATAGGAATGAATTTCACAACAAGGTTGCAGAGCACTACAAAGAGGCTAATGTCCATTTTGAATACACTCACCACTGGGACAGAGAAGAGTCCATTTTCCACAGTGCACTGAACATAACGGCCTTGAGGACAAGGTTTAAAAAGAAAATCACCACCAAAAATGGAAAGGGGCAAGATGAGAAAGCAAAGGCCAATGAGGAAAATAGAAAAAGAAATGAAGAAGCTCAAAGGTTAGCCCAAGAAGCCGAAGGGTGGTTGAAGGGAGAAGAGGAAGAGAAAAGAAGAGCTACACAAGAGGCAACCAGAAAAGTAGAAGAATATGCCAAGATCGAAGAAGAAGAAATAAAAATGAAGTTGAATGAGGAGCTGTAGAAATAGGAGACAGAGAGGATGAATCTGACCCAAACGGTGACAGAATAGTCATCCTCTGACATAGAAGACATTCAGGCCCAAGATGTGGAGAACCCCGACGTTCAAGACCCTGAATTAATTATTGTTAGCACACCTGGAAAGTCTATGGCCCCCACCCTTAGCCTAGTTCCCTTCGAACAGAAGCAAGGGGAAGAGGTCCATGATTTTAATACTATATTTTATGATAAAGAAAATAAAAGGATAGTAAAAAGAACTGAGAAGAAGGTTGAAATAGGGGGGTTGTCTTGTAATATGATAACTGATACGACCATTGTATAGGAAACAGACAGAGACCCCAGATTCACTATTAGAGCAAGGGCTACATTGATCCATGCTTCAGAGGAAAATGTAGATAAAATAATGACAGATTTGGAGTAGTCTAAGAAGTCTTCTTCTCAACTAAAAGACACACTAAGAAAGGAAAGAGAAGAAAAAAATAAGTTAAAGAGAAAATTTGAAGACATGCAAAAGGAGATAAAGTCTTCAAAGGCTGAACTTCAGGTTCTCCAAGCAGAGAGGAGATCTATGGAGACTACCTAGGAGTGTCTAGAGAAAGTACAACAAGAATATCAAGAGTTGAGGGAAGAGAAGGAACGACTGCTAGGAAAAATAGAGGATCTAGAGCTGCAAAAGACCACCTTGGAGGCGAATGAGAGGCAATCTCAAGAACAAGGGGCAAAACTTCAAGAGCAGATTACCTCGCTGACAGCAGTTTTAGAAACAGCCAAAGAACAACAAGTTAGTCTCCAACATTTCAAATATCATGTTCTGGCATAGAAAGCCAAGATGCTTCAGTTGCAGATGGCCATAGAAGAGGAAAGATGCAGGGTTTTGCAAGTAGATGGTCGGTTGGAGGAGATTTTGGAGACCTTCTCATATTTTGTTGAGAGATCTCAGGACATCCTGGAAGTCCTGATAGAAAGGATGGAAAGACTAGAGAATAGTGAAGAAGCTCCTATAGAGCTGCCCTCGAAAGATCGACAGGCCCTTAGGCAGGACTACGACTTATTGGAGTTTGCCATTAACACAGCTGAGGAATTCAAGAAGGATGTTATAAAGAAAAAAGGAGCATGTTCAGAATTCTTTAGAAGACTTCTGATTACTTATAACCGATGCCAAGTAGAAGCTAAACAAAGAATAGATACTTTTCCAAACCACAACCTGTTTGTGGAAATTTTGCAGAAAAGGTACCAAGAAGAGGAAAGAAGAATACAGCACATTAAAGCTCTCGATGGCTAGACCTTAAGGAATGAGGTAGATCATTCTGCAGTCAGTGTGCAGCTATTAGAAGATCAGCTTCACTTGAGTGCAGCCAAGATTGAAGCCATCAAGAACCAGGCTGCAAAATTTGAGATAAATATTCATTTTTTGGAACCTTCTGAGTTTGAAGGCATCGCCTCAGAGGCTTCAGCTTGGAAGAA
This sequence comes from Pseudotsuga menziesii, assembly GCA_001517045.1. Classification (NCBI taxonomy): domain Eukaryota; kingdom Viridiplantae; phylum Streptophyta; class Pinopsida; order Pinales; family Pinaceae; genus Pseudotsuga; species Pseudotsuga menziesii. Next base: position 7,376 of record LPNX010568256.1, read on the forward strand.
ATTTCTAAATAATCAAGCAGGCCCTCCTCGTGAATATTTGTCCATTTTTGTAATATGTTTCTATTTTGTAAACACTTAGTGAAAGTAAAATTTTGGGAGGCGAAGAGTTGGGGAAGCCCAAGAGTTATTTGTAGGCATCCCAACAGTCTTATTCTTTTTGTATAAATATAGAGGACTTAGAGAAAAAGGGGGACTTTTTTCCCAGTTAGACAAGTAAAGAGATATTGTAAGAAGAACTACTTTTTTGTGCAATAAAGAATTATTGTTTGCCTATCGGAGAAAGTTTGGTGGTATGTTCTAATGTTATGCTATGAAGATGAACTATTTCGTTTTTCAGCTTTGTCTCCACTAGCCGTGAGATCGTTCTAACTCTTAGGACCTATGTTCTTGTTTGAATGATTTCTGGTTTATTCTGTGAAATTACCACCATGAGTAATGAATGTTGTTAATAATCAATTGGATATCTGATTGTTTAAATATCTTAATCATTCATGTGTTTTGGGAAGAAATATCAGCTATCTGCAATTTCTCTTTATAATACATGTACAATAGACATTACTCATTAATAAGTTACAATTTAGCTCTCTGGGGGTAGGTAGATAGTTAGATTTACTTTATTACTATGTATGTGATTTAGATGCTTGTGAATTCTAAGACAAAAGGTAAGAACCTGCGCATCAATTTGTGACTACTCCTTGCATCCTTTATCACCCTGCATTTTAATTAGGCACTTGCATATCATATTTTAAGTCCAAATACAAAAACATATATGGTGGACCGGGCCGCAACCAGTAAGACCTTTTAGTTTTGTTACTTGACCTAGGGTAGCCGGACCACAAACCGGATGGATTCCATACACCAAACAGTCACAGGCTAGTTGGGAACGTTGACTGGGGAGAATCCCTTGCTATTGTTTCTTGCGAATTTCCAAGCCTCAACACTGTCCAATAACACATAATGATTTCTTGATGCATTCTACAGGAGTTGTTTTATTAGTGCTCTGAAGGATGCAATCTGATCTTAGGTAAAAAAAAATTGTCCCAACACAATAATGGAATCCCTAAGGTTGGATACGTTGGAAAATTACAAGATCATGGCTCAAGAATGCTCCAAATCCATTTTTGTTCCATTCATAAATATGGTTCCTCGAATACCTCCAATCACACCAGCTCCTAGAACCACTCCTATTAAGCATTTATGTGAATCCAAGATGCGGGAGCATAGGAAAAAATGGATTTGTTATAATTGTTATGAGAAATTCACCTAGGGACATCGATGTGCTAAGAAAAATATTTATCTCTTATATGTGGATTATCCTCCCGCACCTGATATTTCTGATGATGTTCAAGAACCTGTAGATGATAGAGGTGACAATCAAGAACTTCCTGTTGACCCTCTTGCTCAGGATAACCAGGAAGATATATCTCTCCATGCATTAGCTATAGTCACCACCCTATAAGCCATGTGGGTCAAGGTTTTATTCAAAAAGATCCCTCTTAGAATATTAATTGATTCTTGTAGCACTCATAACTTCATTGACCCCAGAATTGCCAAACAGGATGATTGTTTTATCTATCCTTGCTCCATATTTGATGTCATGATTTCCATTGAGGCCACCTTACCTTGAAAAGGGAAGTTTCATAGTGTGTGAATCTCTATTGGGGATTATAACTTGTGCTCTGAAATTTTTGATTTGCCTTTAGGTGGATGTGATGTGGTTTTAGGAGCTCAATGGCTACGCACACTTGGACCTATTTTATGGGATTTTTCTAAAATTTGGATGCAATTTTCAGTTAATGGGAAAAAACACACATTAAAGGGCTTACAACCAGGGTATCTTAGCATCATCAGTTCACATCGCATGTAACATATGCTTAAGAAGAATTCACATGGTTTCACCGCTCAACTCCATTTCCATCAGATGCAACCTTTAGTGGTCTCAACTACTCCCTTGGATCTAAAACAAATTTTGGATCGATATGTACTTTTTTTTTAGCTAGTGGGATTTCCACCTTAAATACCATAGGACCATTGTATTCTGCTCCTTCCAGGAAGCGTGCCTCCCAACATCATGCCCTATTGCTACCAATTTAACCACAAGATGAATATTGAGATGCTCTGTCGGGACTCACCAAAGCAAGGTATGAATCGTCCTAGTACAAGTTCCTTCTCTTAAGTAGTTCTTCTTGTCTGAAACAAATATGGGTCACAGTGCCTCTGCATTGAATTTACAGAACTTAATAACATAAAAATCAAGGATAAGTTTCAAATTCATGTTGTCAATGAGCTTCTAGATGAGATTCATGGTGCTCATTGTTTTTCCAAGTTGGATCTTCATTCTAGGCACCAAATTCAGGTTCATGAGGATGATATCCCTAAAACAGCTTTCCAAACACATGATGGCCACTATGAATTTTTGGTCATGCCATTGGAATTATGAATACTCCTTCCAGATTCTAGGAATTGATGGTTAAAATATTTTTTCCCTACTTGCATAAATTCAATCTCGTCATCTTTCATGATATCCTCCTCTATAGTAAAAAATGGGATGAGCATATCCAACATCTAGATTTTGTACTACAACTTTTATGTGATCATCATCTCCATGCAAAACAGTCTAAATGTGTTTTTGGGAAGAAGGAAGTAGAGAATCTTGGGCATATTGTTTTAACACAAGGGGTTCACATAAATCCCTTCCTTTGATGGCTCTTCCCAAATGTCAGTGGATACAAAAATTATATGCACATTTCCAGTTGAATCCTATGGTTGAAGAGGATGCATTAAAAATGTCCATTCTACATATTGAGGGAGAAGCCAATCATTGGTGGTTCCATGGTATTAATACCTTGGTACATGATCATATTTCATCCTATGAATATTTTTCCAAGGCATTAGTGGAGAGATTCAATAGGAAATACCCTGAACTTAGTTTCAAAGAATTGGCACAATTGAAGTAAACTAGGACCCATGAATCCTATATGTTGGAATTTCAAAATCTCATAGTGATGGTTTTTTATATGTCTATGGATCATTTGGTTATACTATACATTGAGGTGTTGGTAGAGCCTTTGAAAGTGATGGTGAAATCCCATAATCCAACTACCTTAAAGGATTCCATAAAATTGACAAGAGATCTATAGAATGTGATTCCCAGGACTAGGTACCTCGCTAAGCTTAATTTTCCTTCCAGATTAAAAGAATGGAGGCAACCATATAAAAGGGACTCTTTTGTTAAGGAGAATAAGGAGGGACCAAGAAAGAAGAACTCAAGAGGAATAAATTGTGCTTCACATGGAAGCATCCTTGTGTTCTTGGACATAGGTGTGCTAAGGGGAAGGCACACTATATTGAAGGATTTTCTTAAGATGATGAAGAGGAGTTGGAGAAAGAAGTGAAAATTGCATCCCAAGAAGAGGGCTATGATACAAGAGAAGAAGAGTATTCCTCTCCTGAGAAACAAAAAAAAATTCAATACTCTCAGGTGTGCCTCGATTTCACACCCTTAGATTTAAGAGCACTATACAAGACCAAAAGGTTACATTTCTAGTTGATGGAGGAGCCACTCATAAATTCATAGGTGTAGCCTCGGTGTAGAGGAGAAATATATATGCTGAAAATTTTGAATGCTTCATGGTCATCATCCTAGGTAACAATTCTATGGACTATGCCAAATGAGTTCCAAAGATTCAAGTTGTTATAGGAAATTACACCGTTATCAATAGTTTCTATGTAGTGAATGTGGTTTTGGGAGTCTAATGGTTATATTATATAGGGTATCATACAATGAACTATCAAGTCCCTAAAATGAAGTTCAAAAATTCAAAATGGAACCCTGCCTTGTTGAGAGGAATGCACACTTAACTTGACCAAGTGGTTTCCTCTCATAGTATGAGGTTTACCTCTAGGCATGGTGACATTGAATGTGATACTGAATGTTTGATCACCTCTTCCAGGCCTCACTTAAATGTTTTAAAGCATCCATAGGAGAATGGCAGCGCACCAGAAATGACGAGGGTGCAAATGTGGCTGGTTGACTGATTCTGAGTGCTGATATGGGTGTGAATGCACCAATTTGACTAGTTATTGGTCCAAGTAAGCACCCTAAGTCCAAAACCATAGTGTATTAATGCGAAATTCAATAAAATTGACTAAGGAGTTAAAATAAGGTACTAAGGGGTTGGATTACTATTCTAACACTCTACCTTAATCCAAAAACTTATTACAACACAAAAAATGAAGGAGGCCTTGGCAATAAAGGCTCAAGTCACCTCAATTACATAATTCATAAATTTTATTTGTCCATATAAACCGAGGAAAAGAAGGAAAACCACATGGTACAAAACCTTCCCTAAAGAATGGACATGGGGATGAAACCTGCAACAAATCGAAGCAAATCACCATCCATCACTCACACCAAGAAAATATCTCAAGTAAGTGAAGGTATTCTATGTGAAATTCTTTGTGAATATGTCAGTAGTTTGCTTGGTGGATGGGCAATACTGCAATGAAATCACCTTGCATGCACTAAGCCCCGGATGTAGTGCACATGGATATCAATGTGATTTTCCTTTTTCCTCTGAAATAGATCAGCATATATGTTATGGAACTTTTATCGTCGACAAAAATTTTGGTGGGAGAATCAATTGTGACACCAAATTCCCGAAGAATTCCCTGCAACCAAACACACTATGTAACTACATTCACTGCTTCCCTGTACTCAGCCATTGCTGATGAGAGTGAAATGGTGTGATGTTTCTTAATTGAACAAAAAATTTGGCCATCAAAAAGAATAAATACAAAAACTAAATTTGACTTCTTTTTAGTGGGATCTCCAGCCGAATCTGAATCAGAAAATCCATCTAGTTGGAGTGAAGAACTAGATGAGTAGTGCACCCCGAAATTCTTTGTAACCTGGACATACTGAAGAATTATTTTTGCAACATTCCAATGGATCTCAGGTGGCTGGTGCATATGTATTGCTATAATACTTACAACATAAGATATATCTGGTCTTGTATGTGTAAGATAGAGCAAGCTTCCCACTAGTTTCCTGTAGAGTGTAATATCTACCAATGGCGAATTGCAAAATTCAAACAATTTGATGTCAGAAAGAAAGGGAGAATTGGATTCCTTACACTCATCCATGTTAAACTTACTTAGCCGGTATGAAGCATAATATGGTTGACTTAGCATGATGCCCCTTTCACTTTGCTCGATCATGGCAAATTCACTGTGTAAAGATGACTTAATTGAACCAATTGAAGTGGTGCAAATCCCTTTAATTATAAGGTAATCAACATATAGAAAAATAAACTGAAAAATACCATCATGTTGCTGGAAATATACATTAGGATCTAATTTTCATCTAGTGAATCCTTTAGAGAGCAAGAAAGCATCCATTTTAGCATACCAAGCCCTAGGGGTTTCCTTGAATCCATATAATGATTTATTAAACCTGCAAACAAGTGAAGGATCCTATTGAAAAAATTCATATGGATGCATATAGATCTCCTTCATGTATATCACCATGCAATAATGAACGTTTGACATCCATGTGGTGCACTTGCCAACCCTTACTAGCTGCAATTACTAGACCTAGTCATATGGAGTCCATCTTTGTAACCGGTGCAAAAGGTCTCGGTATAATCCACACCATCTACTTGAGAGTAGCCCTTATAAACCAATATTTCCTTTTATTTAACATTTGAACCATCAGCAGCAATTTTCGTTCGGAAGATCCACATGCATTGAATAAGCTTCCTCTTGGGAGGAAGGGGAGCCAATTCCCATGTCTCATTCTCTTGGAGAGAGCATAAATCTTATTCCATTGTTATTTTCCATATTGGGACATTACAAGATTTCTGATATGTCTGTGGATCATATACAATCATCATATAACAGTGCTCAGCAAGAGCGCTATCACTTTCAAAGAAGCATTACTAGCTTGAGATCTAGCCTTCCTAGGCTCTTGGGGATTGCCAACCAATTCCCCTGCATCTTGTAGGATTTTTTCATCCCACTTAGTCCTTGATGGTGAATAATATATAGAAATATCATCTTCATCCATATTTTTATCAGACATATCAGAGCACGAATCATCACTTACATCATCGAATGGTTGAGGAGAAGATCATTCCCCCGGTGCAAGCTCAAAATCTGGTATTGGTTCTTCTTCAAATTGCACACTTATTTCAACAAATATCTTGAGTGTGGAAGTGTCAAAGAGTTTGTAACCTTTTGTATCCTCACCATACCCAATGATGATGCAATCATTACTTTGTGGATGCAATTCCTTCCTCTTTTTAGAAGAGATTTGAGAACATGCTCTAGTTCCAAAAATCCTGAAATTTGAGACATTTGGTTTATGTCTAAAGCATGCCTCATAGAGCGTATTTCCTTTTAATAATTTGTGGAAGGATTTGTTTTGTATGTATGCAGTATAATTAATGGCCTTGGCCCATATCTTGGGACTTAGAACCCTTGATTCAATCATGAAAATAGTCATCTCCTTGAGAGATCTATTATTCCTCTCTGCCACACCATTTTGCTGTGGTGTTAAGGGAGTTGAGTTGTATTTGGATGCCACACTCCTCACAAAGGATCTATAGGTTCGTGTTCACATAATCCTTGCCATTATCAGTCCTAAGGATCTTAATATTATGCCCACTTTGATTTTCTACCAATTCCTTCCAAATCTTCAATTTTTCAAAAACTTCAGACTTTAATTTGAGGAAGTACACCTAGAAGAATCTTGAGTAATCATCGATAAATGTAAGTACATACCTTGATCCACCATATGATGGAGTGGGAATAGGACCTATCATATCTGACTTTACCAACCCAAGTGGTTGCGTGGCTCTCCTTGCCATCCCCTTTGCATGGCTTTGCTCTGGATGCTTCCCAACTACACATCCAATGCATGCCCCATTCGATGATTTGATTTGTGGAAGTCCTTCCACCATCTCATCTCTGTGTAGTTCTTGGAGGGATTGTAGTTCATGTGACCAAACCTCTCATGCCATATCTTGGAAATATCATTGGCATGTGAGAGAATATATTGGTCATTGGAAGTGGGGAGGAAATTTGAAAACTTGTACATCCTCTCATGGTGGTCTACATACCCAATTGCAATGACTTGGTTTGATGATATTTTTGCAATCTCTACCATGTCTGGAGTGAATATCACTCTCTTCACCTCTCTTGTATGGGTCATTTGATATAATGACAAAAAAATTTCTACAAGGTATGGTAGATACAACACATCACTGAAGAAACCATGCTCTAAGTTAAGCATACCAATGCCCTTGGTCTGGATTTTGGAAATTGAACCCAAGTGATAGAGCAATTACACTCTCAAAATTGCTAATCAACATGCAAAAATTAACATCAAAGGAGACTGAAATTGGAGCATAACACTAATATGTATTGAATAAGTGTACAATATCCAACCTTGTGAATTAATAGGCTGCTGCAATATATAATTACATGAGAGATTCGAATGCATAAGGATGCCCTTCGAAATAGTAAAAAAGTAGGCTTACTAAATCTAGTCAAATCCCCTATAGGTGCATAAAGCAGTTTCCAAATCCACTAGGATGATAACGGATTGGCAAAGTTAAGTAGGAAAGCTAATAAGGGATGGAAAGACAACTCATACATGCTTTTATTAGGAGAAAAGGATGGCAGATGATGTGGGAAAAAAACAAGTCAACTCCACCTAGTATTGCTTTCTCTTTTGTCGTAATTCTCAATAAAACAGGTAGCTTTACAGAAAAAGAAGATATGCACTTTGGAGGATCTAAAATAAATTATACATTCTAAATATGGTTTACATGAGGTTTCCCAAGAACTCCATGACTCATTTTTAGCAAGTGTTGACTTCTATGACACGTAGAAGGAAACTAGCATAGAGTGGAAAATAGGAGACTAGGTAATAAGCAAAAATGAATTAGTTAATGTCTAAGGTAGGTAACTATGGGTTGATTATTCTAAACCCCCACCTTAAGCCTGAATTTAAGAGTAAATATTAGAAATCTATAGGTCCTAGAAACAAGGCTTAGTCACCCTTTACATACTACTTGTCCATTCAACCAAGGAAAGAGACAAAAACCCAGTGGGAAAATCCTCCCTTAAACATGTACAGTAAAACAAAATTTGAAAATATTGTCATAAATCATGCTTCATAGCATGATCAGAAATCCCTAGTAGTGATTTGAGATTTTTGAATGTCTTGTCATGAAAAACTTTGGTGAAGATGTCTTCTACTTGTTATGAAGATGCACAGAAGAGTAGATGAATGGTGCCATCATTCACAAGCTGTCTGATGTAGTCCATATGGATCTCAATGCTTTTGGTTTGCTCTCTCTGAACTGGATCATTGCATATTCAAATGGTTCTATAATTATCACAATAGATAATAGTTGAAAACTATGATTCGAAGCCACATTCTCCAAGTATTCCCTGCAACCATAAACATTGAGTTGTTGCATTTACTACTCCTCTATACTCTGCTTCTATATATGAGAGTGCTATGGCACTCTACTTCTTGCTTGACCAGTTTATTGGTCCTTATGCAATCATGAACACATATCTTGATGTTGACTTTTGATCTGTGTTGTCACCTGCCCAATCACTATCAGTAAACCCAATCAAATCAAGATCAGATTTATCTCTGTAGAAGATCCCATGAGTTCTTGTTCCTTGAACAAAGCTAAGGATCCTTTTGCCTTCTCTCCAATGGATCTCATGAGACTGATCCATGTATCTTGAAGCCACACTAACTACATAATATATATCAGGTCAAGAGTGTGTAAGGTAAAGCAAACACCCAATCAACTATCTATACAATGTATTATTTACCATAGCAGAAGAACCTGCTTCTTCAAGCTCAACTCATGAAAGGAAGGGAGTCTTGCTTGGCTTGCAATCTTTCATGTTAAACTTGTTCAGAAAATATAAGGCATACTTGGACTGATGTAATTTTATTCCATGTTGGGATTGAGCAATTTTGAGACCCAAGAATTGCCTCAACAATCCCAAATCAGTCATCGAAAATGCATGGTTCATTGCATCCTTCAAGGACGCAATCTCTTTCTTTGAACTTCCTATAATCAGAAGGTCATCCACATATAAGACAATAATCATCAAAGAACCATGAATCAGCTTCAAATAAACATTATGATCAGACTTGCATTGAACAAAACTCAAGGACAATAGAAAGCCATCAATCTTGGCATACCAAGCCCTGAGGGCTTGCTTGAGCCCATACAATGATTTCTTTAACTATCATGAATGCTCCTGATGCTTCTCAAGTAAGCTCCTTATATCAATGGCATCAAAACACTACTTCCCCTTCACCTGTAGTTGATTCTCCTCCTCTTTCTACCTCATGCGGTGAAAGTACGGATACTAGTAACCGTCAGTCTAAAAGGAGTAAAAGGAGGAATAGGAAGAAGGCACATAAGCAAGGGGGCACTCGTTCAACCTCTACAAGACAAGTTGATATTCACCACCCAGCCTCTGCAGTTCATGCTGGGGGCACATATCCAACCTCTATAGGTCATGTTGGATCTAAGCATTCAACCTCTGCAAGTCAAGTTGATCTTCACCATCCAACCTTTGTTGATCATGCTGGTGGGATCCATCCAACCTTCCCAAGTCACGTTGGATCCAATCACTTATCCTTTGCAGTTCATGTTGAGGGAACACGTTCAAACTCTGTATGTCAAGTTGAACCTCCCATCCAACCTCTACAAGTCATGTTGGATCCATCCACCCAACGTCTGAAGTTCATGCTGGGGGCACACACTCAAATGTTGCAAAGCATGTTGATCCCAACCATTCAAACTCTGTTGTTCATGCTGTTGGTTCCCATCCAACCTCTATAGTTCATGTTACACCCAATATCTTAGCCTCTGCAGGTCATGCTGGGGGCAGTCTCTCAGCCTTTGTGGTTCATGCTGGAGACAATCTGTCATTCACTGCGAGTCATTTTGACACTGTTGAAAAGACTACCCATTCAAAACACAAGCCCAAGTTTCCTTGTAAGATTTTCGAGGAGACCACCTTACTTATAAATTCCCTTCTATCGCGGAGGTGCGAAGAGTTTGGTTTCATGGTTATCTCATTTTTGAACATTCTAAAGTTTTTCAACAACCACCCTCTCTTAGTCAAGTTGGACCTAGTCACCCAGCCTCTGGTGGTCATGTTGGGGGAAAAATATCAACCTCTGTAGGTCATGTTGAGAGAAAACAGTTAGCCACTGCTATTCGTGTTGACACCATTGAGAAAATTGGTCATTTGAAGTGCAAACTTAAGTTCCTTTCTAAGTTATGTGACGGAGATTATATTACTCACTAGTGCCCTGCTATTGCAGAGGTGCGAAGAGTGTGGTCCGAGACTCAAGAATTTCCTTCTCCTAAACAACCTATAGTTTCTCAACAACCTACTCAACCTTTGGTGGATCAAGTGGTCAAACAAATCTCATATTTTGTTGATACCACTCTTCTTTCAGAGAGTGATCTTGATATGATTGAACCAATGTCATCTTTGGTCAATCCCACTCTCCCTTCGGAGCGTGACTTTAACGAATCAGTTGAATTGATTCCATCGTCGATCAATCCCACTCTTCCTTTAGAGAGTGAAGTGTCTCCTAGTAACATTTTATTCAATTCCAGTTCAAAAATTGTTGGACAAGGGGGCACTAAACTCTCTTCGGATCAACCCCCACCAAGCTCTCGGATTGATTCCTTTTATTGGGATATCCTAGTTGAGCTGCGCCTTCCTTCTAATGCACCTTTCTAGATAAAGGTCAAAGTTGAATCATACATAATTGATCGTTGTATTGTTGATGAAGGAGCCTCAGTTAGTATCTTGTCTTCTTGTGCTTGGAAAGGCATGGGATCTCCCAACCTTGTGTCGACTGCTAGTCAGTTATTGGCATTTGATAGAAGAAATTGTATAGCCTTGGGAATTCTTGCTCAAACACCTATTACTTTGGGTGGGAAGACTGTCTTAGTTGACTTCATGGTGATATAAGACCCCTTGGACTTCAATATGCTCCTTGAATGTGATTATGTCTATTCCATGCAAGCTATGGTGTCAACATTCTTTCATGTGATGTACTTTAATCATGGAGAATAAATTGTCACTATCGATTAGTTGGATTTTCTTGATCCATCTCCTGACCCAACTAGAGACCAAGTATTTCCTTTATTGATTCCTAGTGTTTCTATAGAAAATACCCCACCGCAGGTGAGTTATGTGGCCTCATGTCCTTTGCGTTCAATTGCTACTAAGAAGAAGCCTCTGTTTTCATGCTTACCTTCTTGGGACTTGGTCCCAGCAGTTGACCAGGTGAGTCATCCTATACAGACCATGGAGCCTTCTCTCCAATCTGTTGATCCATTTGAAAGTTTAGACACGTGTCCTATCTCAAATGATCTCCTTCCTTCGGATGAAGTCTTCCTAGAGTCTTTGATATAGTCTGAACTTATTTTGGATGTTGGTTCAATTGTGACTAAGTCTAACTCTGATTTGCTTAGTAAGTTTGATCTTCCCATAGATCGGTCTTCTTATGTTGGTATTGTTGAGTATTTTGACTCTTCCTTTGAATAGGAAGTCAGTGATCCCAATGAGTTTGATTTTTCTTATGAATTTTTCAACTCCCGTGATACTGAGTTTTTCCCTGTAGACTCTATCTCCCTTGTTGATTTTTTCTCTCCTTCTGAGGTTGATCTTACTGATTATAAACCCTTGAGCCTTGGTGCTATATAATCTTCTTTGGTTGATTCTGACTTGACTTTCCCTTTTGTAGAAGATAGCAAAGTCGTATGTGTTTCTGCCAAAGTGACCTGGATCAGATCTTTTCTTGTAAATGTGATTCTGATGTTGTTGTTTTTTGGAGACAAGATTTTTAGTTGGAGTCACAATTGTTTACTAGACTCACCTTGTTTTTTAAGTTGTAACTACATTTTCATGTATCCTTCTCATGCTTTTGAGCCTGATGTCGGCTTCCACGCTTTTAGCTCATTGTATAAGCCCTCATCTTTGTTCTCATGGTTGCTCATCCTTGTATAATTTTTCCTTTGGAACTTGACACCTTTTACCTTGAGGAGACATTCCTTGAGTGTCTTTACCTTGCTCATGTTCCTTGCATTATGCATAGGTTTGTTCCTTGCACTTGGAACTAGTTTCACCTGCCTATGACACTCATCTCCTCACATTTAGAGCATTCTTTCTGCTCTCCTTTGAGCTTGCTAAAAACAGTAAGGAGGCCGCGAGTTGAATTTTATAGACTCATTAAAACTTCATGGGAAATATATTGAGTTTCTTTAGGCCCAGGTCTGACTCCTCAAAATAGACTTGACTGCTGAGTAAACTTGTCTGTTCAGACTTGTTAAGAATATGTGAACGGGCATCCACATTGGTGGTAGGTTATCACTTTCTCTGACCATGTGGAATAATATGAGAAAGGAACACTCTCCTTTCTTTGAAATTGAGAAGAGTATTCTCAAGCATAGGTTTATCACTTTTCCGGACCTAAGGGAATAAAATTACAGAAAAGGAACACTCGGTATGATCTTAGTTTTCTCTTTTTCGTACTCTGGACCTAAACATGAAAAATATTCTGAGTGTACTTTATGTCTTTGTCATGCTCATTAAACCCTAAAGAACAAATCATTGAGTTTATTGTTGTAATCCCCATTCCTCGTAATCAAATGGATCTTTCCGAGTGATCTTTCCTTCCTTCACACTCGTAAAACTCAGGCTATATGTTGCTTTTAAAGGAGCATTGGGTAGGTGGTAATTCAACCTTTTTTGGACCTTCCTGACTAAGTATGAAAAAGTTGTGCCTTACTTATTCGGAAGCTAAGAGAGTTCTTTTGCGGTTTGTTTTATACTTTTCCGACCTCAAGAGAATAAATTGGATGAAAAAGTTCCCCCCTGGAGTCTTATTTGAGTTTTCAAACTCTGTAAACTAAGAAAACACCATCGAGAATGTACTAGTTCGGGCTCGTAAAATCCACGAATCAGTGCTTTATCAAGAATTCTTATGTCTCTTCTCTGATCTTGCCAAAAATGAAGATGGTCTTGAGTTTTCTTTCTTGGACTCATGAAACCTTTACAATAAAAAGGGTAAGGGAAGTTCATTCACATGTTTTTTACATCAAGGCAGCAAGTCTTGTTTCCTTGATCAAAGCACCAGTTTTGAGTCTATCAACAGTTGGGTTCTAGTATTTTGAACTTATCCTGATTCAAAGTTTCTTAACTCCTCCAGTTGGTCTCTTTTCCAATTATATGGGGAATCTGCCAATGTCTCCTGAATTGTAGATTTGTTTTGTTGGTCCTTTAGTGTCAAAATCTACCTAAGTCACTTTTTTTGTCATGCTCACTGTTCAAGGATTAAACCTTTGTCAGCCATTCTACAGTTGCATTGACCTTTTGTGTCGGCCATTCCCTAGTATCAGTTCATTACATCATGTCTTCAGCATTTCTTGTCATGAAAATCAGTACCAATTCCAAATCAAATTAGTCTTTGACTTACCTTGTGTTGGATGATGAAGGATTCCTTCCTTCCAACAGATCTTTTCCTATTGACTGCAACACATCTTGCTATGGGAATGATATTTATAGTTTTATGATAGTACCTTGGGGATTATAGTCATCAGTGCCAATTTCCCTCGCTATTTGGTAGTGGGAATACCTTAATGTCTCCTACTCAATGGATTCTTCAAGTTTTCGACTTCAAATCCTTGTATTCACACTTGTTAGAATGTACTAGATACTTTGGGGACCATTTCCATTAATGGTGGTTTCCCTCATGTTTGTTAAGAGTTCTCATTATTGACCAATAATTAAATGATTTCCTCCATGTTCAACTTCAACTCCTTTATTTGCATGGTTAGGATTCGTATCTTTTGGGCGGTTTGGATTGAAGACCTTGGGCCGACAGTAGCATCATAATTTTTCTATTGCCCAAGCTATGCAAGACCTTGTTACATTTTATATGAAATTTTGTTGAGACATAGATCCACCTTGTATTTTTGTGGCTATGGTCGATTGTTGAGCATGGATCCACCTTGTTCATTTGTGGCCATGACTCCTTTAGATTTGATATGGCGCCTTTTTGCATATTGAGCAGCCATGATAGTTTCATCAATTATACATATGTTGGATCTGCCTGTATCTTTATGGCGATGTTTTGTATATGGACTTGTATGTCCCAGAGATCATTTTTGTCTGACATTTATCTCTCTTTCAGGTACCTTTGTTTGATCCTTTTTATCTTGGATTCTCTGCTCTCTCCATACTCAGTTGTTTCCTTTATAATTCATTTCAACTATCGTCTTCCCCTCTAACCTCATAGATTAGGGGGCATATGTTATAGCTCAAAATGACACATCTCTACATGTGACCACTTTCCCATGATTACATCGCATGTCGACACTTCCATGACGACACTTCATGAAAGTCACTGAAAGTCACTAAAAAACAAATAACTTGGAGGACCCATATCTTGAGTTTTGTAACTTCGTTTGACCTCATATCTACACCATTGGAAAGGTATATGTGTTAGCTAAAACTTCAAGATGACACCAAAGTATAAAAATGCCTAGAAGAAACCTTAAATGATAATTTTTGATGTGTACATGGGTTTCCTTAAGGAAACCCACGTATGTACATGACTTTCTATATATAATACTCGCGTACGCCTTAAATACATGAATTTCTGCATTGCAACCTATGCATACCTCCTTGCGTATGCGCTTGTTGTCTCTACAAGCCGCGTACGCCTCCTGAAAATGTCAAAAAAATACGTATTTTGAAATTCGGGTAGTTTGGGTAGTTATGCAACTAAATCCTTCAGTTTTAACTACTTTGTCTTCGACCCTAACTCTTCATTAAGGATAGAAATAGAGGTAGGAAGGTCCATGAGAGGAGACTTGAATCTTTGCATTATTATGTTGGGGGAATTGGGACTCTCTTTTTCCACACCTTTTCCCTAGAATCTTTCTCCTTGTGTTGCAAAGCTTGGAGTCTGAGTTCCTTGGAGAAGAGAAGCAGCATAACCAGATCAAGGTTTCGTGAGGTGCCTAACTTGAAGAGAAGGTATAATTGTACTTGTTTTCAAGATTAATAAGGATGTGATGTCCTTGTTCTTCCCAAATAATTTTTCAATGTGTGATTGAATCTCTGCTTATGATCAGATGTTGATGTTAATCATATTATTATTTCATGTTTATTTGATTATCATTGCTTTATATGTGGTCATAATGGTTTGAGGAAGGTATAATTTGTTTTGCAGGTCTCTTGGAGCAAGAGGAGCAAGAGGAGCAAGAAGAGTATTGAAGGGATGCTTGGATCAACCTTCGTTTGGCTAAGGTATGAACCATTCTAATCTCTGAAACTTGCTTACATATACTTGCTGAACATTATGCATCTCTCTTTCAACCCCAATACATTGATGGCCTCTTAAACCCTAGCCATAGGAAACTTTCATTTACAACAAATATGAAATAAGATTTTATCCCCATGATTATTATGATGAGATAGATGTTTTGGAAGTTGAAGAGTTCATTAGAACATGCATATAAATTGGAAAAGAAATGTCATATAAAGTATTAGTTTACTAGGTTAACAGTTAAGACTATTGATGTAATCAATTTAGTTGACCTTGAATTTGTATGAATGATCAATATTATAAAATTAGGAGCATTAGAGGAATTTTGGGGTCTAAAATGGGCCTCCTTAGGAAAATAATAAAATAATATTGATTAATTTTGGAGGAAGAAAGAAAAAACTACTTTTTGTGTTCGTATTTTCGACATATCTCCCTGTGCTTTTACTCAAATTTCGATCGGGAGAGCTCGTTGGATGCGGAATTTGATTCACATAATGATGTCATCATCACATTTTTTCAGGTATTTCTTGTTTTTGGGGTAGCGGAGTCCGTCAAAAGTATGCAGTGTGGGTACTCGTTGGATGCAGAATCAAATTCCACATCCAACGAGCTCTCCTGATCAAAATTTGAGTAAAAACACAGGGAGATATGTCGAAAATACGAACAAAAAAAGTAGTTTTTTTTATTGACAAATATGTGAATTCAACCATTATGGTTGACTTATTTTATTGAAATTCTATTGGTTCTTGAATTCCAACTCACAAAAACTTATTTTGGCACGTTTTCTTATAAGGCCCATTTTAGACCCCAAATTTCCTCTAATGTTTATAACTTTCAGGATTATGAACTTTACAAATGATAAAAAAGAAATACGAAACTAAAGCCAAGAAATTCAATCCAGATGTAAGCTGATGCTAATCCCCCTACATCAATCAATCCATCAACTTCTATTGGGAGTACCTTCATAATCAAAGATTTTGAAGGCACTCCTAATATATTTATTGATGAGTGTTGATTAAGGTTGTGATATATAACGTCGTTTAGAAAATTGATGGAATGCCAAATTTGAAATTTTATGTTCAAATTGCTCCAGAGGGTGTTGCTTGATAAAAAGCGTTTTATGTAGAAGACTTTCCAGATTGGTGGCATTTCCTATATGCTCCCCCCTTGATTGTGCCAGTGTTCATGAGATTTCAGCTCTCGTGACTTGATTCCAATGTATGTCAGATATCTTCAGCCATTATGGAGATCTTGATCCATGGTATATCTTTAGCTTTCATATAGATCTTGGTCCTTTGTATATCTTCATCATGAATATTCTAATCTATTGTATATTGTACATGGCAATGACCACACATGTCACAGTTCGTATATCATGCCGATTCATGGCCATTGTACTCTTATGTATCCGATACTGCTATATGTATTTGCAGTCATGTATAGAGTTTGATTATTGTATTATACTATTGGATGGCTGGATCTTCCATCTGGCTCTTCATCAACCCACTTCTGGGATGGATTTATAATGTATTTTGGCCATCATGTTACCCCTCTAACCTCACACATTAGGGGACATCTGTTATAGCTGATTTTACCACACATGGTTGATCACACTTTTATGGCCTTCTCTATCCCTCTGGAGACTCTTTGGACCCCATGGACTATTTTTGTACCTTTAATGTTTCCAAGATCATCCCTAAAAACACTCATTATTTGATGTACATGACTTTTAATCCCTTTTTCACATATATACACAGATATGACCCTTAAACCCACGTACATCGGGATGTGTGCAAAAGGCCAAATATTTTTGGAGTTTTCCTTGATGTGGATCCAAGTCACTTGTCTCCTGGCCTTCCATATGCCTTTAGATCACTCGGATTTGACCTTCCATTACCCCTTTGAAGCACTATATAAGGAGCCCTTTGGATACATTGAAGGGGAGGAACTGAAGAGCAAGAGAACTATAGTCCATTGTTGTCGTAGCTTGCTTATACTTGAGTCTGCATCCCTTTGTCCCTTGGATCACTTTGTGTTCTTCCCAAGCTTTCCTTTTCTTGTGAGCTTGCTATCAAGAGATGGAGGATTG
The DNA here is from genome assembly GCA_001517045.1 of Pseudotsuga menziesii. NCBI lineage: Eukaryota > Viridiplantae > Streptophyta > Pinopsida > Pinales > Pinaceae > Pseudotsuga > Pseudotsuga menziesii. The sequence continues at coordinate 24,868 of LPNX010568256.1, forward strand.
AGGTGGTGGAGGCCTAGGTGGAGGACTTAGTTTCTCCGGTTTGCAGACATGCTGACATAGGTTGTCAGTTGTGTAATCTCTGATTTATTTAATAGAAATATCTTTTCCTATCCAATGATGTGCATTTAAATGAATATTGAATCCATGGATGTGTTTAATTGCTTATGTATCATTGATAATATATGCTAGAGTATGTCTAACAATATATCATATAGCATGCTTTCCTTTTTTACTTTTGTTGAGAAGTGAATTGCTAATGCAAGCGGGATTGGAAACATCTCAATGGGGATCTACTACAACCGTCCATAATAAGGTATGTTTCTATATCCTTTAGTGTTAGATGTTTTATTTCTCTTACATATTGGGAAGTGATTGATTTATGTGGTTTCTCCATCTATTATGGTACACCCCAAGCCATAGGAATTTTTCTCCGTATCAATATCCAGGTGTCCTGTTTGGGGAGGAATCCTAGGAGAGGTTGGAACGCTAACTTGGAGAAATAATATCTCCTAGAATATAGAGAATAGGAGGTTGAAACATATACACTGTGTATGTAAACAATGTTTCTTTAACCTATGAAAGTTTCAGCACCTGAGCCTTCTCCAAGCTTGATATATAGTGGATCTACCAAAACTATTAGTTTCAGTATTTTAGGGTTTTTCAGGCGAGGGGTCAAACTAGGGTTTGAATTTCCCAGAGTTTCACCCAACAAAAAATCTCGACCCAGGTCTCTAAACTTAGATTTTGATGAGGATAAAAATCTTATGCCGGGCTCACTCAAAAATTCCTCTTCTGTAAAAATCCCTAATTTTGCGCACCAAAAACTGAAAATGCTCGAAATCCAATTCCACTTCGATAGAAAGGTGCGCCCTTCAGTGGAGAGTTAGCCTAGCCTTCTTTTGTTGATGGATTGTGGAGAGAGACCCAAAAAGTAAGAAGCCCTAGATTTCACAGCTGCACAGTGTCTTCTTCTCAGGTTAGCTCTGATACCATGTTAGATTTTTATCACTTAAGCAATATGATCTTAGGATCTTATCTAAGAGAATAGCATGCACAAAAATAAACACAAGAGACAAGAGACACAAAGAATTTTCCTTGGGGAAACCATAAAGGACAAAAACCCACAACTTCCTCAGAGATGGAATGAACACCAATGGTAGCAGTAAAACCCAAATACAGAAAAGATGATCTTCAATGGCTACTCTTGTTGGAGCAGGGTCCTGCAGCTACAGAAGAAGCTGCTAGTTTAGCGGATAGATAAGTTTTGGCAAAGAGAAGATAAGATAGAGCTACGACGCCGTAGAACGTTTCTAGCCATAGAGGAAAGCCAGAAACCAGGACGAAGAAGACGGAGAAGTCAAGGAAGATGACTATACCTGAGCGGCTGAGAAGAGAGAGATCACCCACTGCATTGAAGGCAGCGGTGAAGACAGGAGGGCTCAGCAACCCTAATAAAGGAAAAGGAGCAATGAGGCTGAAGCATTGAAGACGAAGGACAGAAAAGCGAAGCGGTGCACAGTACCCATGATCAGCGCCGGGAAGCATGGAAGACTGCAGAGAGCTATGGTGTGATAGGAAGCAGCTACCTCAAGTACAGATATGGCCAACTGTCACTAGTTAGGGTTTTGGGTTACTGTTGGGACAGGCCCACAGTGTTGTAATGGCAAGACCTTCGGGCTGCCTATAAAGGGATATATTTTGTATTGTAAAGGGGTTGGTCAGTTACTAAGTTGGTTAGTTGGTTAGACAGTTAGGCAATTGTTGGGTGATATAGATAATAGAAGTAACATAGACTATTGTAAAATCCAAGCTCTGGTTCTGTTATTAGCAGTAGCAATCTTACTGTAACCAGTAGCTGGCTTATAGAGCATACATGTAATGATCCGCAGGGATCGACAGAGAGGGAAGAGTATATTGTAGGAGTGCAATATAGAGAAGAAAATAGATCTAAGAGAGAAGATCTTGAGCTGCATATGCGGTGCAGCAGAACTGTGTTTTACCTTCCCCTGTGCTATAATAAAAACACAGTTCTGTGGACATAACTTCCATCCTGGAGGTGAACCACGTTAAAATCGAGTGTTATGTGATTGGATTATGTGTTATGTTTACTTGTGCATTTATCAGTCATTTCATGGACTTTGTTTACAGTTTAATGAATGAATGTGTTAATCAATTTACAACAATATAGAAGGATAAACATAAGTTAAAGTCTTTGGCATGTTGTATGTGGGTTCATTTATGCTTTGCGTGAAACAGTCACTAGTCACAGTATTGAACAGCCTGGTATGTTGAGCCTTGCGAGTCGACACGAAACACACTAAGTGCGCTGAGCCGCGGGAGTAGGCTATCGCAAGAAGGCGATACCGCACCGGAAGAGGAGTTGCGGTGCGCGATACCGTAGGTTAAGGGCTTAGCGTTGGGAGGAAGTTACGTATCACCTCGTGAGAGGCGATGCGATAAGGCTGGATTCATCGCGAGTCAGTGAAAGTACTCGATGTGGAAAGGGACCACACGACAGTAGAAGGGATATCTCGCGGCTAGAAGAGCTGCGAGAAGAGTAGATCGCGTGACGTGAGCAGAGGAGTCACGCGACACGCAGAGAAAGAGACCCTGCAGCTAGAAGAGCTGCGATTCGTAAGAAAAGATGCCACAGAACCTGGTCCAAGACGCTTGAGTCCTTGGCCAACCCATTAGAATCACTTCGGGTGAGACTTCAGGCCGCTTCACGGTCTGTTGCCGAAAGGGCCAGTGAGCTAGGGGTGTTGTTGGTTGATTATAGTAAACCCGGGTCTGCCCATCATAACCAACAAATGGTTCCATTGCTGGCTTTGAACAAACAGAGCGCTAATGTTCTGGTGGCATCCTACAAGAGATGAACTCAATGAGTGGGTTTGGTCTAACTAGAAAGAGTTTTCCGAACGAGAGAACATGAGTCCTAAGCTGAGTGCAGAGGCCTGGTTGCAAAAACATATCAGTTCAGACATACATGCGATATTTTTTGCTACCTTTGGAAACAAGCTATACGACTGGTTATCCAAGTTGACGTATACAAGCATATTCAAGAAGAAAAGAAACATTGTCTGGACCCCGGAGCTGATTCAAACTGTGAAGGACTTGATAATCCGCTCACGAGGACAGTATACTTCTGGCTTGCGAGTGTGCTAGACGGCTTTGTCACAGAGTTTGTAGCTGACCAGAGAAAGAGCTTCAGTGAGGCTGAGCACTACTTCTTCAAAGGATATCGTGGTAAGTACCTCAGATCTTTAAACTTGTCCATTAAGATGCTATTATATGAAAAGGGAACAATGGATCTAGTTTCAGATGAATAGGTAGAGATAGTAATGTCACAAGAGTTTGAAAGTGATTTTGATGACATTGGACGAACACATAGTGGAAAGAAGTATAAAGTAGATTTTATATATCCAATATTTGAAGACAGTCCAGATCATACTAGATAGCAGAGTCCTAGTACTACAGAAGGTTCAGAAGGGGGTATCCCTTACCACCCTTATACCCCACAGAAACAGACAGGGACTCAGAACAATCCTGTAGGAACTCCATCTAGTAGCTCACAGACAGTACCTACCACCGCTACATCACCTTCACCTACACCGCCGAGTGGTAGTAACACATTAAATCAACATCCACCGCGTAGAAATAGAATGGGGGATGATATGAAGTTACCTATATTTAAAGGAACAGGGGAAGAAGACCCAGAGCAGCATTGTTTTTTATGTGAAGCCATGTGGACCATTAAAACCGTCAATGATGATAATATTAAACTTGTACAGCTGGTCACCACACTCAGAGATCGCGCCTTAACGTGGTATATCAAGTATACCACAGTACCTAGAACACTTTCCCAGGTCAAGACCGCCATGATTAAAGAGTTTAAGAAACCTAAGTCTGAGTCAGAGTGCATAACAGAACTCAAAGACATCAAGCAACTACCTACAGAGTCGATGTGGGACTTTGATCAGAAATTCAAAGCCCTTATAGACCAAGTTAGTTTTGAGTTTGCGCCGGAGCAGCATAAGGAATGGTTTATCGCAGCGCTGCTCCTTCACATCAGACTGCCATTAATGCAGCAGAAACTCCAGACGCAGGATGATGCGTTGGAGATGGCAATGAAACTTGAGGCTTCACCTCTAGCTGAGACTAGTATAGGCATGACAACTTTACAGAACCAGTTGGATAATCTTACATTATAGTTGCATGAGCTGAAGAAAGGGAAAGAAGTTGCGCAAGAGATATGGTGCGTAAAATGTAAAGCACAGGGCCATAGTAAAGACAATTGTCCGGTCTTTGTAGAATATATAGCAACAGGGGCTCCTAACCCCTTACCACAGACCCATGGGCCATGGTGCGAGATATGCAAAACGCGAGGACACCTACCCCACCATTGCCCTCTAATTCAGAAATACGTGCAGACACCCAATAACTTATACTGCGTCTTCTGCAAGTCTGTAGGCCATCAGGAACAAGATTTCCGAGCCTATGATCTCATGGTCGGAGCAAAGCAAGACTTGTATAGAGTCCAATCGGAAACACAGGGTCTAGCAGCAGGACCACAGCAGGATCCGGCTTATGGTGGTCGGGGCAGAGGATTCAGAGGATGAGGCTGTGGAGGAGGCTTCGACCGAGCAGAAGGCTTTGGCCATGTAGAAGGCTTTGGATGTGGTCGTGGACTAGTGACATGTTACAACTGTGGAGTTGTAGGAAACTATGCTAGGGACTGTCAAAGCCCCTCTACCACATGTAATTATTGTAAATCTTATGAACAGACTATTGAGGAATGTCCTACCTTGATAGCTAAGATCAGAGAACCTAAGCCAGTAGCACACCAGAACATCCAGCTTATTGCTACTGAGTGGGATGAGCCAGAACCAAGAGTAATTATTGTGACTCGTAGCGATGTTTCTACCAGTGGGACATCGCAGGAAACAGGGAAGAACACAGAGCAGGAGTGGGTGTGCAGAGCTCCTAACAAAGCAACACCACTCGACCTGCAAAAGAACAAACAAACATTTCGGGAAGCTAAGGCTTTCTTTGATGACCCTACGCAATCAAGATCATAGGTACCGCCGTCTAGGGGCATACCGCAGAAAGCACCTTGTGGCGATAGCCTTGTACAGACATCGCAGGCTACCACATCTGGAAGATGCGATGAGGAGGAGATGGCAGGAAGCGTCTACTCCTTCCTGCGGAGTTGTCTAAAACTAGTAAGAAATGAGCAAGCTATCACAGAACTTCAGCGCATAGTCGATCAATGTTAGCCATCCTCTTCTGTGAGTAGTACACATTGTGCTGTTCATAATATTACAGGACATACAAGAACAGGGAGGGAGATGCGACTCACAGCTCAGATTGGAGATTTTGAAATGGATGAGGTCATCCTAGATCTAGGATCAGATGTAAACGTATTGATTAAGAAGACATGGGAACAGATGGGTAGCCCTAAGTTAACCAGATCGCCTATCCATCTGAGATTAGCTAATCAGCAGTGGGTAACACCCCTGGGTGGGTTACCGCAAGTACCAGTTGATATTGACGAATTTCGCAGCTTTGCAGACTTTGAAGTTATAGAAATCATTGGCGATAGTAAACCCTACCCAACACTACTAGGCATTGATTGGGAGATCGGTAACATGGCTGTTATCGACCTAAAGAGAAGACAAATGACCTTTGAGGACACATAGATCCAGGTCATCGCCCCATTGGATCCTTTTCAGGGTCCTAGATATATTGAACCTATCCGCCCAGAAGAGGAGGCACATAACATTGAAAGCCTCTATCAGATGACTACAAACCAGAGCGAATATGTTAACCCAACCGTAGAAGGGAACATTAGTTGGTGATGTGACAGCTCATGCGCATCGGATTCAGAGGTTGGTCTAGAAAACTGGCAGAACAGACTTCACAAAGTCTCAGTGCGCAGATGTGCGTACTTGACTAAGTCACTGCGATGGATTGGCACAGAGATCAATGAGATTCCATCGTTTCATGGTCTAACTGATATCCAGGACTTTATCGAGCAGTTTGAACGATATATTCCTCATGAATAGAGGATCACAGCTATGGATCTTGCAGTACGAGCCACACCTGCAAGATGGTGGTATGCACACAAAGAGAATATCGCATCATGGGATGATATTAAAAGATTGATGGCCATTAGATTCTTCATTGACACCGATTACGTTCAGCAGAAATACACAGGAGAAAGTAACCCCAGGTCACACATTCAGGCATGTGAACAAGATTGGTCAGACATTCCCGAGGATTAATGGGTTCACCAATTCATTCACACTTTGGACACAGTTCCAAGGAACTGGTATACAGAGACAGAATTGCGCAAGGGAACGACTACATGGCCCCTTATGATAGACAGCTTCCTACTCACCTTCACTTTTGAATCTGAGTAGCCAAATGTTGATCAGGCCTTAGACATAATAAAGATCAAGATATTTGAGGACTGTACCCCATCAGTACAGACTCAGCCTAACTGGGTCATTCAGTTAACAGAGGCACTAGAGTTCTATAACTTTAATGCAGAAGCAGAGGATGAGGATGAGGATCCTCATAGTACCAACATTCTAGAGTCGGAAGGGACTCGCAATGTTGAGGGACCACAGCTAGAAATCCCAGAAATCACGGAGCCCATCAAGATTAAGAAGATCAATATTGGCATAGACACAGAACCTAAGTTTGCCTCTATTGGAGATTATTGGAGTGATGAAACAGTCGGACAGATCACCGACTTGTTACATGACTATTAGGACCTATTTCCCACCAAGTTCACAGAGATGAAGGGAATAGTTGGAGACCTTGGAGTCATAAGGATACCATTGAAGGAGGATGCTAGACCAGTAAAGCAGCATCCCTACAGATTGAATCCACGATATAAAGAAAAAGTAAAGGATGAGATCGATAAGATGCTGGCGGGAGGCATCATTGAGCTGGTAGAAGAGAGTGAATGGGTTAGTCCCATGGTCGTATAGGAAAAGAAAACCAAAGGAGACATCAGGATCTGTGTCGATCTGTGCAAGCTCAATGATGCATCGCTTCACGATCCATTTTCGACACCATTCACCGATGAAGTGTTAGACAACGTGGGAGGACAGGAGGTCTACTCCTTCACCAATGGCTTTTCAGGCTATCATCAGATCAGAATCCATCCAGAAGATTGATCTAAGAACACCTTTGCAACAGAATGGGGTTCATTCTAGTATACGGTAATTCCCTTTGGTCTTAAGAATGCACCAGCTATATTTTCTAGAGTAGTAGTTGCTGTATTTAAAGGATACATTCATAAATTCCTAGAAGTACATTTTGATGATTGGACTGTATTTGGACTCATTGACAAGCACGTAGGAGATCTAAGACTAATGTTAGATAAATGTAGGCAGTACCAGATTTCTCTAAAATTGAAGAAATGTATATTTTGTGCACCATTTGGTATTTTTTTGGGTCACATTGTTTGTAGACAAGGCTTGATGGTAGATCCCGCAAAGATTGCCATCATTGTAAATCTTCCAGCACCCAACTCAGTCAAGCAACTGAGGACAGTACTTGGTCATACCGGGTACTACAGAAAATTCATCAAGGGCTATGCAAAGATTACAGCATCGATGGAGAAATTGCTAAAGAAGGATGTAAAATTCCTATGGAATGAGGAATGTCAGTAGAGTCTAGAAACACTCAAGGAGAAGATGGTTACAACACCCATCTTAGTATTTCCAGACTGGAGTAAGCCATTTCATGTACATGTGGATGCATCTGGCATCGCACTAGGGGTTGTTTTAACACAACCAGGAGAAGGAGATATTGACCATCCTATCGCATACTCCAGCAGAAAGCTCTCGACAGCAGAAAAGAACTACACCACCACATAAAGAGAAGGGTTAACTATGGTGTACGCACTACAGAAGTTTAGGCATTACCTGTTGGGTGCCTCGTTTAAGATGTTCACTGACCATTCCACGTTAAAGTATCTGGTCAATAATCCAGTGTTAGGGGGGAGAATCTGCAAATGGTTACTCCTCTTTCAGGAGTATGATTTCAAAATCATTGTGAAACCAGGAAGATTGAATGCCAGACCTAATCATCTGTCGCGGATAGACTCAGGAGAGGAGCCGAGTAACCTAGAGGACAATTTTCTAGATGTGCAGTTGTTTTCTATTCAAATCACAGACGACTACTATGCTGATATTATCCACTTCCTTACTACCGGATTAGCACTTGAGGAGTTTACTAAGCAGCAAAAGAAGCAATTGGTTGTTAAAGCAGCAGACTTCAACCTGATCGCGGGACAGTTATACAAGTTAGGTCCAGATGAAGTCCTGTGCAAATGTGTGATGCCGCATGAAAAAGAGACTATCATCAGGGAGGCACATTCAGGAACCGCAGGAGGTCATTTCGCAGGAAAGCCGACTGCACAGAAAGTCCTGGCTGCAGGTTTATGGTGTCCTACGCTGCACAAATACACTAAGGACTTTTGCAGATGCTACGATATCTGCCAGAGGGTAGGAAAACCCTGGCGACGCGATGAAATGCCGCTGCGACCGCAGGTTACGCTGCGCGCATTTGACAAGTGGGATATAGACTTTGTGGGTCCTATCAACCCACCAGGAAAATGAACTGGTGCGAGATATATCATCAATGGAACAGAGTACCTCACCAGATGGGCAGAGGCCAAAGCAGTAAAGAATTGTGATGCTTCTGCAGCTGCACAGTTCCTTTTTGAGAACATCATCAGTAGATTTGGATGAACAGTAATTTTGATGAGTGACCAAGGTACCCACTTCTTGAACAGCACTATTGAGGCCTTGACAGAAGAATTCCAGATTCAGCACCATAAGAGAACCCCCTACCACCCATAGGCTAATGGTACGGTGGAGGCCTTTAACAAGATTTTAGAAAATGCGCTTACCAAGATCTGCAACAGCCAAAGGAATGATTGGGACCTTAGATTTAACACTGTATTATGGGCGTACAGGACCACATGCAAGAAACTTACAGGACACATGCCTTTCAGCTTGGTATATGGACAGGAGGATGTTATGCCCATGGAGTATATCCTTCCTAGTTTAAGAATTGCTCAGATTACCGGGATGATCGATATAGACACAGTGGAAGAAAGGCTAGCACAGTTGCTTGCCTTAGAAGAAGACAGATTCATCGTGGGATTCCATCAGCAAGTGCAGAAGGCACGAGAAAAAGCTTGGCATGACAGACACATTAAGAGTAAGACTTTTCAGATCGGAGACCTAGTGCTCCTCTATGACAGCAAGTTTACTAAGTTTCCAGGGAATTTCAAGACGCATTGGCTGGGGCCATATCAGATACAGCAAGTTACAGAGGGAGGTGCCATTCGGCTCAGCAAGCTGGATGGGGAGCTTCTTCCCACTTGGATTAATAGTAGTAGTCTTAAGCTCTATAGTGATAGCCACCCCACCTCTCAGCCCTAGCTTAGCTAGTTGAAAGGAGGCATCGAACCAGGAATGAGTCTACCCCGACAGGTATTTTAAGTATGGGGAATCACATAAGGTCAGTTCAGTTTTGCGCAAGTCATCAGTGGCTTCCGGGGGAAAAAAAAAGGGGAAATTAAGTATTGTTTTACGCAGGTGATGCGGAGTCGCATCGCGGCAGTGCGATGTTTCCCCATGCCACGTACCCACTTTGCAAGGAAGCAGAGGGCTAGTCAAGTCACCTTTTGACCAGCAGTTAATGAGGAAATGACCGGTATATGTTACCGTAAATTTGGCAGCAGTATAATCAATGTTTTCTAGATTTGGTAAATCTTCGATGAGACTGGCGCCTGTACACACACGTTTCGAGGGAAATTCGATCGGATTTCCGCATTTATTAAGGATCGGATGATGGGTGTGGTCTTGTCCAGGAATTTATTATGACCGACGGGTTCAGTCTAGATGACCGTTGCGTCCGGGATTATCGTATTGGGCATAAAAGCAGAAAGTATTCAATTGGGACGGTTACATCTGCAGAAAAACCGAGAGCTATAGAGTAAGTTGTTAAGAATTCCCTGTGAAGAGCTAAGTTTGTTACAGAGTGCTGTGATTCCCAGAGTTCGAAGCCAAGGCAAAGCTACAGCAGGAGAAGCCCGCTGGTAGTGTCTCGAGGGCGAGCCACAAGTAAGTGTTAGGGGACTGTTGGAGAAGGGTCCCGCAGCTACAGAAGAAGCTGCTAGTTTAGCGGATAGATAAGTTTTGGCGGAGAGAAGATAAGATAGAGCTATGACATTGTATCACGTTTCTAGCTACAGAGAAGAGCCGGAAACCATGACGAAGAAGACAGAGAAGTCAAGGAAGACGACTGTACCTGAGCGACCGAGAAGAGAGAGCTCACCCACTGCATTGAAGGCAGCGACAAAGACAGGAGGGCTTAGCAACCCTCATAAAGGAAAAGGAGCAACGAGGATGAAGCATTGAAGATGAAGGATATAAAAGTGAAGCGGTGCACAGTACCCATGATCAGCGCTGGGAAGCATGGAAGACTGCAGGGAGCTGTGGTGTGACGAGAAGCGGCTACCTCAAGTACAGATATGGTCGAATGTCACTAGTTAGGGTTTTGGGTTACTGTTGGGACAGGCCCACAGTGTTGTAATGGCAAGACCTTCGGGCTGCCTATAAAGGGATATATTTTGTATTGTAAAGGGGTTGGTCGGTTGGTCGGTTGGTTAGTTGGTTAGACAGTTAGACAATTGTTGGGTGATATAGATAATAGAAGTAACATAGACTGTTGTAAAATCCAAGCTCTGGGTCTGTTATTAGCGGTAGCAATCTTACTGTAACCAGTAGCTAGCTTATAGAGCATACATGTAACGATCTGCAGGGATCGACGGAGAGGGAAGAGTATATTGTAGGAGTGCAATATAGAGAAGAAAAGAGATCTTAGAGAGAAGATCTTGAACTGCATATGCGGTGCAGCAGAACTGTGTTTTACCTTCCCCTGAGCTATAATAAAAACACATTTCTGTGGACGTAACTTCCATCCTAGAGGTGAACCACGTTAAAATCGAGTGTTATGTGATTGGATTATGTGTTATGTTTACTTGTTCATTTATCAGTCATTTCATGGACTTTGTTTACTATATAATGAATGAATGTGTTAATCAGTTTACAACAATATAGAAGGATAAACATAAGTTTAAGTCTTTGGCATGTTGTATGTGGGTTCATTTATGCTTTACGTGAAACAGTCACTAGTCGCAGTATTGAACAGCCTGGTATGTTGAGCCTTGCGAGTCGACACGAACCACGCTAAGTGTGCTGAGCCGCGGGAGTAGGCTATCGCAAGAAGGTGATACTGCACCAGAAGAGGAGCTGTGGTGTGCGATACCGTAGGTTAAGGGCTTAGCATTGGGAGGAAGTTACGTATCACCTGGTGAGCGGCGATGCGATAAGGCTGGAGTCATCGTGAGTCAGTGAAAGTACGCGACGTGGAAAGGGACCACATGATAGTAGAAGGGATATCTCGTGGCTAGAAGAGCTGCGAGAAGAGGAGATCGCGTGACGCGAGCAGAGGAGTCATGCGACATGTAGAGAAAGAGACCCCGCAGCTAGAAGAGCTACGAGTCGTAAGAAAAGACGCCACAGAACCTAGTCCAAGACGCTTGAGTCCTTGGCCAACCCATTAGAATCACTTTGGGTGAGACTTCAGGCTGCTTCGTGGTCTGTTACCGAAAGGGCCAGTGAGCTAGGGGTGTTGTTGGTTGATTATAGTAAACCCGGGTCTACCCATCATAACCAACAACTCTCTCTCTCTCTCACTTGATAGAGCTTCTCCTCTCTCACTCATGCACCCCAGTGAGTGAGTGTGTGTTTGATGTGTAGAAATTAGGAGAGCCTCACTTCTATTTATATTATTTTTTTCACTTTATTTCCACTCCAACAAGTCAGCCTCACTTAACAATTACTTACCAGGCCCAAATTCTCTAGGAGAGTCTAATAACCCTAGTTCCCCACTACTATGGGGACTTTTTCCTCCAATGAACAAGGAGGGTTCACCTTGACTCAATTGTGGGGACTATTGCCCCGACTTACAATGGAGGGTTAGCCTCAATGAGTTTACATGACTTGTTTACATTATTGAATCTCTTGATCGAAAAATCGGGGCATGACATGACTCAATTACATTATAGATACTTCTGGGAATAAACATCGGGGTACAATAGATAAGATATAAAAGTGAATACATTCTAAAGTTACAAATACATCAACAACAATGTCTTACTGATGACAATGATGAACAAGTCATGAATGACTACCACTCTCAAGCTTGTGGCTGTCATCTCTCTAGGATGGATACATCTCAGAAAATCCTTCACGCTGGGTACTTTTGGCCCTCAATCTTTAAATATTGTCATCAAGAGGTTAAAAAATACCCATCCTGTCATCTTTTCTATCAAAAAATGCACCCACCCTCTCAGCTTTTCTATCCAAAAATGTGCACCCACCCTACATCATTATACCTCATCATTTCCATTGGCACTTTTTCCAAATGGGGGATTGACTTTATGCATTGCAAGTCTACCTCAATTAGGTGGCATGGTTACAGTATTGTATGTGTGGAATATTTTCATGAAATGGGCTAAGTAAATTCTTACATATGTAGACGATGCTAGTAATTTCTCGCTCTTACTATTTAATCACATCATAGCTAGGTCTGGAGTTCCACAAGCCATAGTAACTGATCATGGATTTCATTTGCGTAATCAGATGATGGCTAAGCTGAGTACCGAGTTTGATTATTGTCATGAAAACGAAACCCCTTACTATCCACAAGATAATGGCCAAGTTGATTCCATTAACAAGGTCTTCAAGGCTTTGCTTTGTAGGATGGTTGGATATCATAAATCCAATGGTTGTAGAAGCTGAGCGAATTGTGACAAGCTATTATATGTATGTGATCTTGTGGGTTGATCTTTTTCTTAATGTAGACAAAGGCAGATGTTGTTTTGGATCTGTTGCTCAGAAACTAATATGATACAATGGATGTTGAGCTGAACCACTATTATCTTTTGTCTTTCTCTGTTTTTATGTGATGCGATGCGAATGAGGAATGTTTGAGGATTCTTCTGATAAATGAATAATGTGATACTGCTGCATAGAATAAATGGATGATGCAATCTGTTGGATCTGCAGTTGAAATGATAGATCTATTATGAATGATGCGATGTCTGATGAATGGCCCTGTTAGATCTAATAGTTAAATTGATGAACGGATGTTGCCCTAAAATCCTGCTCCTTACTACGGAAATGTGGTTCCGACAGTTCTCCCTTGAACATCTCAGGTGAGAATTCATTCGCTCTATGGGTGTTGTCGAGAAAGGTAAAACCTGTTTGGGCCAGTGCTTAGGGAGATTGTAAAGTTTGAGTGTTGACAGAGTGGGAACCCTATCCACAGGGCTTTGTTGGGTTATTTTTTTCCAACAAGTGATAAGATTGGAAATCAATCTGTGGAATGTAGACACACCACATAGACATCTTTGCATAATCTGCTTGGTTGAATGGAGGAGGGACCATTTTTGCATAATTAGCTTTGTTGAATGGAGGAGGGAGTATCTTTCCATATGGGTTCAATGGAGGAGGGACTGTCATCTTTGCATCCGGTCTCTTCAATGGAGGAGGGACTTTCATCTTTGCATATGGTCTCTTCAATGGAGGAGGGATTTTTTTCTTGCATTTATATATTATTCCTAGAGCGAGGATGCATAGCGAAAACTTTTAAAAGCATTGTTTTTTTATATCAAATGAGCCTTGGCCATATTCCATTCTTCGAGCTTGAACTTGGGTCTTGAAACTTAATTACTTATATTTTTGGAAAATGAGGGAATACAAATGAGTTTCTTGATACTTTCCTTAAGGTGTTCGACCTAGGTTTTCACTATACACAATAACTGAGATTATTGAACTATCTTCGATACATTGTTTAATAATACTTTCTAATGAATCTTTTATCCACAGGTTTAAGCCTCATGTTTTCCCTCAATAAAAAAGAATAAATTGAGGAAACATTTATAGAAATAAATTCAATGCTATGACCCCAATAAATGATAAATTAAGTAATTCAGATATTAGATCAGATAGCCGATACAATTCATTAAACATAATGAAACATTTAAAAAGGATTATGTGGTCCTCCTTATAGTTGTAGGCTAATAATTATACATGCAAAGGTAATCTTTTAATAAGTGTAAACATAATCAATCAATACCTTAGGATCTAGAAGTCAATAGTGACATACAAGGATCCAACCCCTTTCGCAAAACTCAAATTAAGCAAGTTGAACCTTTCTCTTCAAGTGCCACCAAATAAACTAGGAAAATTTA
>LPNX010568256.1:42271-123672 GCA_001517045.1 Pseudotsuga menziesii
ACTACTCCTTAGTAGGCGGTACTATCTGCAAAGAACCCTTTTATAATGTAGTACTCTTTAGCATACACATTGCTTCTACAATACTAACCGCAATACACTCATCTTAAATGTAGTACTAGCCGCAATACACATAGCTAATTCTAATCTATATAATATGTCTACTATGTGTTAAAACACAGTAAATAACCTATTCTAATGTACCTCAAAGGTACTCAAACATATGCTTATTCATAAGCATAAAAACACAATAGAGTTTCTAGGTACTTTAAGAGACCAACCGCATACTTATTGAAAGTAGCATCATCTGTATCCAATCCAGAATGCAATTTCTCTAAACCAGCGTAGATCCAAATCTTAGGCTCTATCAAGAGCCGAGAGGGATCAAATTTCCCATGGTGCAAACCTCCTTGACTGCAATACCTGAGAAGAGGTTTGCACTTCGGGAGATTTGATCCCTCTCAGCGCTTGATAGAGCCTAGGATTTTATTTACAATTTAATTGATTCAAGATGATTATATCTAATTTATGAATTCTTTATGTAAATCCAACATCCATTATTATTATTATTGAATTGACTAAATTGATTTGATATATAATATTTACAATTTTGATTGATTCAAGATAGTTATATCTAATGTATGAATTCTTTATGTGAATACAACATCCATTATCATTATTATTGAATTTACTGTTTTATAATTTTTGTTTACTGGGAACATTTGACGTGGATAGACTTTTTAATTTTTTCCATTATTTTTTAAATTTCATTAATATGGAGAGGAGGTGACATCATTTTATGGTAACTGCCAACTTCAGAGTTGGTAGAATTTTGAAGGGCAGACATTATATTTCTTGTTCGACGCTGATATACGTACGTACCTCCGTGGACAACATTAACACCACACCGGAAACCAAGTTTACATTTAACAAACCACCAAACTCGAAGTATGAAAGTTATACAGATTTCATCTGAGTGGTTTTTGTTTTCAGATCGTCAGGCTATTCGATGTTCGCAATCTTATAATACGAGATCGTAGAGAAAATTCTTTCACGTCGACCCATTTTCTGAGCAGGAACAGTACATTTTCCACGACTCTTTTTCATCTTGTATGTTTGAGCAGCAATGGAGGCACCAGAAGGAGCTGGGAATCCTCTCTTGAGGGAAGGAGAGGATGGCATCCATCCGCATCCGTTCTCGAAATCTCAGATGGAATGTCTGACGGCCATTTGTGAGAGCATCATTCCTTCGATCGAACCTCAGTAGAAGAGCCGCCCTATTAGCAACAGTGCTGGGAGAGTCGATCCATCAGACGAAGTCAAAAGATTCTACAGACTATCGGGATCTCAAAATGGAGTTCTGGAGTAGGTAATTATGAAAACCTCTCTTTTTTATTTTGATTCATTTCGTTTTTGCAAGAACTCACATTTTAGCAGCATTGCACTGATTGTACAGGTAGGTGGGTTGATAGAAAAAAATGTAATCCAACTTGGTATCACAATTGCGTGGATGATGCTGTGGATTTTGTCTACACGGTTGGGGACGTGTGGCAGGGCCAGTCTTTCGGAAGCGTTCCCTTATGTGCAGAGGTTCGCAGCAGTTCCTCTGTGGAAAAGAGAGAAGATACTTTACGATTGGGGTAATGCTATGGTTTTTGCATTGGGCTCATTGCAGAGCCTCAGTTTCAAGATTTTTAAGAGTATCTGCCTTTTTTATTTCTACACGACGGTAAGTTATTGATCAATCTCAAACTGTTGGAAGCTAATTTGTGTATATTATTCAAAATCTTATTCTGTGTGCGTGAATTATCAGGCAGGGCCGGACGGCACGAATTGTTTTTTTTTCTTCTAATTTTCTATTTTTTTTAGCCAACATAACATTGTAACTTTACTTCTAATTTTTTTTTCTATTTTTTTAAATAGCCGACATAACATTATGTAACGTTATGTAACGTGACAAGCGTTACGTAACGTTACAAGATCTACCCCATACTGGGCTGTAGAGAGCCTCTCGGCTCAACTAAACGATGGATTTCATATCCATCATATGAAACACATTAAATATGTAAAATTATGCAGAATGAAAGTCCTATGTTTTCTTTCAATCTTCAACATTTGTTGACTCTAATAATATTCTATCATCTGAAGAAGTTCTTATTGATCTTGTCCATTCAATGTGATGTTCTTCAAGGCTTGATCACTTTCAAAGTGATGGTTTTCAAGTCCAAATAAGGTTTCCCCCTCGAAGTGGCCCATGATTAATAAAATCCCTTCTATGTTATGTTATTTCCATTATATCGTACATTTTCATTATTTATTTTTGCAGGTTCCTCACATACGGTATCAGAGCACTTTCTTGGGCTCACTGGGTGGATTTTTTGCCAATTTATTTTCTTTTGCAGTGCTTCCTGCCATTGTGATTATTGCAGTAGTGTTTTTTCTTTACGTCGGTATTATTCATTTGGGACAGGGAATAAACCCTATCCTCTTAACTGTGGGAAGTACTTGGGAATATCCCTATAACTCATTGTGAGGAGTACCACAGGAATCCCAAAGTAGATGGCCATTGAGAGGACCTTCCAAGTGAAAAGGGAAATGACCCCTACCTGATTGACTATTTTCCACCCGTGAGATAAACCAAGAGTTGTCATTTGTGGCAAAGCGGTTATCAGTTTTACCTGATCCATGGAGTGAGGGTTACTTCACCAATAGACAAGTCGTTATATAGCAAGGGTGGTTGATTGAATCCCGTGAAACTTTGCGAATTCAAAAATACATGGGTCCATATCTATTTCCATTTGATAAAGCATATATTTCTAGAGCCACCACATATCATTTCCACCGAACCAAAAAAAATATGATTTTTGGCCATATCTTCTTTGTTTTAGCTCTATTTCCCCTGAAAATTCACTATAACACCCATAATTCCATTCTTCATATTTCCTTCGTTGAGGATCCTATCCCAAATTCCACTTTTTGAAGCCCGAAAATCCAAGTTTGGCTAATTTTAGGGTTGGCCATAACTTTTTCGATTCCCACCCAATCGGCTTCAAATTTTTCTACCATGTTCAATTCCCATTTCTTCTTCCTTGTCCCTCTCTAACAAATTTTCCCATTCTTTCACCCGCTTCTGAAATTCACATTTTTTGCTTCCCTATCCCTCAGAACGTGTCAAAAACCTAGTCAAACCCCAATTACCCACCCGATTTTTTTCCAACTCAAAATTTTCCTTTACTAAAACCCTTTCTGTTTTTTTTTCCCATCCCCCCCACCAAAAAAAAAGCAAACCCTTTCTTATGGTTGTCACCCACGAAGGATAAAATAAAAAAATTGAAGAAGAACTTGCATCCCTCAAGACCAAACTTGAAGATCTGGATATAACATTTCTCGGCCTCCATCTTCAACATTTAGCCATGAGCAAGCCGACGACAACATGAGTATTTTACAGAAACTGCATTCTCTTCTTCTAGCAACTTTCATGGGTCGAAGCTTAATTTTCCTCACTTCAATGGTGATTATCCGACTAGATGGATTTATAGGGTAGAACAATATTTCAGTCTGCATAACACTTTTGCTGTCAATAAAGTCCCACTTGCATCTTTCCATTTGCAACATGAATCCCTTCAATGGTTATGTTGGTAGATCAAGGCTCATGCAAAGCCAAACTGGATAGATTTTTTCCAACTCTTTTTGCAACGATTTTTCCCTAGTGATTTTGATGACTTCACATGAGCAACCACCAAAATTTTACAAAATGGCACTATGAGGGAGTATTAGACCAAATTTGAGAAACTATCCAATCACACATAATCATTTCCTGATGCATTCTATAGCAGTTCTTTTATTAGTGGTATGAAGGATGCAATATGATATTAGGTTAAAATGTTTTGTCCCAACACAATAATGGAATCCCTAGGGTTGGCTAAGTTGGAAAATTACAAGATCATGGCTCAAGAATGCTCCAAATCCATTTTTGTTCCATTCATAAATATGGTTCCCCGAATACCTCCAATCGCACCAGCTCCTAGAACCACTCCTATCAATCATTTGTGTGAAGCCGAGATGCGGGAGCATAGGAAAAAATTGATTTGTTATAATTGTTATGAGAAATTCACCTAGGTACATCGATGTGTTGAGAAAAATATCTATCTCTTATATGTGGATTATCCTCCCACACCTGATATTTCTAATGTTGCTCAGGAACCAGTAGATGATAGAGGTGACAATCAGGAACTTCCTATTGACCCTCTTGCTCAATATTACCAGGAAGATATATATCTTCATGCATTAGCTGTAGTCACCACCCCATAAGCCATGTAGTTCAAGGTTTTATTCAAAAATATCCCTCTTACAATATTAATTGATTATTGTAGCACTCATAACTTCATTGACTCCGGAATCGCCAAACATGATGATTGGTTTGTCTATCCTTGCTCTATATTTGGTGTCATGATTTCCATTGTGGGAACCTTACCTTGAAAAGGGAAGTTTCATAGTGTGTGAATATCTATTGGGGATTATAACTTGCACTCTAAAATGTTTTCCTTGCCTTTAGGTGGATGTGATGTGGTTTTTGGATCTCAATGGTTACCCACACTTTGACCTATTTTATGGGATTTTGCTAAACTTTGGATGCAATTTTTAGTCAATGGGAAAAATCACACATTGAAGGGCTTACAACTAGGGTCTCTTGGCATCATCAGTTCACATCGCGTGTAACATATGCTTAAGAAGAATTCACATGGTTTCATCGCTCAACTCCATTTCCATCAGATGCAACCTTTAGTGGTCTCAACTACTCCCTTGGATCTAAAACAAATTTTGGATCGATATCCATGTTTTTTTCCTTAGCTAGTGGGATTTCCACCTTCAATACCATAGGACCATCATATTACGTTCCTTCCAAGAAGTGTACCTCCCAACATCATGGCTTCCTGCCTCCCAACATCATTCCCTATCGCTACCCATTTAACCACAAGACAAATATTGAGATGCTTGGTCGGGACTCACTGAAGCAAGGTATGATTCATCCTAGTATAAGTTCCTTCTCTTCACCAGTTCTTCTTGTCCAAAACAAATATGAGTCACGGTGCCTCTGCATTGAATTTAGAGCACTTAATAACATAACAATGAAGGATAATTTTCAAATTCATGTTGTTGATGAGCTTCTAGATGAGATTCCTGGTGCTCATTTTTTTTCCAAGTTGGGTCTTCCTTCTAGGCACCAAATTCATGTTCATGAGGATGATATCCCTAAAACAGCTTTCCAAACACATGATGACCACTATGAATTTTTGGTCATGCCATTGGAATCATGAATGCTCTTTCCACAATCCAGGAATTGATGATTAAAATATTTCGGCCCTACTTGCAAAAATTCAATCTGGTCATCTTTGATTATATCCTTCTCTATACTAAAACATGGGATGAGCATTTCCAACATCTAGATCTTGTACTACAACTTTTATGTGATCATCATCTTTGTGAAAAATAGTCTAAATGTGTTTTTGGGAAGAAGGAAGTAGAGAATATTGGGCATATTGTTTCAGCACAAGGGTTTCATGTAAATCCCTTCCTTTGATGGCTCTTCCCAAATGTCAGTGGATACAAAAACTAGATGCACATATCCAGTTGAATCCTATGGTTGAAGAGCATGCATTAAAAATGGCCATTCTACATATTGAGGGAGAATCCAATCATTGGTGGTTCCATGGTATTAATACGGTACATGATCACATTTCATCCTATGAATACTTTTCCAAGGAATTAGTGGAGAGATTCAATAGGAAATACCCTGGACTTAGTTTCAAAGAATTGGCACAATTGAAGTAAATTGGGATCCATGAATCCTATATGTTGGAATTTCAAAATCTCTTAGTGATGGTTTTTTATATGTATATGGATCAGTTGGTTCTACTACACTGAGGTGTTGGTAGAACCTTTGAAAGGGATGGTGAAATCCCATAAGCCAACTACATTAAAGGATTCCATAAACTTGACAAGAGATCTATAGAATGTGATTCCAAGGACTAGGTACCTCGCTAATCTTAATTTTCCTTCCAAATTCAAAGAATGGAGGAAACCATATAAAAGGGACTCTTTTGTTAAGGATAATAATGAGGGACCAAGAAAGAAGAACTCAAGAGGAATAAATTGTGCTTCACTTGGAAGCAACCTTGGGTTCTTGGACATAGGTGTGCTAAGGGGAAGGCACACTATATTGAAGGCTTCTCTTAAGACGATGAGGAGGAGTTGGAGAAAGAAGAAAAAATTGCATCCCAATAAGAGGTGTATGATACAAGAGAAGAAGAGTATCCCTCTCTTGAGAAACAAAAAAAAATTCGATACTCTCAGGTTAGGCCTCGATTTCACACCCTTAGATTCAAGAGTACTATACAAGGCCAAAAGGTTACATTTCTAGTTGATGGAGGAGCCACTCATAAATTCATAGATGTAGCCTTGGTGCAGAGGATAAATATACATGCTGAAAATTTTGAAGGCTTCATCGTCATCATCCTAGGTAACAATTCTATGGACTGTGCCAAATGGGTTCCAAAGATTCAAGTTGTTATAGGAAATTAGACCGTTATTAATAGTTTCTATGTAGTGAATGTGGTTTTGGGAGTATAATGGTTATATTATATAGGGTATCATACAATGAAATATCAATTCCATGAAATGAAGTTCAAAAATTCAGAATGGAACCCCTCCTTATTGAGAGGAATGCACACTTACCCTGACTAAGTGGTTTCCTCTCATAGTATGAGGTCTACCTTGAGGCATGGTGAAATTGAATGTGATGTTGAATGTTTGATCACATCTTCCAGGCCTCACTTAAAGGTTTTAAAACATCCATAGGAGATAGAACATTTGCTGAGTAAGTATGAGAATGTTTCTGGAGACTTTCCTTTAGGTAGGCCACCTGACAGAGCGGTGGAGCATGTCATTGAATTAGAGATAGGGAACCAACCTATAAAAATTAAGCCCTATGGAGACCCCAAAAGGATTAGATATTATGATTGAGAATGCCATTAAATAACTCTTGGAATTGGGTCTCATAATACCTAGCTCAATCCATTATGCTTCTTCAGTTGTTATGGTGAAGAAAAAGGATGGAAACTTGAGAATGTGCATTCATTTTAGAGAATTGAACAAGAATACTGTGAAGTATAGATATCCCATGCATGGAAAATTTGGTATGAGCTCCATGAAGCAAAGTTCTTATCAAAGATTGACCTATATTTTTATCGTCAAATTCAAATGAGGGAAAACGACATACCAAATACTGCTTTGAGTTCCTTTCCATGCCTTTTGGCTTGACAAATGCTCCTAGCACATTTCAATCATTCATGAAAAATATACTCCACAAGCAACTTTTTAATTTTTTTCTAGTTTTATTTCATGATATTCTTATTTACGGTAAGACATGGAATTAACACTTGCATCATGTAGAAGTTGTATTGAAAATTCTCCATGATCAATCTTTGTTTGCTAAGTTATCAAAATATGATTTTGGTTTGACATAAATGTTGTATCTTGGGCACATCGTTGGTCAAGATGGTATGAAGGTGCACTTGGAGAAAATAAAATTCCTTATTGAATGGTCATGTCCCAAATATATCACTGGATTGGGGGGATTGATTTGGATTTGTACTTACTATGGGAAATTTGTGAAGGGGTTCTCCCAACTCCCTTCACCTCTCACTAATTTGACAAATAAATATGCTTTCTAGTGGCATGAAGAGGATGAAAATGCTTTCGGAATAATGAAAGAGTTAATGAGTAGTTGTACCATTCTTGCATTACCTGATTTTTCTAAACCATTTATCTTGGAGTGTGATGCAATAGGGGATGGAATTGGAGCAGTCCTAAAGAAAGGGAAACACCCAATATCTTTAGAGAGTAGGAAGCTTTAGCCACATGAGAATTTTAACTCTATTTATGACAAATAAATGCTCTCCATAATGCATGCTTTGATCAAGTTAAACAATACTTGGTGGGGAACAAGTTTCCGGTTAAGACTGACCATAATATCCTAAGATACTTCCTCACTCAAAATGATCTAAATGAAGGGAAATAAAATTGGGCGAGTAAGGCTCAAGAATTTTATTTTGACATTAAATATGTAATTGAGGTCAAGAGTAATGTGGTATTAGATTCCTTATCTAGAATACCCTCTATCTTTCTAATGGATGTTGCAGAAGATTGGAAAGATATGTTAGAATTAGAATATACCAAGGATAAGATTGTTGTGAAATTTTTGACGGGACTAACCATGATGATATGTATAAGGTGTTGGATTTAATCATCTAGTACAAATACATAATATCTGTGGTCCCTGGTTTGATCTTGAAGAAGTTTTTTTGAAGAGTGCTCATGATTCTCCATTAGCAGGCCACCCTGGTTTCTTCAAAACATATAGAATGTTGAGAGAAAGATTCTATTGGAAGGGGTTGAAGAGTGATGTTATTAAATATGTGTATTTCCCAACATGAAAACAAAACAAAGTAGAGCACAATCATATACTTGGTCTCTTGCATCCCTTTCCTATACCAAAACAAAAATGGGAAAGCATTTCCATGGACTTCATCATTGGTTTACCGAAAGTTCTTGGTAAGAATTTCATATTTTTTGTGGTTGATAGACTCACTAAATTTGATCATTTATTTTCTATTACTACATCCTTTACTATTTCACAAGTGGCTGAGATATTATTTAGAGAATTTGTCAGATTGCATGAGCTTCTATTACACATATTTCTCGTCATCATCATATTATGACAACCAAACATCAAAACTTCCCTCAAATCCCCAAGTTATGAAGTTTAATTTGGGTCAGGAACAGTGATTTCATTCCTTTTTCCACCACTGCACTAGTTTCCTTGTGGAAAATGTGCATTACCCCAATGCATAACACTTGTTTTCCATGAACAAGAAGTGGTGCCACCGCCACATGCCTTAATACAATGAGTGGTGTAATATGGGTAATGCTATGTCTTAGTTGACAAAGAGAGGTGATTGATTTTAAAAGATAAAAAGAGAATATTATATGATAAATTTGACCCAAATAAATATATAGGAGCCTTATAAAAACTAACAAATCGAATTTACTGCAAAACCAGCAAAAACCCATTAAATAAGTAGCAATTTACACATGCAATGTGAACAGAAACAAGTTATAGTTTGACTGTATAACATAAAAACATGTTATTAATAGGTTTATATTACTTCAAAAGTGTTTCATGAAGCTTTGGAATCCCAATTTTACTGTACAAGTGAAAATTGCCAAATTGGCATCAATCCCCCCTAGGTGGGCCAATCATGCTCCAAATCAGCCCAAATGGCCACGAATTGTTGTGTGGATGTGGCTGAGGTTACATGGGGAAATTATTACACCTTTTCATGTGTGGGTGTGGAAATATGGGTGAGTGAGAGTCTCTAGGTGATATTCAATGCACCAAATCAACCCAAAATTAGGAAAAATCCACCTCTAGCGCTCCTAGTCAACCACGTTGTCCACATTCAATGAATGGGAGTGCACCAGAAATGATGAGGGTGAAAATTTGGGTGTTTGAATTATTTGGGGTGCCCATATGGGTGTGAATGCACCAATTTGACTGGTTATTGGTCCAAGTAAGCACCCTAAGTCCAAAACCATAGTGTATTAATTCAAAATTCAATAAAATTGACTAAGGATTTAAAATAAGGTACTAAGGGGTTGTATTACTATTCTAATGCCCTTTCTTAATCCAAAAAATTATTACAACACAAAAAATTAAGGAGGCATTGGCAACAAAGGCTCAAGTCACCTTAATTACATAATTCATGAATTTTATTTGTCCATATAAACCGAGGAAAAGAAGGAAAACCACATGGGACTAAACCTTCCCTAAAGAATAGACATGGGGCTGAAACCTACAACAAATAGCAGAAAATCACCATCCATCACTCACCCTAGGAAAATATCTCAACTAAGTGAAGGTATTCTCTATGAAAGTCTTGGTGAAAATGTCAGTAGTTTGCTCGGTGGATGGGCAATGCTACAATAAAATCATGCTGTATGCACTAAGACCTAGATGTAGTGCACATGGATATCAATGTGATTTGCCTTTTTCCTCTAAAATAGATCAGTATATATTTTATGGAACTTTTATTGTCCACCCAAATGTTGGCGGGAGAATCAAGTGTGACACCAAATTCCTGAAGAATTCCCTGCAACCAAACACACTGTGTAGCTACATTGACTGCTTCCCTGTACTCAGCCACTGCTGATGAGAGTGAATGGTGTGATGTTTCTTAATTGACCAGAAAATTTTTTCCTTCATAAATAATAAATACAAAACCTGAAGTTGACTTCTTGTCAGTGGGATCTCCAACCCAATCTGAATCAAAAAATCCATCTAGTTGGAGTGAAGAACTAGATGAGTAGTGCACCCCGAAATTATTTGTAACCTGGAAATACTGAAGAATTATTTTTGAAACATTCTAATGGAGCTCAGGTGGTTGGTAGATATGTATGGCTATAGTACTCACAACATAAGATAGATCTGGTCTTGTATGTGTAAGATAGAGCAAGCTTCCCACTAGTTTCCTGTAGAGTGTGATATCTACCAATGGATAATTGCAAAATTCAAACAATTTGATGCTAGAAAGAAAGGGAGAATTGGGTTCCTTACACTCAGCCATGTTAAACTTACTTATCCGGTATGAAGAATACTATGTTTGAATTAGCATGATTCCCCTTTCACTTTTCTCAATTTCCAAACCCAAAAATCTCCTTAGCAATCCTAGATCAGTCATGGAAAATTCACTGTGTAAAGATGACTTAATTGAACCAATTGAAGTGGTGCAAATCCCTGTAATTAGAAGGTCATCAACATAAAGAAAAATAACTTGAAAAATTCCATCATGTTTCTGCAAATATACATTAGGATCTAATTTTCATCTAGTGAAGCCAATAGAGAGCAAGAAAGCATCCATTTTAGCATACAAAGCCCCGGGGGTTTGCTTGAATCCATATAGTGATTTATTCAACCTGCAAAAAAGTGAAGGATCATATTGAAAAAATTCATATGGATGCATATAGATGTACTCCTATATCTCACCATGCAAGAATGCATGTTTGACATCCATGTGGTGCACTTGCCAACCCTTGCTAGCTGCAATTGCTAGACCTAGTCTTATGGAGTCCATCTTTACAACCAGTGCAAAAGGTGTTGGTATAATACACACCATATACTTGAGAGTAGCCCTTAGAAACCAATATTTCTTTTTATTTAACATCTGAACCATCATTAGAAATTTTTTTTTGGAAGATCCACTTGCATTGAATACGCTTCCTCTTGGGAGGAAGGGGAACCAATTCCCATGTCTCATTCTCTTGGAGAGAACATAACTCCTATTCCATTGTTGTTTTCCATATTGGGACATTACAAGATTTCTGATATGTTTGTGGATCATATACAATCATCATATAATAGTGCTCAATAAGAGCACTATCACTTGCAAAGAAGCATTACTAGTTTGATATCTAGTCTTCCTAGGCTCTTGGGGATTGCCAACCAATTCCCCTGCATCTTGTAGGATTTTTTCATCCCACTTAGGCCTTGATGGTGAATAATATATAGAAATATCATATTCATCCATATTTTTATCAGACATATCAGAAAAATCAGAGCACGAATCATCACTTACATCATATAATGGTTGAGGAGAAGATCATTCCCCCGGTGCAAGCTCAAAATATGGTATTGGTTCTTCTTCAAATTGCACATTTATTTCAACAAATATCTTGAGTGTGGAAGTTTCAAATATTTTGTAAACTTTTTTATTTTCTCCATACCCAACGATGGTGCACTCCTTGCTTTGTGGATGCAAGTCCTTCCTCTTTTTAGAAGAGATTTGAGCCCATGCTCTAGTTCCAAAAATCCTGAAATTTGAGAGATTTGGTTTATGTCTAAACCATGCGTCATAGGGAGTATTTCCTTTTACTGATTTGTGGAAGGATCTATTTTGTATGTATGCAGTACAATTAATGTCCTTATCCCATATCTTGGGACTTAGAACCCTTGCTTCAATCATGAAAATGGTCATCTCCTTGAGAAATCTATTCTTCCTCTTTGCCACACCATTTTGCTGTGGTGTTAAGGGAGTTGAGTTGTATTTGGATGACACACTCCTCACAAAGGTTCTGTAGGTTCTTGTTCACATAATCCTTCCCATTATCAGTCCTAAGGATATTAATCTTATGCCCACTCTGATTTTCTACCTATTCCTTCCAAATATTCAATTGTTCAAAAACTTCAGAGTTTAATTTGAGGAAGTACACCCAGCAGAATCTTGAGTAATCATTGATAAATGTAAGTACATACCTTGATCCACTATATTATGGAGTGGGAATAGGACCTATCATATCTGACTTTACCAACCCAAGTGGTTGTGTGGCTCTCCTTGTCATCCCCTTCGCATAGCTTCGCTTTGGATGCTTCCCAACTAAACATCCAATGCATGCTCCATTTGATGATTTGATTTGTGGAAGTCCTTCCACCATCTCATCTCTATGTAGTTCTTGGAGGTACTTGTAGTTCATGCGACCAAACTTCTCATGCCATATCTTGGAAATATCATTGGCATGTTAGAGAATATATTGGTCATTGGAAGTGGGGAGGAAATTTTAAAACTTGTACATCCCCTCATGGTGGTCTACATACCCAATTGCAATGACTTGGTTTGGTGATATTTCTGCAATCTCTACCATGTATGGAGTGAAGATCACTCTCTTCACCTATTTTCTTCTTGCTTGACCAGCTGATTGGTCCTTTTGCAAGAATGAACACATATCTTGATGTTGACTTTCGATATGTGTTGTCACCTGCCCAATCACTGTCAATAAACCCAATCAAATCAAGATCAGATTTAGCTTTGTATAACATCCCATGAATTCTTGTTCCTTGAACAAAGTTAAGGATCCTTTTGGCTTCTCTCCAATGGATCTCATGAGCCTGATCCATGTATCTTGAAGCCACACTAACTACATAATATAGATCAGGTCGAGTGTGTGTAAGGTAAAGAAAACACCCAATCAACTGCCTATACAGTGTATTATTTACCATAGGAGAAGAACCTACTTCTTCAAGCTTAACTCCTGAAAGGAAGGGAGTCTTGCTTGGCTTGCAATATTTCATGTTGAACTTGTTTAGAAAATCTAATGCATACTTGGACTGATGTAATTTTATTCCATGTTGGTATTGAGCTATTTTGAGACCCAACAATTGGCTCAACAATCCCAAATTAGTCATAGAAAATGCATGGTTCATTGCATCCTTCAAGGACGCAATCTCTTTCTTTGAACTTCCTATAATCAGAAGGTAATCCACATACAACTAGACAATAATCATCAAATAACCATGAATCAACTTCAAATAAACATTAGGATCAGACTTGCATCAGAAAAAACTCAATGACAGTAGAAAGCCATCAATCTTGGCATACCAAGCCCTGGGGGATTGCTTGAGCCCATACAATGATTTCTTTAACCTGCACACAAAATATGGATTAGATACAAAACCCCTGAGATTTATGCATGTAAATATCTTCAATGAGATCTCTATTTAGGAAAGCACACTTCACATCCATTTGATGTACCTCCCACTGCTTCAAAGCTACAATGGCTAAAGCTAGCCTTATGGAGTCCATCTTTGCCACTGGTGCAAAGGTTTCATTGTAGTCAATACAATGTACTTGTGAGTAGCCCTTGGATACCAATATTTCCTTATATTTTTAAGGTGAACCATCAGCAGAAAACTTAGTTTTGAAAACCCACTTACATTGAACTAGCTTCCTCCCTTGGGGAAGATCAACTAGTTCCCAAGTGTTGTTCTTTTGGAGCGAGCTGAATTCTTCTTTCATGGATGTTTTCCATATTGGATCATGTGCTGCATATTCATATGTCTATGGATATTATTCAACCATCAGATAGCACTTCTCAGCAAATAAGGGATCTTTCATACACAGGGCACTCTCAAACTGAGATCTAATCATCCTAGTGTCACTAGGATTTCCAGCTAGTTCCCCAGCTGCATGAATGGTATTTGCTGCCCATTTTCATATTTTAGGACTATCAGGATATGCAATCAAAACATCATTATCAGAAATATCAGAATCATCAAACTCATTAGTCTCTCCACTTACAATCAATGGATCTGGCAATGAAAAAGACTCTCCAACTTCAACTGCTACTAAAGGATCTTCTTGGAAATGAACAATTCTTTCAATGAAAGCTTTGTTAGTGCTCAAGTTGATCAGATTGTACCCTTTTTAATATTCAAAATACCCAAAAACTAGGCACTCTTGGCTTTGGGGCTGCAAATCAATTCTCTTTTCAGTTGGAGTTCTAGCCCAAGCCTTTGAGCCAAAAATCCTGAAATGGGTCACATATGGCTTGTGCCCACTCCAAGCTTTGAAAGGAGTCATACCATCAAGCTGCTTATGAGGCACCCTATTCTGGATGTAGGATGCACATTTTATAGCCTCTGCCCAAAAATTTGGTGGCAAAGTCTTAGGCTCCATCATACAGGTTGCCATCTCTTTCAGTGACATGTTCTTTCTTTCAGCAACACAATTTTGCTGTGGTGTGTAAGGGATCAAATGATGCATCTGAATAACTACATCTTTACAATACTGAATGAACTTATACTTGACATACTAACCACCATTTTTAGATCTGAGGATCTTGAGTCTCCTCCCAGACTGGTTTTAAACCAAGGCCTTAAAGACTTTGAAGAGGTAAAAAACTTCAGACTTATGCTTTAGGAAGTAAAACCAACAATACCTGAAAAAGTCATCTATGAATGTCATTGCATATTTGGCTTGAATCATGGACATATGAGGAAACGGACCAGCAATATCACTGTGGATCAACTCAAGAGGTTCATAGGTTCTCTCATGACTAGATCTCTCAAATTTACGCTCTAGGTGTTTTCGTAGGATACAACCTTGACAGACTCCCTTGGAAAACTTAATCTTTGGTAACCCTATGACCATATATTTTTTACTCAAATTAGGAAGGTACTTGTATTTAAGATGGCCAAATATTTCATGCCAAATCTTGCTTTCCTCATTAGCATGAATCAGAAGAGTAGAGGGGTTTGAGTAGGGTAGAAAATGGGAAAACATGTATACCTTCGAAGTGTGATGAAAAACACCTTTTGCTATGACTTGACCATTCAAAATCTCTGTTATTTCAACATCATCAAGGGAGAAGATGACCTTCTTTGGAGACCCATTGTGAGTCATCTGATACATTGACAAGAGATTAGAGGCAATACCTGGAACATACAACACATTATTGAACTTACCATGGTCAAGATTAATCCTTATTTTTCCCAAACTGTCAGTGAGAGAGTCATCTCCCAACACTATTGGTGGACCTTTTGACATGTCAAGAGAGGAGAATGCCTCTTTTGTCGAAACCATATGTCTAGAAGCTCTAGAGTCTATGATGAAGCTAGGTGAGCTTGATGTGCCAGCAACCAAAGCATGTACTCTCTCTCTGTCCTCTGAATTTGATCCTTCTTCCCTATTCTTTGAGCAATCAAGAAGGGATATGTTATTCTTCTCTAGGAGTTGGGTCAACATGTCAATTTTCTTCTTCATACAGGAGCTTTCAGGATGATAGCCCTTACTGCAGTATGCACACTTGCTCATTTCTCCTTTGTTCTTATTCTTCTGGCCGTTCTTCTTGGAGCCTTGGGGATCCTCTTGAGACTTGTTCTTGTCTCTCTTTTTCTCAGGTGACTTTTTATATTTTTTCTTTCCTTTTGAATCCACCCTTGAATCTCTAGCAACCAGAGCTTAGTATTTGGAAGTTTTGATGGTGCCCATCATCACCAACTTATCGTGTTCATGTGTGAGGGATTCCATGAACTCTGCAAGCTTAGGCATATTCCAGGCTCAAGCTGTCAACTTGGTAGCATGGAAGGTTTAAAAAACAATGAATAGTCAGGGCCAAGCTTCAAGAGTATGGACAAAACTAGTTTCTCCTCCTTCTTTTCAATCCCACACTGTATTAGCTGCAAAACAAGGGCTTTAAACTTGTAAAAATATAGTTGCAAGGATTATAAGTTGCTAGGACTCAAGGAGATCAGCTCATTCTCGATTTTTGTCCTCTCATCTCATATGTCTTACCAAAAATCTCTACAAGCTTCTCCCATACTTCATTAGGTGATGTCAATCCATCAACATGGAAGAGGAAGTCTCTTGAAATGCTCAGACACAAAAGACCATAGGCCTCATCCCTCTTGTTGTGCCATTTTATTTTCTCTGTAGTTGCATTAGGATCTAGATCAGTTACCATAGTAAGCCTATAGAGACCTTTTTATATCAACAATATCTCCATCTCATCTTTCCATTCAAATAAATTAGATGGAGTCAAGATGATCTTCTGAGATTGGTCCATAGCTCAGAAACTGTGCCCTTCAGTCAACAGAATATGCTCCCAGTCAAGATGTTGAACCTGTAAAAGCAATATGGAAGGAGATAAATCAATCTACAAAGGCTCTAATACCATGTGGAAATTGAACCCAAGTGATAGAACAATTACACTCACAAAATTACTAATCAACATGCAAAAATTAACATCAAAGGAGACTGAAATTGGAGAATAATACTAATCTGTATTGAATAAGTGTACAATAGACAAACTTGTGAAGTAATAGGCTACTGCAATATATAATTACATGACATATTCGAATGCATAAGGATTCCACTCGAAATAGTAAAAAAGCAGGCTTACTAAATCTAGTCAAATCCCCCATAGGTGCATAAAACAGTTTCCAAATCCACTAGGATGATCACGAATTGGAAAAGTAAAGTAGGAAAGATAATAAGGGATGGAAAGAAAACTCATACATGCTTTTATTAGGAGAAAAGGATTGAGGATGATGTGGGAAAAAAACAAGTCAACTACACTTAGTCTTGCTTTCCCTTTTGCCTTAATTCTCAATAAAACAGACAGCTTTACAGAAAAAGTAGATATGCACCTTTGAAGGATCTCAAATAAAGAAAACATGGTAAATATGGTTTCTAGGAGGTTTCCCAAGCTCTCCATGACTCATTTTTATCAAGTGTTGGCTTCTATGACATGTAGAAGGCAACTAGCATAGAGTGGAATATAGGAGACTAGGTAATAAGACAAAAATGAATTAATTAATGTCTAAGGTAGGTAACTATGGGTTGATTATTCTAACATGGATTTGTGAATCATCCCCCATTCAAACTACTAGGCCATCATTTGAATGCATGGAGGAGAGGATCTCTCTTGTGGATACCATGTGTCTATATGCCCACAATTCAGTGATAAAAAATGAGGAATTAGAGGTACTTGCTACCAAAGCATGAAATTTCTCCTTGCCATCTGAACTGGAGGTGCCATCCTTCTTCATTGCACTATCAGGGACTAGAATGTTGTTCTTTTCTAGCACCTGCACCATTTGGTTAATGGTTCTTTTCATGCATGAGCTCTCTGGATTCCATTCCTTGTGGAAATAGGTGCATTTGGTCTTCTCTTTTCCTCTCTTTTCCTTCTCCTTGGGAGGATTCAAACCCCCATCACTGGATTTGGGTTTTTTCTGGTCTCTTTTTCTCTGGCAACTTTGAATTATTATGCTTGGGATTTCCCTTTAAGGAATTCAAAACTCCAATGGACAAAGCTTGATCCTTACCCTTAATGTTTCCCATTTGGACTAGCTTGTCTTGCTCCTGAGTGAGTGACTCCATGAAGCTATCTATACTTTCCATTTGATAGTTTCAAAGTGTTCACTTGCCAAATTGAAATGTGATGACAAAGACTGAGAATTTTGGCCCCAACTTAAAAGGATGGAAAAAATCAACTCGTTCTCTTTCTTCTCAATGCCACATTGCTTCAACTACAACAAAAGTGACTTAAACTTGGTAAATAAGTCATGGATAGTGTCAAAGGGCATTGGGATCAGGCCGATGAGTTCGTTCTCTAGATGGTGTCCTCTTAGCTCATTGACTTTCCCAAATAATGTCTCTAGTTTTAACCAAAATTCATTGGGAGTGGTTAAACTTTCTATGTGGAACAAGAGCTCTCTTGAGATACTCAGACATAACAATCCATATGCTTCATCCAATCTGTTGAAGTACTAGGCTTTATCTGCAACAGAGTTTGGCTCCACCTCGGTACCCATGGTAACTCTGTAGAGATCTTTGGCCCTCAATTGAATCACCACCTCTTCCTTCTAATCGAATAAGTTGAGAGGTGTTATCAATATGTGGGTAGCTTCCATTTCTTCCTATGCTAATGGTGATGAAATTTCTGAATGTCTTGCAAAACGAACTCAATTTTAATCTAGAATTTCTTTAAAAATGCAAGTCAAAATGCTCTGGATTAATCTACAAATCAATAAAATCCACTCAGCTCTCTGATTCCATGTGATAAATTCGACCCAGCTGAATATCTGGGAGCCTTAGAGAAACTCACAAATCGAATTTGGTGCAAAACCAAGAAAAAACCATTAAATGAGAAGCAATTTACACATGCAATGTGAACAGAAATAGGTTATATTTTGAATGTATAACATAAATACATGTTAATAGGTTTATATTACATCAGAAGTGTTTTTTGAGGATTTGGAATCCCAATGTCACTGTACAAGTGAAAATTTCCAAATTGGCATCAATCCCCCCATAGATGGGCCAATCATGCTCCAAAGCAGCCCAAATGGCCACAAATTGCTATGTGGATGTGGTTGAGGTAATACGGGGCAATAATTACACATTGGAATGCATGGGTATGGAAATATGGGTGACTAAGAGTCTCTAGGTGGCATTAAATGCACCAAATCAGCCCAAAATTAGACAAAATCCACCTCTAGCACTCCTAGTCAACCAAGGTGTCCACATTCAATGAATGGGAGCGCACCGAAAATGATCATGGAACACATGTGGCTATTTTACTGAGCTAGAGTACTCATGTGGGTGTGAATGCACCGATTTGAGTGGTTATTGGTCCAACTAAGCACCCTAAGTCCAAAACCATAGTGTATTAATGCAAAATGCAATAAAATGGACTAAGGAGTTCAAATAAGGTACTAAGGCAGACAAGTGAGCACTAGGTGGAGAAGTTTCAATCTTTGGAGGAAAGTTTTTTCTTGAGAAGAGACAGCTTCTCAACACTAAGGATCTTGGTTGTAATTTCTTTCTCTTATTTTATTAAAGTATTGAAAGTTCATTTCCCATGAATCATATTGTGTATTGAGTGACTCGTTTCATTGTTGAGTCCCTTAGTCATCAAAATAGGATTAGATATTTTATTTGTTACTTTTCTCTTGTATGTGCTTTGGTTGTGTGTTTCATGCAGGTGAATCTTTGGAGATATACAATTCCAAAGAACTGGCACATTACATTGATGAAATGTAAAATAATCCATTCCTAGCCTTTATCAATCTTAGGGGAAGTGATTTCATTGTTGTGACCCATTTCTTCTATCTTAGAGTATTTTAGGCTAGGGAAACAACTTCTGACCATAGAAGCTAAGTATTTCCAATAAAAAATATGGTGACTCCGTTGGGGAGAGTATTATGACTTCTAGTTATCCTTAGTTCTTTCCTTTCTTCAAAATTCAATTTCTTCAATGATTTGAAGAAATGATCATATCGACTTTCATCTGCCCATATCTACCTCATATGCTTTATTTCCTTGCTTTTAATTATCATTTGATGCCAGTAAATTTAACACTAATATTTTTTTTTCTCCTTGTGTCTTGTTTTGGAATTTTCAAGTGCCACCACACCTTGGTAGTTTACTAAGTGCGTCCACCACACTTTCTACAGAGGAAACAAGTGGTGCCACTACAAAAATCCATTGGAAAAAGAGCGGTACCACCGCTCTATTCCTGTTGTAAAAAGGCGGTGTTGGAGCACTAACGCTCTGTTCTATACCTTCAAGTAGTGGTGCCAGGTAGGGTTTTTAATCTTAGTGTAATTTCCAAGCATGAAATTTATATTTTTCTTTTCTGATATTGTTCTGGCCTATTTCTGGTCGTTTCATTTCTGAATTGAAATCTGAAAACTGATTTAAGCTTGGCTAGGTTAGACCTCCAAGAACTAGTTGAATTGGCTTATGAACTTCTTGTAGTTCTCAGTTTGGTTGATGAAGAAATTTGAAAAGAAAGTGTAGATATAGATCTCTGAAATTTGTGTGATCAACTTGAAAGAAAATAGATTTTCTTTTAGTTTCTCATAGTTTAATTTGAGGTTGTTTCCATTTTATTTTTGAAATATTGAGAGAAAGGTCTAGGTCAAGCTTAGGTATGAATTGGTAGAGACTTGATTGGTCTTATAAACACTCAATTGTTTACATTCTGGTTTTCTCCCAAGTGTTCTTACTCTCAAACAAAAATAAAAAGTGTGTTTTGTGCACCTTATTTCCATTTTGAAGAAGTTTGTAAAATATGGTGTGTTGAGTAGTCATCATAGTCTTTCTTTTAGAAAGAGTTCTTGTCATTTTCATTTTCAAAATTCTTTTTTTTGAATTCAAGGTGTGCTAGAAATAGGTTTGAATATATAGTTCTATGTTTGTTTGCTTGGGTTTTAGTCATTTTAGATAAGTAGGAACAAAACCTCTATCTCTTCCTTAAGTAGGTCATTTCAAGAAAGTGAAGGAAAAATATTTGCGTAAGCATTTTGAATGGCTTTACTTTTATGTAATCATCTCATGCATTGACCTAATCATGAAAGATAAAATGAAGCATTAGACTTAGGTTAAAATTTGTAGAAAAGTGCGATAGGTTAGAGACATGTTGCGACGTCTTTAGGTGTAGGAGCTGTCATTATTTTCCTGCACTGAATTCCATAGATCATGCGGTTCTTCCATGTACCATTGGTATATAGAATGACCTTTAACATACCCTTGAGGTACATATAAAGGTACTTCATGTACTCAATTGTATATAGAAAGTCCCCTGTCCAATAGTTGTGCATTAGAAAACATTAATACAGAGTGGATCTCCCACACACCTTGTGTATATAGGGAGACACTTTTAGGAATCCTAAAAACATATGAGCATAGCCCTTTAACTGTCCTATCACCGCAATACACCGAGAACAAAACTCAAGGAGATTACTATGCACATGCCTTCTAGGTATTCGAGTGTTCAAAAAATGTTAGGTTCCCAATCCTCCTTGTCATGTTTCACTATTAGACCCTACAGTATATTGTGAGTTGTGGTGGTTTGACAATCTTGACTTTTTACCAATCCTATCACAAGTTCTTATTGTTGCTTTTAGTTTGAGTAGCATTAGATTTTCCTAACAATATAGGTTTTTTTTATTTTTGAGATCAGTTTGATTTTTGCAAACTGGTTGATTTCCCATGGAGGAGGTCCCTTCAGTTACAAGGGTTATTACCCTAAATTCCTTTGAATCCTTCGGCTCACCCTCCCATAGAAAGAGACATGGAGAAAAATTCTGAGGCAGCTAGTGCTTTTGTGCCTGAATTGGAAGGAATTCTAGTTAAAGAGGAAGGATTTAAATATCATCTTCCCAATGCTCCTAGGACAGACCTATCTAGACAACCACTAGTGGAGGAACCGTCCTCTTGAAACACATCCTTTGTCATCCAAATTCCTTCCGGGGATGGGCTTAATCAATTTTATCCTGATAAAATAATAGCTCCTATATTTGGACCTAATGCTCCATTTTTTAAAAATTCCCTTCGTCAATCTAGCCCTCAGTTCGGTACCACTACTACCATGAATGTGTCAGTTGTGGAGTTGACCCAAAACTCTAGAATAACCTTTCCCTAACTTTTACCTAGTGATATTTTAGGTATGCCATTGAATATTCTTTCTAGCGTGGCTCTATCAAATCCTCCACCTACACCTACGGTGTCTAGACTTGCCACTCCTCTTCCTCCAATTGGTCAACCTATTGGTCATACTCATCTTGGTCCTATTAGACCAGCTTCACAGCCTCCTACATCATCTTGTGTCCCTCATCGACAACCTAACAATGGTAATCAACACCTTAGCATGGAACACTACTATAATGCCTTATATGTCCCTTATCCTAGAGGAGTCACCAATCAGTGGGATTAACCTACTTATGGACATTAAGAAAGACTTAACTAGGTGTAACCACCTTTTATGGGTCAAAATGCTCCTAACTATCAACAATTTGGTGGGTTTTACGAGAAAACTCAACAGACCTTTGTTCCTATCGAGGTATCCTTAACTTATAAGTACTACAACTATGCACAACCCAACCAACACCTCTAATTATTGGCTACATCATATTTTCCTGACTTGTCGAACTTAATAAATGACCCCATTCAACATGATCCATTTTGTCCTACCATCCCAGCCAAACTTTCCTTAGACATTACAAAGTTTGATGGAAAGCAGGGAGAAGATACCAAAAACCATGTGATGACCTTCCATTTGTGGTGTTCATCTAGCTCCCTTATGGATGATTCTATCTAATTGAGACTCTTCCAGAGAACATTAACCGACAAGACCAAAAAATGGTATAGCGAACTCCCACAACACTCATTTGTGGATTTCAATTCATTGGAAACAATGCTTCTTACTCATTTCCAGTTACCTATTTGGTATGAAACTGGTACAAATATCTTGACCTCTCTTCGACAAAATAACTATACTCACATATTATATCATATTCATGAGTGGAGGAGGCGCTGAAGGTTAATCGAGGTTCCCATTCCAGATCAACTCTTGGCTGACTGGTTCACAAAGTCCTTGTTGCCTCCTCTTACTCGAGATGTGGCAATGGGTGATACTATCACAGAAGAGAAGGATATTAGTCGGGCCCAATATTTATACTTAGTCTATTCCCATTTCATAACTTTATATGATTTAATTCCTAATGCTCCTCATCCCGGCATTGATCCTACTAATCCACTTGCAGAGACTCCTATGGATTTTGTTGTTGGTACAATCCAACCTTCATCTACAACGAAGCCCAATAAACCACATAGTGCTTCAACCATGACTTCTTATACTACTGCGGTTTCCACTGAGGTAAATGCAATTCAATCCTCATAATTACTTGGAAATAAGAAGAAAGAAAAAGGTAAGAATAAGAAACTTGGAAACCAGCAGGAGAGTAGCAAAAAATATACTACAGAGAATGA
This sequence comes from Pseudotsuga menziesii, assembly GCA_001517045.1. Classification (NCBI taxonomy): domain Eukaryota; kingdom Viridiplantae; phylum Streptophyta; class Pinopsida; order Pinales; family Pinaceae; genus Pseudotsuga; species Pseudotsuga menziesii. Next base: position 65,440 of record LPNX010568256.1, read on the forward strand.
TGCCAAACCTAAGATGAAGGCTAAGTATCCTTGTTTTTTGCGAGGAGATGATGACTTCACGAAGGAGTGTCCTTGTTGTGAAGAGATTAATAAATTTTTAAAAATTAACCCGACACCAGTAGTATTAACTGAACCCTTCCCATCCCAGCAACAGTTGATTGACCATACATCTTTGCATGGTCCTTCATCCTATACTGAAGACATTCATATGATGTCTGCTGAAACAATTGTTTTGACTACCAGAAGTTAGACATATGATAAAACACCTGAGAAGAAATATGAAGGTTCTTCTTCTGAGAAGACTCCTCTCGTCAACCCTTCTCCTCAACCTTGTTTTAATGGTCCTCTCACTATTGAAAAACCTAGTTTTGACATAATCTTGCACCCTTCAAAGAGTACAATCCTTAAAAAAATTCAATCCTAGTGCTTGAGCTACTCAATTTTATAATGTTGTTGAATATTTGGCTCAAGCACCCTGTTCTATGTCCACGTTGGAAGTACTCCAAAGCTATCCTACATGATGCAAGATTTTTTTTTTTGTCTATGTCTTGCTAAAGAGCCATTGATTCTGCTGACCTTAGTAAGTCACCAACCACCTTCAGATATTTTGATAGGAGAGGTTTTCAACACCATGACCTTCTACCATCATTGTCCATCAAGTTGGGGGGTAAAACCCTTTCTATCCAGGTAGAAGTGGTCGATGCTCCTCTAGATTACAATTTGTTGCTAAGAAGGAATCGATTCTATGCTATGACGGCTATTGCATCATCGGTTTTTCACACGCTCCAATTCCCACATCAAGGAAAAATTGTGACCATATATCAGCTTGATTATTGCTCTCTCGATATTACTGGTTCCACAAGGAATAATGTTCCTATGTTTGGGAAGTGACCTCCTCCCTATCAACCTGTAGGGGTTGGATTGTTGAAATATACTACACTCATGGGATTTTTTCCATCCAAGACTGCCCCTCCTAGTATAGAAATGACCACGGTAAAAATGATATCCTCCACGACTAGGGGAATGTATAAAGGAAAAGATATTTTGGAATCATCTTCTATGATTCCAGGTGAAGCTTGTATGATGCCATTTACTCTATTTTAGATACTTACATAGATGATCATCATTCGGTAGCATCAGATCCTTACCATCGACTGCCCTATTGGATAGATTCCCCTCTCCTGAATTTAGATTATGTCTCACAGAATTTTCCATTTGATGAGTCTATTATGGAGATCATGAGTCTAGATGAATATTTATGGTAAGACTCTCCTCATAAATCGTCATTTCTTCCTAATGCCAATTCAGTAGAGTCAATTTTTGTTTCTCTGATCAGTTTTGATATAGTCAAGCATCCACAAACACATGCATTAATGGAAGGTGCTGATTATGAAGAGAATTTATGAAACATCACCAAAATAGTTCCCCTCGGTATATCGGTTAAGTGAGGTGTTGTCGAACATATCCACATAGGCCAGAACTGCTTGGCAACGAAAATTGAGGAATACCGAGCTCTTTTTAAGGAATTTCACGATGTTTTTTTGTAGACTTATAAAAAAATGTCTGGGATTTATCCATCTATCATCGTACATGAGATCAACACATACCCAATGACAAGACCTATTAGGAAAAAACTTTGCAAGGTACACCCAAGAAAATATGTAGCCGTTAAAGCTGAAGTTGAGAAGATTTTAAAAGCTGGTTTTTTCTACCCCATGCATTTAACCAAGTGGGTGTCTAATATTGTCTGTGACAATAAGAAATAAGGCACTATAAGGGTTTGTATAGAATTTTTCGGACCTGAAAAAATATTTTCCATAAGGCAATTTTCCTACTCCTCACATCAATCAGATCATCAACAACTGTGATGGAAGTGCCATTTTTTCCTTTGTGGATGGATTTTTTGACTATAATTAGAATGAGATCCTATCTATCGACCGGCACAAAACCACATTTATTTTCCCGTGGGTAACCTTTTCTTATAGGAATCTAGCTTTTGATTTGAAGAATGTTTGAGCTACCTTCCAACGAACTATTTCTTATTATTTTCTTGATATAAAACAAATAATGGAATTGTATCTAGATGACCTACCTGCTTTCTCACAACAACAAGAATATAATTTGGGGCATCTTAGACACATTTTCCATCGATACCATCATTACCATATTCAGCTCAATCCACAAAAGTGTTTTTTTGTGTTAAGACTGGACGCTTACTTGGTTTCGTTGTTTCTAGGGATTGGATTCGAATATATCCCTTAACAATTGCAATCGTCATGGACTTACCACCTCCATGAGACATTATTGAACTCCAAATTTTGCAAGGGAAGGAAATATTTCTTCATGATTTTGTATGCAATTTTGTAGAGAAAATGCATGGCTATATGAATATCTTGAAAGAGAAGACTCCCTTTTTGTGGGATGATCAGGATCAAGGAGATTTTGATAATTTGAAAAAGGGAAACACACTCAGCTATGTTGCAACCATGAAATTATTCAAAAGATTTTATTCTTCACATTGTCGCCTCCACTACTACCATTGGAATAGTTTTAGTGTAGGAAGATACGAAAGAATAAGAGCATGTGATCTACTATTTGAATAAGAGTCTCCTTGACTCTGAAACCCACTACTCATATGTGGAGAATCTAGCTTTGGCTACAATCATCATTGTTCAGTGTTTCTGTCCCTACATGTTACTTCACACCACTACTATGCTTGTAGATCAAAACCCTATGTACTATATTATCACCCTCTAGGTACCAGGGGAAATTGTTCCGATTGTATTGTCATCCTACAGGAATATGATCTTGAATTTTCCAATACCACTTCCAAGAAGTCCATGGTCTTCGCGGAGTTGATGTGTGACCTTCCCTATGCTCTCATGGAAGTTGAGCCCAATGATTCATTTCTTGTTGAATTCTTGTTCTTGATAAGCATGACTGACACATGGTATGGATATTTGATCATATATCTCCAGACCCAAATATTTCATCTCAATCTACCCCATAACAATTACCCATACATTCGTCACCACGCTAAGTATTACCTCATTATTAATGACACCTTATACCAGTGTGGTATTGACTCTATCCTTCGACGACTATTAGAATTTTATCATTTAAGCGATATGATCTTAGGATCTTATGTAAGAGAATAACATGCACAACAATAAACAAAAGAGACAAGAGACAAACAATTTTTATTGGGGAAACCATAAAGGACAAAACCCAACAACTTCCTTAGAGATAGAATGAGCACCAATGGCGGCAGTAAAACCCAAAGATGGAAAATATGATCTCCAATACTTGTTCTCTCTCTCTTACTTGAGAGAGCTTCTCCTCTCTCACTCATGCGCCCCAGTGAGTAAGTGTGTGTGTGATGTGTAGAAATGATTAGAGCCTCACTTCTATTTATATTCTTCCGTTCACTTTATGTCCACTCTAACAATTTGGCCTCACTTAACAATTACTTACCATGTCTGAATTCTCTAGGAGAGTCTAATAACCCTAGTGGCCCACAACTGTGGGGAATTTTCCCTCTGATCAATAAGGAGGGTTAACCTTGACTCAATTGTGGGGACTATTTCCTTGACGTACAATGGATGGTTAACCTCAATGGTTTTACATGACTTCTTTACATTATTGAATCTCCTAATTAGAACATCGGGGCATGACATGGCTCAGTTACATTATAGATACTTCCTAGAATAAAAATCGGGGTACAATACATAAGATATACAAGTGAATACATTCCAAAGTTACAAATACATCAACACTCCCTCTTAAATAGGAAGGTATTCTCTTGACACAATTTATCAGCACAAGTCTTCCTCTGTTTATCATCTAGATCATCATCAAGTCATCTTTGAGTCATATTCATCTTCAGGTCATCTTCATCAAGTCTGGATCATCATTGGATCTGGATCATCATTGGATCATCATCGAGTCTGGATTATCACTTGAGCTTGAGCATCACTGGATCATCATCAAGTCTGGATCATCACTTGATCTGGAGCATCACTGGATCATCATTGATGCTTCTACTATCTCAATAAAATGGTGCTATCTCTTCATTCCTCTCATCATAGGAAGTTCTACAGAGCCAACCCTTTTTCATGTTGGTTTTAGGCCTAGCCTCCAAGTAGGTCTTCATCTTCTTCAACACTTATATCTGACCATGAGAGTAACACATCCAAGAACCATTTCAGAATGGCCCACCCAACACTTACATCTTTCATTCTCAACTAATCGCTCTCATCTCTAGGATGAGCGTTAGTCATAGACTGAAACAAATTCCTGGTGACTAACTAGGTGCCTCTATTCTCCCATAGAATGTCTTCTCAGCACTAAGCTGAGCTTCATTCCCAGACTAAATCAATTTCTTGGTAACTGACCAGGTTCCTCCATTCTTCCAGAGAATGGATACTATATGTCTTCATCATCTTTAGCCATACTATTGAATCCTCAGGACTGATTACATGCATCAACAAAACCTTGAAAGAGAATCCTAGAACAAACTATAGGATCTCGAAGGATATTTTACATGTGACCATCACAAAAGCTCGAAAGAGAATCCTAGCAAAGACTATGGGATCTCCCAGGATCTTTTCTATGTGGTCAAGAAAAACCTTAAAAGAGTGTATTACAACCTACAATAACTCTAAAGAGCATCCCAAGACTTTTACGAGTACATAGATCAACCTATCGCATCTCCAAGGCTGATTACATGCCTCTACAAGAAAAACCTCAAAATAGCATCCTAGCACAGACTATAGGATCTCCCTGTTGGGGCTCGACATTCAAGGTCCTTTATTTTGGCAACCCCACGGCTTTGGTGCGAAGCTTGTAAGTAGAGTTGCGACCCAAAATAGTCTTAGGGGTGTCGGAGTTGGGTCGAAGCCCCTCTTTTTGTAAATAACCCATGGTTTAAACTCATGGTTTTTAAGCCCATGGTTTAAGTCCATGGTATTGTAATAGTGCACTTGGATAAATAGGCACTTATGTAAAGGAGTCAGGTTAGGATTTTGAGACTTTTAATGTATGATGATTTGATGCGAAGGAAGAAAGACCTATTTTAGGGTTTAAGGTTAAGTCCCATCTGAGTGCATGGATGACCTCTGCAGCTGAGTGCGCAGAGGGTTTTTGTAAGAAGGTTAAGTCCCAGCTGAGTGCGTGGACGACCTCTACAGCTGAGTGCGCAGAGGGTGTAGGAAGAAAGGTGTTGTAGCTGAGTGCACAGCTTAGATTTACTGAGAAGATCTGCAGCTGAGTGCCTAGATCAGAACTGTGTGTTGTAAAAAGTTGAATGAAACCACAGTTCTGTGGATGTAGCCCCTACACTGGGGGTGAACCACGTACATCTTGTGTTGTGGTGGTTTCTCTTTTGTGTTTATGCTGCTTTGTTTTATGCATTTAATAAGTAGGTGAATGATAAAGTGAGATATACTATTAAGTAATGACTTCACTGTGAATTCCCAGTTAAGGGTTAAGCAAGTAACTATCTATTTATCTAAACTGTGAAGCTAATTAAGTAACTGTCGAAGCTCTGTGTTGTATGATTAATATTTGTTAAGGCTAAAGGTACAGTAATATCGCTCTTCTGCTTGCAGAAACCTGATTCTGCGGCACCCCATAGCTATTTCGGGTGAGACTGCAACCTGTTTGCAGGTTGTTGCCGAAAGGGCCAACACTGTGGGTCTTTTTGTTGGTGCAAAGATAAAAGGATAAAACCCGGGTCTTCCCATAGCCCAACAAATTGGTTTCGTTGCTGGTTGAACAGTATCTGCTCAAGAGGGATCTACATTGTACCTATAGGGATATGTTTTGGAGGCCCTCAATAAAAGAAATCGGTGACTGGATCGAAGATACCTATCTAAAATTTGCTGAACAAGAAAATAAGGATCCTCATCGTAGCTCAGATGAATTTTTGCAAAGATACGTTTTTTCTGATATTTATGAAATTTTATTTAGTAGTATCCACATAGAATTGCACCAGTGGTTATCCAGGTTGAAAGAAAGAAGGACAAACTTCCAAGAATATTAGTCTCCTGCCTAGACCCTAGAAAGGAGTAACCTGTTGAAAAGAGTAAACAACGCGGTATCTCGAGCCGTTGACTTCTGGACAACACGAACCCTTGGATCATTTGTGACGGAATTTGCCATCGACACACATACTTCTTTCAGCGAAGCAGAAAGACAGTTCTTCAAAGGACCAAGGGGTAAGTACTTGAACTCACTTAATTTGAGAATTAAAATGCTCTTGGCTGAAAAACGCATATTGCTTATTGAATTAAATTTCTAGATTTAGTGCTACTAACCTATGTTTGAAAGTGAAAGTGACTTCAATGAGCAAAGTGGTTTGCTTCGAAGCAGTAAAATATACAAGAGAAATTTTGGATCCTTTACCCTAGGCCAGAATACCGATTATACCCCTTTAAGCCCAGCAGAGTCTGAAGAAACCCCTTTTGTTAAAAATCCTCCTATAACTCCGCAGTGAAGATCTGTTATCCCTAAGAACCCATCGAGTATGAAATTAACCCTAGCCTGAGTACTCCTGTTGCAGGTCAGGAAGCCTCAGTAAGTCCCCCCCTCCCCCCCCCCCAAACCCCCCCCCCCCCCCTCCCCCCCCCCCCCCCCCCCCCCCCCCCCCCCCCCCCCCCCCCCCCCCCCCTCGATCCACTATGGCCCATGTAAATGATGATATCAAGCTCCCAGTATTTAGAGGAACTAGATCAGAGGATCCATAGTAGTTTTGGTTCTTATGCGAAGCTCTTTGGACTGCTAAGAACATTATGGATAAGAATACAAGAACAACGCAGCTGGTCACATATTTTAGAGACCGAGCCTTGACCTGGTTTATGAAGTTTTCCACTACTTAGAACTATGTCCTGGATGATATTAAAAAATCAATGATTAAAGAATTTAAGAATCCTAAATCAGAGTCATAGTCTATAACTGAACTAAAGGAAATTCAGCAGAAGCGAGGTGAATCAGTGTGGGACTTTGATCAGAGGTTCAAGGTTCTGCTGGATCAAGTTAGTTTCACTATTGGACCAAAGCAACATAAATAATGGTTCATTGCAGCACTGTTGCCTCATATCAGGACTCCACTTATACAACAGAAGGTTGCCGATCAACAAGAAGCATTGGAAATTGCCATGAAACTGGAAACAACTCCTGTCGGAGATAATTCTGGCATAGCCCAGATACAGGCGCAGTTGGCAGAAATGGCCTTGGAGCTGCGCGACATGAAAAAAGGGAAAGCCATTCAAGAAGAGGTTTGGTGTACGTGATGCAAGATAGAAGGTCATGAAAAAGAGCAGTGCCCTGCACTAAGAAATTACCTGAATACCGGTGCACCAAACTAGTTCAACCCTGTTGTTCTTTATTGTGAGATCTGTCGAACAACTGGCCAGCATCAACCTGAATATTGCTATCTACTACAAAGATATGTTCAAGTACCTAAGAATCCCTACTGCAAGTTTTGTCAGTCAGTAGGACACAATGAAGATGAATGTCGCAGCTTTGATCTCATGAGAGAGCGAACCTATGATGCGTATAGGGTACAAAATGAGGCACAAGGAAATGATGGATATGTCTACGGTGGTGGTAATCCAGGTCGAGGTACTTTCAGAGGTCGTGGTGGTATGCCTGGATGAGGTCGAAGCCAGGTTATATGGTATAACTGTAATCAGGTAGGCCATGTAGCTAGAGACAGTCAGAACCTAACTACGACATGTCGATATTGCAGAGCAGTCGATCATGTGATTGAGCAATGTCCACAGTTTATAGCTAAGACACAAGAAAGAAATGGTGCTCCTACTTAGAATGTTCATATGATTGCCATAGAGAAAAGACCTGCCCTAGCTCTCAATGTTGTTACAAGGAGTGGATCCACGACGCAAGTGTAGAATACGGAGAAACAATCTGTCGAGGCTTGGGTCTGCAAGACCCCAGAGAAAATTCTAGCCTTTGATGTTGGCAAAGAAAAAGAAACATTTATGGAAGCCAAGAAAGACTTTGCTGATCCCAGAACATCAGTAGCAACTACGCAATAGCATCAACAATAGTTACAATCTCAAGAAGCTTCGTCGGATCAAGTAAGTACACTAGCATCATTTTTGCAGAGTTGTATGAAGCTATTAAGAAACAAGAATGCTTTGAACGAGTTACAGAAAGTTCTTTAGTCTTGCGAATCTCAATGAAGCTCTGATATAAAAAAAATGTTAATAGAGTTAGAAGGACTGGAAGAGAAATGAGATTGCATGCTCAGATAGGAGATTACGACATGACTGATATTATTTTAGACCTGGGATCAGAAGTGAATGTCCTAACTAGGAAGACTTGGGAACAAATGGGAAAACCTAAGCTTGAGTGGTCCCCTATACAGTTGAGATTAGCCAATCAGTAGAAGATTGTGCCCTTGGGAAGATTCCCGAGTGTACTAGTGGAAGTTGATGGAGTCAGTACCCTAGCATATTTTGAAGTCATCGAAATAATTGATGATAGAAACCCCTATCCAGCCTTGCTAGGAATTGAATGGGAAATAGAAAATGATGTAGTAATCAACCTTAAGACCAGACAAATGACTTTTGAAGGAAAAGGCCTGCGAGTCATAGTACCATTGGACCCTTCTCAAGGCGACAGGTATACAGAGCCAGTCAAAGATGAAGATCAGGATCTTTTAGATCATATTTACAACATCACAGCTAAAGAAGAAGACTATGTTAACCCTACTACTGAAGGTATAATGGATTGGCAGTGTGACAGTTCTTGCATGACTGATTCAGATGACGGCCTAGAGAACTGGCAGAATAGACTGTATGAGCTACATGGACATTGATGTGCAAGAATCACCAAGTATCTTAGATGGCTTATCTCACAAACAAGAGCCTTACCTATTTTTGATGGCTTGACAGACCCAACTGATTTTATTGTGCAATTTTCAGAGCAGGTACCCGATTCACAGAAAATCGAGACTCTAGATTCAGTATTTAGAGCCACAGCTTCCAGATGGTGGAATGGTCATAAGAAGTATACTCATAGTTTCTTTGCCTGAGATTCATAGAGAAACCTCAGGAGGTGCGAAGCAGATTTGATGATAAGACTATCCGTGAGGAACACTTAGAGCAGTGTTATGAAGCATGGAAGCATGTACCTTGTGAAGAATGGGTACATAGGTTTGTACATACTCTGGAACCTATAGCAAAGAACTGGTATGTGGAGGTGGAGCTTCGCCATGGGACTGTAAGTTGGGATAGTCTTGTTGATAGGTTTGTGCTTACATTTTCTATTAATGAGGTTTTCCCTGCTTTAGACGTAGCTGTTAGGCTGATCAATACTAAGGTGTTTGATGATAAATACATAACCAAGTACCAACCTGATTGGAAGGAACAAGAAGCTAATGCAGTAGAATGCTATAACCTCACCATTGATGAAGATGATGACCCTCACAACATCAATATTCCTAATTCAGAAGGACATTGTGAAGTACATGGACCAGCAGCTTAATCCCGTGAAGTAACTAAACCCTTGAAGACAAGGAAAGTAAATATTGGATCAGAAGAAATGCCTAAGTACGCTACCATTGGAGATTATTGGGACAAAGAAATGGTAAGCAAAGTGACTGAACTTCTCCATGAGTATCAGAACTTATTTCCGACGAAGTTCTTAGAAATGAAACGTATCCTTGGTGATATAGGAGTGATAAAAATACCCTTGAAAGCGGATGCGAAGCCTGTGAAGCCGCGTCCTTATAGGCTGAACCCTAAGTATAAAGAAAAAGATAGGATGGAGCTAGATAAGATGCTCACTGTAGGAATCATTGAGTCTGTCGAAGAGTCCGAATGGGTCAGCCCTATGGTGGTACAAGAAAAGAAGACCAAGGGTGAAATCATAATCTGTGTTGATCTGAGGAAGCTGAATGATTCTTGTTTACATGATCCCTTCCCTACTCCCTTTACAGATGAAGTTTTAGACAATGTTGGAGGTCAATAAGTGTATTCTTTCACTAATGTATTTAGGTTACCATCATATTAGAATTGCTCCATAGGATCGACATAAAACAACCTTCGCTACAGAAATGGGATCTTTTCAGTATGCAGTTATGCCTTTTGGATTGAAGAATGCGCCTGCTATGTTTTCCAGAGTAGTCATATTTGCATTTAAGGAATTCATTCATAAATTCTTAGAATTTTACTTTGATGATTGGACTATCTTTGGCTTATTGAAATATCATATAGCCAGTTTAAGACTTATGCTAGACAAGTGTAGACAGCATCAAATTTCATTGAACCTGAAGAAGTGCATCTTTTGTGCACCTTTTGGAATTCTGCTAGGCCACATTGTATGCAAGCAAGGATTGATGATGGATCCTACGAAGATAGCCATTATTGTGAACTTTCCACCTCCAAAGTCTTTTAAGCAACTTCGCACTACGCTTGGTCATACTAGATATTACAGGAAATTCATCAAAGGATATGCTCAGATTACAGCCCCTATGGAAAATAAATTGAAGAAAGATATCAAGTTTGAATGGACACCTGAATGTCAGGAAATCTTGGACATTTTGAAGGAAAAGATGGTAACTGCCCCTATCCTAGTATTCCCTAACTGGAATAAGGAGTTTCATGTTCATGTTGATGCATCTTGCATTGCTTTAGGTGTAGTATTGGCTCAGTCAGGTGAAGGTAATATTGATCACCCTATTGCTTTTGCAAGTAGAAAATTGTCCACAGCATAAAAGAATTATACTACGACAGAACGAGAAGGTCTAGCTATGGTTTATGCCTTGCAGAAGTTTCGACATTATTTGTTAGGATCTCATTTTAAGATGTTCACTAACCATTCTGCTTTGAAGTATTTGGTTAACATGCCTGTGTTAGGTGGAAGGATATGCAGATGGCTAATTTTGTTTCAGGAGTATGACTTTGAGATCATAGTTAAGCCAGGAAGACTTAACCTAGGGCCTGACCATTTGTCGAGGCTCGAATAAGGATAAGAACCCACTAGTTTGGACGAAGGCCTCCCTAATTCGTAGTTGTTTTCCATTGAGATGGTTGATGACTATTTTCAGGATATTGTTCAATACTTGTCTACAGATTTTGCACCCTCTGAGATGACAACATAGTAGAAGAAGCAGCTGGTGGCTAGAGCAGCTGACTTTACCTTGATAGCAGGACAGCTATATAAGATGGGACCAGATGAAATACTGCGTAGATGTGTCTCGGACCATGGAAATCCATTGATTCTAGCTCAGGCACATTCTGGAGCAGCAGGAGGTCATTATGCAGGAAAATCTGCAGCATAGAAGATTCTGACAGCAGGATTGTGGTGGCCTACAATTCATAAGGACGCAAGAGAGTATTGCCACAACTGTGATATCTGTCAAAGAATAGGAAAACCATCTAGGAGGGATGAGATGCCTCTGGTTCCATAGGTAACTTTGCAAGCATTTGACAAGTGGGTTATTGATTTTGTTGGACCAATCAATCCCCCTGCAAAGAATTCTGGAGCAAGATACATTATTACAGCAACTGATTACCTTACTCGTTGGGACGAAGCTCAACCAGTTAAGGACTGTAGCGCTGATACAGCTGCGAAGCTCATCTTTGATAATATTTTTTCAAGGTTTGGATGTCCTAGAATTCTTATGAGTGATCAAGGATCACATTTTCTGAATAAGACTATTGAAGCATTGGCTGAAGAATTTCAAGTATATCATCAGAAGAGTATCGCCTACCATCCTCAAGCAAATGGAACTGTCAAATCCTTTAACAAGATTCTTGGGCATGCTCTGACAAAGGTTTTCAATGTTAATAGAAATGATTGGGATCTCATAATTCCAGTAGTATTATGGGCTTATAGAACCACTTGCAAGAAGTTGACAGGCCATACACCTTTTAGGCTGGTATATGGACAAGAAGCAGTTATGCCCATGGAACACATTGTTCCTAGCCTCAGAATATCTGCCTTCACAGAGATGGATGATCCAGTTATGTTGAATGAAAGGTTGGTGAAGATACTGGAACTAGAAGAAGAGAGATTCATTGCAGGTTTCCAGTAGCAAGTGTAAAAAGCTAGAGAAAAAGCATGGAAGGATAGACACATTAAGAAGAAGCAATTCCAGATTGGTGATCTTGTGCTCTTGTATGACAATAAATTCATGAAGTTCCTAGGTAAGTTCAAGACACATTGGAAAGGACCATACATAGTTCAGAAATTTACTGATGGTGACACAGTTCAGTTAGTTAAATTGAATGGAGAAATTTTACCGTCCATGGTGAACGGAATTAGATTAAAGAAGTACAGGGACAAACCTATACCCCCTGATCAGATGTAGTAATAAGAAGAAGAGTCTAAGTACCAAGAATAGTTGGAATTGGGTACTAGACGATAAGGAAGCTGTTCTCAGAGAGCTATGGAAGATTGCTGGAAGTGTCGAAGGTTGTGGAAGAAACTCCATCGTAGGTCACAGATTCGACGCTCTGTCGAAACTGGTGTCAGGATGTGTCGAAGGTCCTTATGATGGAAACACTAAAGCAAAGTATCCCAGGATGAGACACTAGTGAGTCTTAGGGGCCTATTGGGGCTTGACATTCAAGGTCCTTTATTTTGGAAACCCCGCGGTTTTGGTGCGAAGCTTGTAAGCAGAGTTGTGACCCAAAATAGTCTTAGGGGTGTCGGAGTTGGGTCGAAGCCCCTCTTTTTGTAAATAACCCATGGTTTAAACTCATGGTTTTTAAGCCCATGGTTTAAGTCCATGGTATTGTAATAGTGCACTTGTATAAATAGGCACTTATGTAAAGGAGTCAGGTTAAGCTTTTGAGACTTTTAATGTATGATGATTTGATGCAAAGGAAGAAATACCTGTTTTAGGATTTAAGGTTAAGTCCTAGTTGAGTGCCTGGATGACCTCTGTAGCTGAGTGCGCAGAGGTTTTTTGTAAGAAGGTTAAGTCCCAGCTGAGTGCATGGATGACCTCTGCAGCTGAGTGCACAGAGGGTGTAGGAAGAAAGGTGCTGCACCTGAGTGCATAGATTAGATTTGCTGAGAAGATTTGCAGCTGAGTGCGCAGATCAGAACTATTTGTTATAAAAAGTTGAATAAAACCGCAGTTCTGTGGACATAGCGCCTACACTAGGGGTGAGCCACGTACATCTTGTGTTTTGGTGGTTTCTATTTTTTGTTTGCGCTGCTTTGTTTTATGCATTTAATAAGTAGGTGAATGATAAAGTGAGATATACTATTAAGTAATAACTTCGATGTGAATTCCCAGTTAGGGGTTAAGCAAGTAACTGTCTGTTTATCTAAACTGCAAAGCTAATTAAGTAACTGTCGAAGCTCTGTGTTGTATGAATAATATTTGTTAAGGCTAAAGGTACAGTAATATCCCTCTTCTGCTTGTACAAACCTGATTCTGCGGCACCCCATAGCTGTTTCGGGTGAGACTGTAACTTATTCGCAGGTTGTTGCCGAAAGGGCCAACACTGTGGGTATTTTTGTTGGTGCGAAGATAAAAGGATAAAACCCGGGTCTACCCATATCCCAACAATCCCAGTATCTTTTCTATGCTACCTATAGCAAAACCTCGAAAGAGAGTCCTAGCACAGACTATAGGATCTCCCAGAATCTTTTCTATGCTACCTATAGCAAAACCTTGAAACAACATCCTAGCACAGACTATAGGATCTCTCAGGATCTTTTACATGCTTATCTGTACAATCTATCCACAGAGTATCATCCTGATACTCATCACAGAATCATCATGATGCATATCATCATCATATGATCATCCTGATCATCAGCATAGTAGAAACTGAATCATCATCCTAATTCTCATCACACAACGCTTACATCCACATCCATGGGAAGGATCCTCCTATCATGCTTGGAATGGCTCCTGCAATTATGTCCCATCACTTCTTCCTCAAAGTATCTTCTATTTGAAGAACACCAAGCCTATCTCTAAAGTACTCAAACTTCATTGTGGCTAGTGCTTTGGTCAACACATCTTCTATTTGCTCATCCCTCCCAACATACTGGAGCTTCACTACTCCTCTTTGCACCATATCCCTGATATAGTGATATTTGATCTTGATGTTCTTCAACCTATCATGGAACACCTGGTTCTCAGACAACTTAACATAACTTTGGATGTCACAGGTAGCATCCAATGGAATATCTAATAACTCATACAGTAGCTTCCTAAGCCATTTGTGAGCTTGTAATCCTCTATAGGATTTCATCTTCAAAATTGTAGCAAAGGTTAAGATATTCATCACTCAAGGTGATCTTGAAGCTCCTCATGTATATGTTATCCCATGGGTTCCTTCTGAGCTCATACAAGGCCTTCTTTAATTTTCACACATGAGCCTTCATGTCACGTGTCTTAACTTCCAATGGCTGCAAATGTCTCTTCGTATTCTATTCCTTATTTTCGTGAGAAGCCTCATGCTATGAATCTTTCCTTGTATCCGATGAAATTCCATCCATTGCATGATGGAACTATGAACTTCCCTTCAGGTCTCGATATTTCATCCTAGACATCATTCTTCTTGAACTAGGCTTCCCTTTCTTCTTGGTTACTTCTTCATCAATGATGTCGCTGCATTCATCATATTATTCTTCATCTTGGATTATTTCTAGAATTGTCATCACTTGTTCTTCGAAACAAGTCTCAACCTTCTTTGCTTGTAGGTGATTGTACATGATCTTTCCTGCAAGTAATATGCACGAGTTGTATGGTTAGAAACATTTCGTAAGGTATATTCATAATGAAAAATTCTTATGCAGAGATATATGATCATGCAACTAGGGTACATGCCTTCCATCTCTACCAGGACAACATTGAGATTGTGCACTAATCCAATATGTCAGCAAAGAGGTTTCATTCTAGATAAGTAGGAATGGAGAGTTGTATATCACCATGGGCTACTTACCCATCACATGCATATTAGTAGTATATTGTCATTAATGCAAACATTCTATCATGCACAATACATCAACTGAATATAAACAAATGCATAACAAAACAATATCATGAAATGACAATTGAATACTTATCTTTATTTGTTTCATGGGTAGACTCCTTCTTTCAACTTCATCATCTTCTTCATTCACAATATCTTCATTTCTTATCCAAATTCTCAAGATGGATAAGAGGCTCTTCAAGAATTGAGTTCTTCATATTCCTCATCGCTTGAGGTATCTTCTTTGAGTCATGAAATCTTGATATTCATTTGCTCTCATATTCTTTTCTCTTATAATGAGTCGAGCTTCATCTTGTGTGTACTATTCCTAGGGTCTGCTGAAAGTAATCACTTCCTTCTGGCACACATTCCTCGAATGAATTAATCCCATGATCCCGGGAGGTCATTCGAGGTGGTTATCACAACTTCTACATTATCCACTTCTTTTTCTACCGCTTCAAGATGTTCTTTGATTTGAGAGACCCACGTAAAGTATGACTATATGGTCTCTGCATTCTGGATCTTCACATTCTTCAACTGGTTTCTCAAATTAATCTTTTGATTTATGTTCTTTCCTTCAAATAGCTTGGTCAAGGAATCAAACATCTCTTTCGGTGTCTTTAGGAAAGACACTTGGGGTATAAGGTGATCCTCTATTGAATTAGCAATGATCTTCTTGGCCTTGACCAAGTTATTCTTGTGTAAGGATTTTAGCCTCATCTCCCTCTGGAACTGGAACCTCTCTACTTATGTAGGTGTCCAATTCATTTCCTTCAAGAACTAGTGAGATCCTATACTTCCATGCCTGGAATTTGTTAGCCTCACCAAGATTTTCATCAAGCTGGTGTGATTAGTCATCTTGAAATGAGAACCTCAACTATAAATAGCAAAAGGTTAGATCTTACTGATTTGAGGTGTCCATCCTGCTTCTAGAGCTGCCTGATCTAGGGTTTGTTAGACAAACCCTAATTTTCAAAACTTGGAATCTTTCAGATATGATTGGATAGAATGATAGGCCTCTTCAAGGTGAGCTATCCAATGTACTCCTTTTTTTGAAAAAAGTGGAGGGAATCTCCCAGAACAGGAAGCCCTAGTTTACCAATTTCTTCTGCAGAAATTCCTAATATTGTTTCTATGGTATCTTTGAATCTATTGCTCCTCTATGTCTGAAATTGTGTACTGAGGTAGCCTCATCTGTCCTTGTTCCAACACCACATGTTTAATCAATTGGGACTTATGAGCATTTTCCCAAGGTGACTTGTTTCGGGATTTTTCAGCATAACAAAATTGTATAGATTGCCATGTGTCATTGTTTTATCTTCGGAGGACTCAGTTTCTCCGGTTCCCAGACATGCCGACAGAGGTTGTCACTTGTGTAATCTCTGATTTATTTAATAGAAATATCTTTTCCTATCCAATGATGTGCATTTCAATGAATATTGAATCCATGGATGTGTTTAATTTCTTATGTATCATTGATCATATATTCTAGAGTAGGTCTAACACTATATCATATAGCATGCTTTCCTTGTTTACTGTTGTTGAGAAGTGAATTGCTAATGCAAGCGGGATTGGAAAAATCTAAATGGGGATCTACTACAACCGTCTGGAACAAGGTATGTTTCGAGATCCTTTAGTGTTAGATGTTTTATTTCTCTTGCATATTGGGAAGGGGTTGATTTTTGCGGTTTCTCTATCTGTTGTGGTACACCCCAAGCCATAGGAATTTTTCACTGTAACAGAATTGGTGACCATGCTAGGGAGGTTCCTATTTGTTTTCTTTGGGGTTGGGGGCTCAATGTGCTTGATATTATTGACTTGCTCTCTGTTTCTCCCCATTTATGTGTCACATTTTATAGTATGTTCGTCCATTGACACTCCCGTTACTGGTTTGACCCTTGGCCTTCTTTTTACCACTGCCTTCTCCGCATACATAGGTTTTTGGCCAAAAGTTGTGTATACATGCAGGTTTTTGGCCAAAATCTGCATATACATGCATCTTTTTGGCCAAACATCATGTACATATGTAGTTGTTCTTTAAACAGTTGCGTACATCCTCCCTTTTGGTGAGTTTGATGTTGTGGGAAGTTGTTGGGTGGGTTGTGAGTGTGGTTGGGCCTTCTTGGGTTTTGATGTTGTCTGTTGGATGATTCTTTTGTGACTAGAGACCACTTTTTCATTGATTTTTCTTTGAAAGTAGTTTTAGTCATTTATCCTTTTTGTTTTTCAATTAGTGCATTACTCTTTTTTGTCTCGGTGTCGTGTTGGGCTTGTGTTTTATACTTGCTGCAGAGACTAAGAGTTTTAGATGAATTTTATTTCCATTTTTTATTCTTTTATATTGAAAAATACAAAATAGTTGCACTATTAGTTGCATTTTAGATATGGATTTGCGGAGGTACTTGCATTGGATTTCTTGGATGAGAGTTGTGTTTAGGTTTTGATATAGGAATGATTGCATTTACATTTGAAGGAAGATATATTTATGCGTCTCATGTAGTGGCATACCTTGTTTTTCATTCTACAAGATTGCACTTGGAATTGCTTGTTAGGTGTGCACTTTTATTTCACTGTTGAGTCTTCATATCACTAGTTGCATGACCATTTCCTTTTGAGTAATCACAGCCAATTAAAATCAACGCTTAATAAAATGTACTACACATTTTTCTTTTATAGGGTTCACCAACAAGATTAGGATTTAGGGTCTTGGAATAGTTCATTGAGAGTCAATTATCCAAGACCACTAAACAAAACAATTTGGTGTCTATCCAAGTGAGATAGTGAAATCCTTGGTATAATTAGTGTTTCTCGGGATGCTCCTCTTACACAGGAGTTAAGCACAAGGCAGTGTATGCGATTGTGGCTGGGATGACCCCTGGTTACTTTCTGTGAGCACCAGAGATATTTCTAGGATTGTATTCATATATGGGGGCTCTTTTTGAGTTTTGGGCTTTGCTACCTTGCCCATACGGTCAATCCCGCCTACGACTGTCTGCCTGAGCATTGGTTATATTGGGGTGACCTTAGTTTTCTTACCTATGTATCACATGGGGTACTTGTAGAGGTTATTCTGTAGGTGTCCTGGCCAGGTAGAGGTCGAACAACACAGTCGCTATATGCGTTGAAGTTGAGGGCCATTATAATTGGTTACGTACATCCACTTGAAGTGTATGGGAGTTTCGAGCCTATCCTAGGTGAGACATACCTATTGCATTTGGGAGCTCACATATCATCCCCTCAGTTTGCTTATATTTTGGCTGTAGATTTTCTTAGGAGTGTGCCCTTTGTGTGCTAGTTGGCCTTTTGGATCATAGTTACTTGAGTATATTTATGCTCTCTTAAGTTCAGATCCTTTTATTTTTGACATGCCTAGTATCCTGTCACCTTTCCTTGGTCCTAGTGTCGAACTTGGTGTTGGACTTAAGGGCAATACAACCCCTTACCTTGTCTATGGATTTGAGAGTGATCATATCACTCACTTCATCTGGACTTAACACCAGTGTTCACCTTCACGGAGGTGGTAGTGGATGCATGAATGTTGGGTATACACCTTACTTTCCTTTTTATGCCCCATCGTTCACCACATTGTTTCCTTTGGGTGTAGTTGTCATGATCATTCCTCCCTATATCCTATAGTTTGGATTCTTTATTGACTATTTTGGGTTTTTTTAGACTAATATGGTTTTCATGTAAGCTCCATTTTTTGTACACTCTCTCTAAGGTTTAGACCCGTTCGTGCCTTTCACGGGTAATATTTATGAACCAGCATATAGGTTAGGATATCACATCTGCTTGCGCTTATGAATTGCCTTATGAACTTTCCATCTTAACCTTAGGTACAAACCTATTCCATGGTATCACGGAACCTTCATGCTATTGTTAGAAGTGGTACTATGTGAATGGTAGAGCTTTCCTATACATGGGTGTCCTTGTTAGATCCCTTTTGCATTTGATACCCATGATGTGAGTCCTCTGTTAGGTCCAGGAGTCCCTTTTAGTCCCGCCATGACTTTGAGCAAGAGCTTCATACTCCTCTTAAACTTTATGCTGGCCATTTCCCCAAGACTCCCTTGTATCTGTCAAGTTGTAATTGCATTATCATGAGTTTTGCTTACCTTTTTAAGCCTTATGCCAACTTCCCTGACTTTGATTATCAGCCATATAGCCTGAGCTTGTCTCATGTCTAGCCAAGCAGAGCTGTTTTATATATCTTTTGCAGCTTGATTCCCCATTTTTAACCGGGAGGGAACTTTCCCCTGATTGTCGTTATCCTACACATGTTTCCCTGCATTAAGCATAGGTATGTTCCACTTCTTGGAACTAGTTTGTTTTCCCCTTGACACTCGTCTCCTCCTATATTTGTAACTATAAATAACTTTTATTCTTTTTCAATATTTTCAAAATATCTAAAAAAAAGGTAAAAAAAAAAACAAAAAACAAAAAATCCGGATAGGAAAAGATGTTATATTTGGCAGCAGTTGAGTCATTCCACCTTCGAACGGAGCATTGTATATCACATCCATTTTTTGGGTTAGTAGTTTGAATTTAGGAGTTGTACTCGTATGTATGAGTTTATCTCCACCGATTGGTTAAGCTTACAGTCCCTATGGAACCTCTGTCAATCCCTCATGTGTCGCAGAGATGTCCCAGTTTTGTATATTAAGTCTACGCTGCCTACATTCAGTCACCATTCGCCTTTGTGATCTTGTTTGAAGGAAGTTGAAGCCTGAGTCAGCCATTCCTCAATTATCTTAACTTTGCATGTTGGCCATTCCCGGTACTATTACTGGTTTGTACACATTATGATTGAGTCCTTCCACAATATACAACTTTTTTGAGTACCTCGTGTTGGATGATGGGGGATGCCTTAATGCCCTCCTTCCAGCGGATTCCATCCCATCAAATTCAGATCATTTATTATGGGGTAGGAGTCTAGAGTCATTTGTGTGCCTTGAGACTTATAGTCATCAGTGGTAGGTTCTCTCACCATCGACATTTTTGGGAATACATCAATGTCCCATGATCGATGGATTCTTCCAAGTGTTCGACCTCAACACATTTATTCACACTTGTTAGATTGCACTCTAGTACCTTGATTCCCATTTTCATTATCGGTGGGCGATCTCACGTCTGTTAATGGTATACATCAATGATCGATAATCAGACGATGGACTGCTATGTTCGACCTCGACACCTCTATTCACATAGTAGGACATGTACTCATAGTGGTGTTGGCTAGAAAAACTATCCTAGGCCAACTTACAGAAAGATAGCCCACACACTCGACTAAATGCAATCTTGTATGTGTTTAAAGTAGCTATCCTTCACATGATCAAGGCCCTGCTGCCTGTATGATGTGCTCTCCAAAATAGAGAGTCTCTCAAAGGTGTGTATGTGTGGGATTTTCTTAAAGCAATCTTCTAATCAAAACAAAGAAATGTAACTAAATGACCAACTAATTCTGAGAGAAACTACCTTAAGAAAAATGCAAAAAATCAATCATCTCCTAATTCTGCTCTATGATAATCTAGATGCAAATTAATTTGAAAAATGTCTCAAAAATTTCTCAAATGTCATGAGTTATTAATTTTAAAAAAGGTTTTAAATCATAAATATGATCAACAATTCTCGATTGGTAGAAAAGTCTCCAATAACAGAATTAAATCTTAATTATCCTACAATAAGATGACACTCTATTGTACAATAATTGAAACAAAAATTAAAACCCAATATCAATGATATTAAATAGATATACAATCCTGAAACATATGAACATAATCATATACTAACTTGTAAATGAAATAAGGTCAACCTGCAAGTTAGAAATTGATCAAAAATAGATTTATGAACAATCGAAATTATGAAGAAGTTCATTCATCTCAACACGACATTAAACCATTTATATTTCAGGAAAGCATAAGCATTCGAAGTCCATTAAATATATTTCACATATAATAGCAAGATATATATATATATATCAAAGTAAAGATAACAAAAGAGAATAATCAGTAACACAGTACAGATGTTTTAAAGACTTAGCTAGGGTCTTTAATATTCTACAACACTCAGTAATCCTCAGAATAAGTTAAAAGAACACCAACGTAAAAAAATAAAGTATAATACTGTATAATATGAATTCTCCCAAATTTCTCAAAAATCGAACCCTTTATCACTGTTCGAAACTTTTTTATATAGAAGACAAACTAACTTCTAATCAATTGACCACCCTATTTCTATGATACTACGTGGATTCCTATCTGAATATAGAGCAAAAGAAATGCCATGATTCTAGGTGTGCCATTGAGCGATAACTGGGATGGAATAATGTGAAATATAATAACTAACTTATTGGATAAAATCCAGTATCATTATTCCCCTACATGAGGCATCATTATATCCGATAATCCATCAACTGATGATGCTCAAAATTAGAAAAGTAGAACCAGCAAAATATCAAATAGTTGGATGTTCAGGGCATCTTCCAATGAGTAAGCCCCAGCTAATCAAATCCCAAAATTGTAGCATAGAATCAACCTTCAGCTTTCATACTCCATGAGACCTAGAATTTTCAAACAAAATCAGTTAGCAAAGTGAAAATATCAACATATAAAAATAAATAGGATGCCTGCAGAATTTTAATTCTACAAGTATCCTTATAAAATAAACAAAAACACTTTGCACAAAAGAAAAAATCTGAATATTATAGGACATTACTAACCTGCAGAAGCCGATTTTTTTAAACCATCCGTATGCCTGACAAAATTTTAAATCATAAAACAAAATTGAACTTCATACAACAAACAGAGATGCCAAGTTTTAAGGGATGATTCAACAGAAAATCGAATCGGCGCATTTCATCTTGCTTCATCTAATTTGGCCTTGAATCTAACAGCTCTCGTATTGGAAATTTTGTTTTCTTTGATCAGTTTTATATTTTTTGAAAGAAGGTTTTTATCCTGATATTTATATCTGAGCTTCTTTACCCTCAAGAGATTCCATTTATCAACCCAGGCAGTCAAGTCAGCTTTCAAGCTTGCAATTTCTTTCATAGAAAATTCCCTAATAACCTGAGCCTCTTTCAAATTAGTTTCCAAGGATGATATGACCTGAGCATAGGGAATTTGATCAGGTTGTTCTACTGCTCCTACCTATGGCTCCCCGTTACCTCTCACCTTTGTACATGGCTTCTGGTCAATTTCTTGATCTACATTAGGCCAAGGATTTAATTGTTGGACATCCCTAGCCCTAGTTTCAGATGCAGATACGTACTTCAAATCAAGAACGGTTGGACCAACTGGAGCTTCATTAGGCCAAGACTCCAAAGAATCGCTCAATTCGATGACAAGGGCATCCCCTACACTTAAATATCTACTCGCAAAGAGCGTATTCATCATGCTATTAGTGGTTCGACGAATTTCCCGATTACTCGGCACCCTACTAACTTCATCTTCGGCCGGTTTATGATTGATGTTTGTCTGTGAATATGGAAGGTCATCATTTGAACAGGGTTCTATAATCACTGGCGTACTCATTCGAGGCCGATTATCATCAACAGGTGTCTCAGGGTTTACCTCAAACTCGACCTTAAGGCCACTGTTACTTGGGGTTCGACCGGGTTCAGATATTCCATTATCTAGATTATTTTGGGAGTCAAATTCTTCTAACTCAGGCCCACCTACTTCTGTCTCGATAAATCTTTGCCTGGTTTTGGACCTCCATTGGGGCCACTCATCATTTTCCCCAAACTCATTACGGGCAGAAATGATTCCCAAGAATCTCCCAATTCTCCCAGTAGGTAGGAAACAAGTATCTTAATAATCCCATGATGAAATAGGCTCTGTTCCTTATCCGCCACATTACTCTGATAAGCATAAGCCATCTTCTCCAAACTACTTAAGAAGTAATATGGAATATTCATAGGATTCCATTTGAAAATCATTAATAGCTGAAGATCATAGAACTGAGTTTGAGAAGGGCATCCCCTACACTTAAATATCTACTCGCAAAGAGCGCAGTCGTCATGCTATTAGTGGTTCGACGAATTGACCGATTACTCGGCACCCTACTAACTTCATCATCGACCGGTTTATGATTGATGTTTGTCTGTGAATATGGAAGGCCGTCATTTGAACAGGGTGTTATAATCACTGGCGTACTCATTCGAGGCCGATTATCATCAACAAGTGTCTCAGGGTTTACCTCAGACTCGACCTTAAGGCCACTGTTACTTGGGGTTCGGCCGGGTTCAGATATCCCATTGTCTAGATCATTTTGGGAGTCAAATTATTCTAACTCAGGCCCACCTAATTCTGTCTTGATAAATCTTTTCCTGGTTTTGGACCTCCATTGGGGCCACTCATCATTTTACCCAAACTCATTACGAGCAGAAATGATTCCCAAGAATCTCCCAATTCTCCCAACATGTAGGAAACAAGTATCTTAATAATCCCATGATGAAACAGGCTCCGTTCCTTATCCACCACATTACTCTGATAAGCACAATCCATCTTCTCCAAACTAATTAAGAAGTAATATGGCATATTCACAGGATTCCCTTTGAAAATTATTAATAGCCGAAGATGATAGAACTGAGTTTGAGAAAGTCAACCTTCACAGGTGACATACCTGATAATAAGTTCAAGGAAAGAACGCCATTTCTTCTTCAGTAGCCGAGAAGGGAAACTAGACTTATATTCCATTTGTCGGTTAGCTGGAGTCAAGAACTCCTTCCAATCATCATTCTTCACATGTTTTCTCTTATACCAATGTTCTCCTACCATTGGAAAACCTATATCCCAAGAGATGAACTCCTCCATCAACTACAACACGATATCTCCTACATGTGCTTTCATACCATCAAATAATGTTGCGAATGCCCTCAAAATTGCCAAATTAAAACTAGAGAATTTCAGCAGAAACCCTAACCATCCTACCTTTACCACCAAATCATGGCATTCGGGAGCAGCATCTAAATATTCATCACCCATGAGCTCAAATCTTGAAACAGGGGCCATAATAGAAATTACACAAGCTTCATGGATTTTCAAAGCCCGAATTGAGAAACACAGTCGATCTATCATGGGTTCATACAGATTTACCAAAACTCCAAACATCTTCATTTTACCAAGGTACTGTGAACCTTCATGCACAATCATGGAATGCAGGGTCATCATGCCTTTGAATTGGCAAGTTAATGGAAATCGCAGAACACTTACCATGCAATAATGACCTTCATAAATATCAAGCGAGTAACAACTATGCATCACACTTGCATGATTGCAAATCAACAGATGGCAGACAATTTAATTATGAAGATATCAAACCCTTACTTTCCACGATAATGTCAATGTTAACTAATATACCTTCCCATTAATACAATCGCTAAAATGAAGCCATAAGCTTCTAACCTTAACTTCAAAGTGTAATCTAATGGTTACAACCACTTAATTTTTCACTATCGCATATATAAGTAACCCCAAGATTTAATAAGGAAAGATACAATGGTTTTGATTAAAATTGTGATTGATATTGCAATAATGAGGAACAATAATTAAATGTAGTTAAGACCACAACCAACCTTTTAAGAATCATTTTATCCACTTATGGTAGAATCTTCACATTGACTTCACCTCAAAGCATCATTAAAAATTTCATAATCTCATAGATCTTATCTCGTCCTAGCATACAAAGTTCATGAATCAGGACAAGTGTATAACAATGGGGAAACTTGTGATATCAATATTTTTATATCTCAAAATGACACATCTTTGCCTATGACCACTTTCCCATGATTTCGTCGCATGTCGACACTTCCATGACGACACTTCATGAAAGTCACTGAAAAAACACCTAACTTGGACGACCCATATCTTGAGCTCTGTAACTCTATTTGAACTCATCTCTACATCGTTGGAAATTTATCTACGTTAGCTAAAACTTTCTTGCAGATACCAAAGTCTGAAAATTCCCAAAAGAACCATTAAAATGATATAATTTGATGTGTATGCGAGTTTCCTTAAGGAAACCTGCGTATGTACGCAACTTTCTATATATAATACTTGCGTACACCTTAAATACATGACTTTCTGCATTGCAACCCGTGCATACCTCCTCACATATGCAACTGTTTCCTCTACAACCTGCGTACGCCTCCTGAAAATGTAAAAAAAAATATGTATTTTGAAATTCGGGTAGTTTGGGTAGTTATGCAACTGACTCCTTCAGTTGTAACTACTTTGTCTTCGATGCTAACTCTTCATTAAGCATATAAATAGAGGTAGGGAGGCCCATGAGAGGAGACTTGAATCTTTTCATAATTATGCTGGAGGAATTGGGACTCTCTTTCCCCACACCTTTTCCCTAGAAGATTTCTCCTTATGTTGCAGAGCTTGGAGGGTGAGTTCCTCGAAGAAGAGAAGCAACAGAACCAGATCAAGGTTTTGTGAGGTGCTAAACTTGAAGAGAAGGTATAATTGTACTTGTTTTCAAGATTAATAAGGATGTGATGTCCTTCTTCTTCCCAAATAATTGTTCAATGTGTGATTGAATCTCTGCTTATGATCAGATGTTGATGTTAATCAGATAATTATTTCATTTTTATTTGATTATCACTGCTTTTATATGTGGTCATAATGGTTTGAGGAAGGTATAATTTGTTTTGCAGGTCTCTTGGAGCAAGAGGAGCAAGAGGAACAAGAAGAGGATTGAAGGGCTTCTTGGATCAACCTTCATTTGGCTAAGGTATGAACCATTCTAATCTCTGAAACTTCCTTATATATACTTGTTGAACATCATGCATCTCTCTTTCAACTCTAGTATGTTGATGGCCTCTTAAACCCTAGCCATAGGAAAATTTCCTTTACAACAGAACTGGCGACTCCGCTAGGGATAGCCTTGTCTTTTTGGGGTTTCTCAATATTTATTTCAGTCTTTTGTAAGGTTTCAGGTCCTCACAAGTTAGGAACACCATTTGAATTTGTTGGAGCACCTTTCTTGCCTTCCTAGGTCAACTTTTGACCCTTTTTGTGCTTTTTTTCATCCATACGTGACTTTCAGGATAAATAATCACATGTTTGTGTTGTATACGTGACTTGCACTACTTGCAACCTTCGTTTCATACGCAACCTGCCTTAAGGAAACCCCCATATGCACCTGAATTTGTGTTCTTTCATCATTTTTAGGGTTTTAGGGTGATTTGAGGGTTGTTTGTAGGGTCTTCAAGGGTCCTCTGCATGTGCATGACTCTTGAGAGGTTGTTTTATCTATGTTAGGTTCTCTTTTTCTATCTTGTAAGTCTCTTTCAAGTCTTTGAACTTGTTTTTGATGCTTCCCTGCCCCACCTCCTTCTTTGCCTTGACCTTGCTGGACAAGGTATTGAGCAACCTTTGTTTGTAGGTTTAGATTGATACTTAAGACTTCTTGACTTTTGTTCATGTCAGTCTTATTGCTTAGTCTCTTCATTCCAAAGTTGTTGGCATGTTTACCTTTGTGATCCTTCCTTTCAAGAGAGGTTGATATCCAACTTTAGGGAAACCTAGGGTTTGTTTGTGGGGTGTAGAGTAGTTGTCTATTTTCTTTGCTTATAGTACTTGCTTACATTAGTTGATAGGCTGTTTTTTCTTTTGTATTTATAAAAGAAAAAGAAAAAAACACATGTTTGCTTTATATGCATGTAGATTATTTTTTTAGTCTAGATTGCATGGCATATCATTTTTTTTGAAAAAAATAAATAAAAAGAATTTGTTTTTTGTGGATTTCAAGTTTCTATTTGAAAAAGAAAAAGAAATAGTTTTTGATTTTTTCATTTCATTTCTCTTGACTTAGTCATTTTGTTTCAACTTTGAATCAAAACACCACATAAGTTTCATGCAATTTACCCTTTGACTAAAAACAACCCTTAAAATAAACGATATAATTTAAAAATTATTAGTAAGTTTTATTTTATAGGGTCATAAACCAACTAGCTTAGGCTAAACTTGTGGATTAGGGAGTTTTAACTCTCCACAAGTATTAAATTTCAGACGTAGTTGGCCAATCAATAGCTAAATCCTCTTTTATGTTGATTGTATATGGGAATCTCCTCTCAAATGGGAGTTAAGCACGAGGTCACGTGGAGGCTTGGAATGAGGAGATAACCCTCTGATTCCTTGTCAAAGCGTAGACCAAGGTTTTTGCGCATCTGGGGATTCTATCTTAGACAGGGTTTCGGGATTTGCTACCTTGCCCATGCATACGAACCAGGATTGTGACTATCCCCTCAGACTGTTAATATAGTTAAATGAGCCTTTAGTCTCTTTGACATCTAGGGTTCATACACAGGTACACTGGAAGGCTATTTCTGGTTGACCTTAGACGGGCTTGGAAGGTAACCCCAGTAGAAGGTGTGGGAGGGAGGTGGTTGATTCCTCTGCTTGTTCCTAAGAACATCTATAAGGATGCCAAGTAACTGTCTATCAACTTTATTTTGGAAAGCATATGTTATACCTGTTTGTCTGTTTGGCTTTAGGAATTTCAGTGAGTGCTCTATGGTTTGTCTGTACTTAGTTTTCCTTCAGGTGGATGCTTTGTACTTTTGTTTGTCTGTCAACCTCATACTTTTTCTTTTTGTTTGAAACTATGGCTAACACTCCTTTGAGCACCAACCAAGAGATCCCCATGCTGGGAACTCCTTCTACTATTCCTCTCATGGGGAATGTTGGTGTTCCCTTGATGGCCACCCTGAATCTACCTGGATTCACCCTAGGGCTATCGGTGTGGTTTTTTTCCACTCCAACTATCCTAAATGCTCTTGATGCTTCTCAAGTAAGCTCCTTATATCAATGGCATCAAAACACTGCTTCCCCTTCACCTGTAGTTGATTCTCCTCCTCCTTCTACCTCTTGCGGTGAAAGTATGAATACTAGTAACTGGCAGTCTAAAAGGAGTAAAAGAAGGAGGAATAGGAAGAAGGCACATAAGCAAGGGGCATTAGTTCAACCTCTGCAAGTCAAGTTGATATTCACCACCTAGCCTCTCCATTTCATGTTGGGGGCACCTATCCAACCTCTGCAGGTCATGTTGGATCTAAGCACTCAAGCTCTGCAAGTCAAGTTGAACTTCACCATCCAGTCTCTGTTGATCATGCTGGTGGGATCCTTCCAACCTTCCCAAGTCACATCGGATCTAGTCACTTAGCCTTTGAATTTCATGTTGAGGGCACATGTTCAACCTCTGTATGTCAAGTTGAACCTCCCCATCCAACCTCTGCAAGTCATGTTGGATCCATCCACCCAGCCTCTGAAGTTCATGCTGGGATCGCACACTCAAATGTTGCAAAGCATGTTGATCCTAACCATTAAGCCTCTGTTGTTCATGTTTCTAGTTCCCATCCAACCTCTATAGTTCATGTTGCACCTAGTCTCTTAGACTCTCCAGGTCATGTTGGGGGCAGTCTCTTAGACTCTGTGGCTCATGCTAGAGACAATATGCAAGTCACTGCGAGTCATGTTGACACTATTGAAAAGACTACCCATTCAAAATACAATCCCAAGTTTCCTTGTAAGCTTTGTGAGGGAGACCACCTTACTTATGAATTCCCTTCTATCACGGAGGTGCGAAGAGTTTGGTTTCATGGTCATCCCATTTTTGAAAATTCTAAATTTTTTCAAGAACCAGCCTCTCTTAGTCAGGTTGGACCCAGTGACCCAGCCTCTGGTTGTCATGCTGGGGGAAAAATCTCAACCTCTGTAGGTCATGTTGAGAGCAAACAGTCATCCACTACTATTCATGTTGATACTATTGAGAAAATTGGTCATTTGAAGTGAAAACATAAGTTCCCTTGTAAGTTATGCGAGGGAGATCATCTTACTCACCAGTTCCCTACTATTGCAGAGGTACGAAGAGTGTGGTCCGAGACTCAAGAATTTCCTTCTCCTGAGCAACCTATAGTTTCTCAACAACCTACTCAACCTTTGGTTGATCAAGTGGTCAAACCAATCTCATATTTGGTCGATCCCACTCTTCTTTCGGAGAATGATCTTGATGTGATTAAACCAATGTCATATTTGGTCAATCCCACTCTCCCTTCAGAGACTGACTTTCACGAAGCGGTTGAATCGATTCCATTATCGATCAATCCCACTCTTCCTTCGGAGAGTGAAGTGTCTGATAGTCACATTTTATTCACTAGCAGTTCAAAACTTATTGAACAAGGGGGCACTGAACTCGCTTCGGATCAACCCCCAATAATCTCTCGGATTGCTTCCTTTTATTGGGATATCCTAGTTGAGCCGCGCCTTCATTCTAATTGACCTTTCCAGATAAGGGTAAAAGTTGAATCATACACAATTTCTCATTGTATTGTTGACGAAAAAACCTCAGTTAGTATCTTGTCTACTCATGCTTGGAAAGGCATGGGATCTCCCAACCTTGTGTCGACTGCTAGTCAGTTACTGGCATTTGATAGAAGAACTTGTATAGCCTTGGGAATTCTTGATCAAACACCTGTTACTTTGGGTGGGAATATCGTCTTAGTTGACCTCATGGTTAGAGAAGACCCCTTTGACTTCAATATGCTCCTTGGACATGATTATGTGTATTCCATGCAAGCTGTGGTGTCAGCATTCATTCGTGTGATGTAATTTAATCATGGTGAAGAAATTGTCACTATCGATCAGTTGAATTTTCTTGATCCATGTCCTAACCCATCTAGAGACAAATTATTTCCTTTATTGATTCCCACTGTTTCTATAGACAATACCCCACCGCAGGTGAGTTATGTGGCCTCATGTCCTTTACGTTCAATTGCTACTGAGAAGCAGCCTCTGTTTTCATGGTTACCTTGTCAGGACTTGCTCCTAGAAATTCACCAAGTGAGTCATCCTATATAGACCATGCAGCCTTCTCTCCACTCTATCAATCCATTTGAAAGTTTAGACATGTGTCCTATCTCGGATGATCTCCTTCCTTCAGATGAAGTCTTCCTCGAGTCTTTGATACAGTCTGAAATTATTTTGGATGTTGGTTCGGTTGTGACTAAGTCTAACCCTGATTTTACTAGTAATTTTTATCTTCCCATGGATCGATCTTCTTATGTTGGTCTTGTTGAGTATTTTGACTCTTCCTTTGAATAGCAAGTCAGTGATCGTGATGAGTTTGATTTTTCTTATGAATTTTTCAACTCCCATGATACTGAGTTTGTTCCTGCGGACTCCATCTCCCTTATTGATATTTTCTCTCCTTGTGAGGTTGATCTTACTGATTATAAACCCTCGAGGCTTGGTGCTATAGAATCTTCTTTGGTTGATTCTGCCTTGACTTTCCCTTTTGTAGAAGATAGCAAAGTCTCATGTGTTTCTGCCAAAGTGACCTGCATCAGATCTTTTCTTCTGAATGTGATTCTGATGTTGTTGTTTTTTGGAGACAATATTTTTCGTTGGAGTCACAACTATTTACTGGCCTTTCCTTGTTGTTTAATTTGTAACTACATTTGCATGTATCCTGCTCGTTCTTTTTATCCTGATTCCGGATTCCACGCTTTTAGCTAGTTGTATAAGCCCTCATCTTTGTTCTCATCATCGCTCAACCTTGTATCATTTTGCCTTTGCAACTTGACACCTTTTACCTTGATGAGACATTCTTCGAGTGTCTTTATCTTGCTCATGTTCCTTGCATTATGCATAGGTTTGTTCCTTGCACTTGGAACTAGTTTCACCTGCCTATGACACTCGTCTCCTCACATTTAGAGCATTCTTTCTACTCTCCTTCGAGCTCGTTAAAAATAGTAAGGAGGCTGCGAGTTGAGTTTTTTGGACTCGTTAAAACTTCACAAGAAAGATATTGAGTTTCTTTAGGCCCAGGTCTGACTCCTCAAAATAGACTTGACTGTTGAGTAAACTTGTCCGTTCAGGATCGTTAAGAATATGTTAATGGGCATCCACATTGGTGGTAGGTTATCACTTTCTCAGAACATGTGGAATAATAGGAGAAAGGAACACTCTCTTTTCTTCGGAATTGAGAAGAGTATTCTCAGGCATAGATTTATCACTTTTTCGGACCTAAGGGACTAAATTTACAGAAGAGGAACACCCAGTATGAGCTTAGCTTTCTCCTTTTTGTACTCTGGACCTAAATATGAAAAATATTTCGAGTGTACTTTATGTCTTTGTCATGCTCGTTAAACCCTAAAGAACAAAGCATTGAGTTTATTGCTGTAAGCCTCATTCCTTGTAATCAAATGGATCTTCTCGAGTGATCTTACCTTCCTTCACACTCATAAAACTCAGGCTATATGCTGCTTTTGAAGGAGCGTTGGGTAGGTGGTAATTTAACCTTTTTCGGACCTTCCTAACTAAGTAAGAAAAATGTGTGCCTTACTTCTTCGAAAGCTAAGAGAGTTCTTCAGTGGTTTGTTTTATTATTTTTCGGCCTCAGGAGAATAAATTCGACAAAAAATTTCCTTCCTGGAGTCTTCTTTGAGTTTTCAGACTCACTAATCTATGAAAACACCGTCGAGCATGTACTAGTTTGGGCTCGTAAAATCCATGAATTAGTGCTTTATCAAGCATTCTTCTGTGTCTTCTCTGAGCTTGCCAAAAATTAAGATGGTCCCGAGTTCGCTTTCTTGGACTCGTTAAACCTTTACAAGAAAGAGGGGAAGGGAAGTTCATTCACATGTTTTTTACATCATGACATCAAGTCTTGTTTCCTTGAACAAAGCACTAGTTTTGAGTCTATCAATAGTTGGGTCCTAGTATTTTGACCTTATCCTGATTTAGAGTTTCTTTCTCCTCCAGTTGGTCTCTTTTCCAATTATATGGGAATCTATCAATGTCTCCTACATTGTAGATTTGTTTCATTGGTCCTTTAGTGTCAAAAGCTGCCTAAGTCACTTTTTGTGTCATGCTCACTATTCAAGGATTAAACCTTTGTCGGCCATTCTGTAGTTTCCTTGACCTTTTGTGTCAGCCATTCCCTCGTATCACTTCATTACATCATGTCTTCAGTGTTTCTTGTCATGAAATTCAGTACCAATTCTAGATCAAATTAGTCATTGACTTACCTCGTGTTGGATGATGAAGGATGCGTTCCTTCCAACAGATCTCTTCCTATTGACTGCAACACATCTTGATCTGGGAATGAGATTTATAGTTTTATGATAGTACCTTGGGGATTGGAGTCATCAGTGGCAATTTCCATCACTATTGGGTAGTGGGAATACCTTAATGTCTCCTACTCAATGGATTGTTCAAGTGTTTGACTTAAAATCCTTGTATTCACACTTATTAGAATGTACTAGGTACTTTGGGGACCATTTTTATTAATGGTGGTTTCCCTCAAGTTTGTTAACAGTTCTCATTATTGACCGGTAATCAAACACTTTCATCCATGTTTGACTTCAACTCCTTTATTCGCATGGTTAGGATTCGTACCTTTTGGGCAGTTTGGATTGAAGACCTTGGGCCGATAGTAGCATCATCATTTTTCTATTTCCCATGTTGCACAAGACCTTGTTACATTTTATATGACATTTTGCTGAGACATAGATCCACCTTGTATTTTTTTGGCTATGATTGATTGTTGAGCATGGACCCACCTTGTTCATTTGTGGCCATGAATCCTTTAGATTTGATATGGTACCTTTTTTCATATTGAGCAACCATGATAGTTTCATCAATTATACATATGTTGGATCCATCTGTATATTTATGGCAATGTTTTGTATATGGACTTGTATGTCCCAGAGATCAGTTTTGTCTAACATTTATCTCTCTTTCAGGTACCTTTGTTCGAGGCTTTTGATATTGGATTCTATGCTCTCTCCATACTCAGGTGTTTCCTTTATAATTCATTTCGGCTATCACCTTCCCCTCTAACCTCATACATTAGGGGGCATCTATTAAAGCTAAAAATGACACATCTCTGCCTATGACCACTTTCTCATGATTATGTTGCATGTTGACACTTCCATGGTGACACTTCATGAAAGCCACTGAAAAAAAACCTAACTTGGATGACCCATATCTTGATTTATGTAACTCCATTTGACCTCATATCTACACCGTTGGAAAGCTAGTTGTGTTAGCTAAAACTTTCCAGAAGACACCAAAGTTTGAAAATGCATAGAAGAAACCTTAAATGAGATTTTTTGATGTCTATGCAAGTTTAATTAAGGAAACCCATGTATGTACACGAATTTCTATATATAATACTCACGTACGCATTAAATACATGAATTTCTACATTGCAACACGTACATACCTCCTCGCATAAGCGACTTTTGTCTCTACAACCTGCGTACGCCTCCTGAAAATGTAAAAAAAAAAACGTATTTTGAAATTCGGGTAGTTTGGGTAGTTATGCAACTAACTCCTTCAGTTGTAATTACTTTGTCTTCGACCCTAACTCCTCATTAAGCATATAAATAGAGGTAGGGAGGTCCATGAGAGGAGACTTCAATCTTTTCATCATTATGCTGGAGGAACTGGGACTCTCTTTCTCGACACCTTTTCCCTAGAATCTTTCTCCTTGTGTTGTAGAGCTTGGAGGGTGAGTTCCTTGGATAAGAGAAGAAACAGAACCAGATCAAGGTTTCGTGAGGTCCCGAACTTGAAGAGAAGGTATAATTGTACTTGTTTTCAAGATTAATAAGGATGTGATGTCCTTGTTCTTCCCAAATAATTGTTCAATGTGTGATTGAATCTCTGCTTATGATCAGATGTTGATGTTAATCATATTATTATTTCATGTTTGTTTGATTATCACTGCTTTATATGTGACCATATATCAGCTTGATTATTGCTCACCCGATATTACTGCTTCCACGAGGAATAATGTTCCTATGTTCGGGAAGTCACCTCCTCCCTATCCATCTGTAGGGGTTGGATTGTTGAAATATTCTACACTCATGGGAGTTTTTCCATCCAACACTGCCCCTCCTAGTACAGAAATGAAAATAGTAAACATGATATCCTCCACAACTAGGGGAATGTATAAAGGAAAAGATATTTTTGAATCATCTTCTCTGAGTCCAGACGAAGCCATGTATGATGCCATTTAGTCTATTTAGGATACTTACATAGATGATCAACATTCGGTAGTATCAGATCCTTACCATCTTCCCTATTGGATAGATTCCCCTCTCCTGAACTTACATTATCTCTCACATAATTTTTCATTAGATGAGTCTATTATGGATATCATGAGTCTAGATGAATCTTTATGGTAAGATTGTCATAATCAATCGTCATTTCTTCCTACTGCCAATTCGGTAGATTCAGTTTTTGTTTCTCTAATCAGTTCCAATATAGTCGAGCAACCAAAAACACATGCATTAATGGAAGGTGTTGATTTTTAAGAGAATTTATGAAACACCATGAAAACAATACCTTTTGATATATCGGTTAAGCCAGGTGTTGTCGAGCATATCCACATAGGCAAGAACTACTTGGCAATGAAAATTGAGGACAATCGAGTTCTTTTTAAGGAATTTCATGATGTTTTTTCATAGAATTATAAATAAATGTCCTAGATTGATCCATCTATTGTCGTACATGAGATAAATACACACCCAATGACAAGACCTATTAGGAAAAAACCTTTCCAGGTCCACCCAAGAAAATATGTAGCCATTAAAGCTGAAGTTGAGAACACTTTAAAAGCTTCTTTTTTCTACACCATGCATTTAACCGAGTGGGTGTCTAACATTTTCCCTGACAGTAAGAAATAGAGCACTATTAGGGTTTGTATAAATTTTTGGGACCTGAAAAAATATTGTCCAAAAGACAATTTTCCTACCCTTCATATCAATCAGATCATCAATAACTGTGATGGAAGTGCCATTTTTCCTTTATGGATGGATTTTTCGACTATAATAAGATTGAGATCCTATTTGTCGACCACCACAAAACCACATTTATTTTCCCATGGGGAATCTTTTCTTATAGGAAGCTACCTTTCGATTTGAAGAATGTTGGAGCTACCTGCCAACGAGCTATTTCTCATTCTTTTCATGATATAAAACACATAGTGGAACTGTATCTAGATGACCAACCTGCTCACTCACAACAATGGAAAGATCATTTGGGGAATCTTAGACACATTTTCCTTTGATACCATCATTACCATCATTGTTTCTAGGGATGGGATTCAAATATATCCCTTAACAATTGTCGTTGTTGTGGCCTTACTAGCTCCATCAGACATTATTGAACTCCAAAGTTTGCAAGGGAAGGAAATATTTCTTCATCATTTTGTATGCAATTTTGTAGAGAAAATGCATGGCTATATGTGTCTCTTGAAAAAGAACACTCCCTTTTTGTGGGATCATCAGGCTCAAAGAGATTTTGATAATTTGAAAAAGGGAAACACACTCAACTGTGTTTCACCCCCCAAATTATTCAAAAGATTTATTCTTTACATTGTCGCCTCCACTAATACCATTGGAATGGTTTTAGTGAAGGAAGATACGAACGAATAAGAACATGTGATCTACTCTTTGAGTAAGAGTCTCCTTGACTCTGAAACCCACTACTCATATGTGGATTAGCTAGATTTGGCTACAATCGTCGTTGTGCAGTGTTTCTATCACTACATATTACTTCACATCACTACTGTGTTTGCAGATCAAAACCCTATGTACTATATTCTCACCCGTCCGGTACTAGGGGAAAATATTCCCATTGGATTGTCATCCTATAGGAATCTGATCTTGAATTTTCCAATACCACTTCCAAGAATTCCATGGTCTTCGCGGAGTTGATGTGTGACCTTCCCCATGCTCTCATGGATGTTGAACCCAATGATTCATTTCCATATGAATTCTTGTTCCTGATAAGCATGAATGACACATGGTATGGATTATTTGGTCATATATCTCCAAACCCAAATATTTCATCTCAATCTATCTCATGACGATTGCCGACACATTCATCACCACGCTAAGTATTACCTCATTATTAATGACACCTTATACTGGTGTGGTATTGACTCTATCCTTCGACGATGTATTACTCACGACGAGGATGACCAAGTCATGAATGACTACCACTCTGGAGCTTCTTGCTGTCATCTTTCTAGGATGGATACATCTCAGAAAATCCTTCATGTTGGGTACTTTTGGCCCTCAATCTTTAAATATTGTCACGAGGCGGTTAAAAAATGCCCACCTTGTCATATTTTCTATCAAAAAAAGCACACCCACCCTGTCAGCGTTTCTATACAAAAAAGTGCACCCACCCTGCTTCGTTATACATCATCATTTCCATTGGCCCTTTTTCCAAATGGGGGATTTAATTTATGCATTGTAATCCTACCTCAATCAAGGGGCATGGTTACATTATTGTAGATGTGGAATATTTTCATGAAATGGGCTTAGGAAATTCTTACATATGTAGAGGATGGTAATAATTTCTCCCTCTTCCTGTTTAATCACGTCATAGCTAGGTTTGGAGTTCCACAAGCCATAGTAACTGGTCATGGATCTCATTTCCGTAATCAAATGATGGCCAAGCTGAGTAACAAGTTTGATTTTCGTCATGAAAAATCAACCCCTTACTATCCACAAGCTAATGGACGGGTTTAATCCATCAACAAGGCCTTGAAGGATATGCTTTGTAGGATAGTTGGAGATCATAAATCCAATTGGTACTTAACTCTCTTTTCCTCACTATGGGCTTACAGAACTTCAGTCAAAACAACAACTAGTTTCATTCCTTTTCAATTAGTCTACGAACTCGAAGCTGTCCTACCTATCGAGTGTGAAATTCCATCACTCAAGCTTGCAGTTAAGCTTCTACCCAACACTTCTACCGAAGAATATTGCCGATGGTGCTTGTCGTCACACCATGAATATTGCTTTAGCCACTTGGGTATTATATTCCCAAGCTCATGACCTAGCTAGTTCAGGTGCGGTTTGTATAGGTACGAACACCAATAACAATGCCGAGTACCATGTAGTGATAGGTTTTCTAACTAAAGCTACATATCGATACATTGATCATTTGGTAGTCTTCATGGACTCTTAGCTAGTGGTTTCTCATTTAAATCACATTTATTCCATTTGAAACCCGATCCTTCTTCATCTCTCTCAGAGAGTACTTTTGTTGGAAATGTAATTTAGGACTATTACTTATCAACCTGTCCCTAGATCTTGTAACACAGTTGCATATTCGCTTTACAATTACATGTTGGATTGGTATATTGCTCATTCATAACATTTGATAAGTAAAAGACATGGTTCATTGTAAATAAACATAAACATTAAAAATACATACAACTCATATAAATATCATTACATGATTGAAAATAGATAGGCCACCAATAATTCTCTCTATGTGTGTGTGTATATATATATATAAAGTGTGTTTTACAAAAAATGGTCTCGAGACCCCAACTGAATCATGCTGGCTTTAGATATACAAAATAACAAAAAATATTGAAGTTGGATAGATTTCAATTTCTACATTATGTGGGATCCTAATGGTGCTCATGATAGCACATGACGCCTCTTTCCAGTCTACATAGAAAATGGTTGAAGTAGTCTGACACTCCCATGGTGTGTCTCTGATACCTCCTAGGGAGGTCATCCAAAGTGATTTCCAGGATATCTGGTGTCAACCAGATGAATTTCTCTTCTAGCTAGGTCATCTCATCATATCCTCAATGTACAAAGCAGACCCCTGCTCACTAGTCAATGGGAGATGATCCCCCATGTCATGCCAATCCCACATTTGCATGAGAAAAGTACGTCTCATTAACATATATAAAAACCATAAAACATAAAATATAAAAATATCAATGTATTAGTGTCTCACTCACCCATATCACCCCACTGAGCATCTGCTAGTAGGACCATATCTAGATCTCCCCTGAAGTTGGTACCGACATACACATAGTCCTCAATCATGAGGAGTTGATCATCTAACCATCGAAAGAATGTAATCTTGTACTTTACCCTGGAGCCTTCACCACCATGGTGGGCCATGATATCTACCCAACACGTCATACAAGGGTCTTGTTCCCTTAAATCGATGAAGGCAACTTGTGGCCTCAGGTGTGGTACTCTCTTGAAGAAAAGGGACACTAGGATAGTGCCATAGCCAAATTGCTTCAACTCTCCTAACCAACATTTAGTGAGTTGTTCCTTCAGAGTAACAAGTAGGGCTTCTGCTCAGTTAAAATATGTGGGTGCCATTTCCTCTATGGAATAGAGAATATGTGAATGAGATGCTTGGTGAGCCCCTAGGCTCCCCAAGATGTGCTGCATGGTGAACAATATTGTGTGCAGAGGTAGATCCATGACATCCTTGATAGGTGTTTTCTTTCCGCACATTTGGGTACCCGGAAATAAGTAATGATCAATCAGACCCTATGTGGTGATTTCCCCACCATGAGGACCAGTCAATGTGATGGGAACTCCTCACCATGATAAAATTGTAAGGAAGTAGATATCCTCTACTTCTAGCATCAGAACATGAGCCCCTACCTCAAAGTACTTTTTTTAGGATTCCATGTCCTCATAATGTACTCTAATAGCTTTACTTGTTACCTCATGTTGGGAACGTTGAAGAAGCCACAGTCCCACATCATTCCCAACTCTAATTTCATTGAGTTCATGCTCACTTTCCTTCTAGATTACAATATTTGCTGAATATTGCATGCCAAAAGGTTAAAATGAAGCATTCAAACACAAATTCAATAATTTGAAATACTTAAAATTCATTATTTTGGCTTATTTTCAATACATTCTAGGGAAAATTGTGGGACCACCTGTCTCCCATTAGGACAGAGCTGTGGCACTGCCCTTTTCTATATGAAATTGTGTGGTGTCACTCAGGCAATTCCTGTCCCGAAAAGGAAAAACTTGTTACCAGGTGGGAACATTTTCTCTTTTGGTAAATGCCCCCCAAACCCTAAAACTATCATGAAGTAGAAAAAGGAAACCATGAAAAGTTTGGGAATGTGTTTAGGATTTACCTCGAACTGATCGTTCTGAAAATGGTGGACTAATGACTCTGCAATCCTTTTCTGAAATCTGCACCCTAAATGGATAAAAATGCTCTCCAAATAGTAAAAATGAGAATGGAAAGTCTATTTTACTATTTACTAGCTTTTATTCAAAAATGTTGTGTTTTATTCTGATGATTTTAATTATTTTTTTAAATATTTATCCTCAAATAGTCTATAAAAACTAGTTTTTAATATTTTTGAAGTCTAATGGTCATTTTGAAGCTTGCAGGGTATGAAGGAATTGAATTTTTGGTTATTACTGAGTTTATTTTTTACTTTTTCATCCTCACACAAAACAAAAAATCTCCTGAACGCTATTTTCGAAATCTTAGTCGTGCTTGTTAAACCTAGTACTAAATTTCTGAGTCAAAAATTATTCTTTTTCAGGCTTGTTAAAATCCTTTTGATTAAAATAAACCCTAATGGAGTCTTCTTTAAGCTCTTTTCAGACTCCTAAAATGTGAAAATAACATCCAGTGAATTTGTCTTCTTTACGCTCGTAAAAGGACCTGAAGTGTCGTCTTTTCGACGGTAGTTTACCCCTTTTTCGGTTCGGATTGACTAAATCACGAAAAAGGAATACTCTAGTCATTGACTAGAAGAGTTCTCTAAGGTATTTTTTTATACTTTTTCAGGCCTCAGAGACTAAATTATATGAAAAAGGACCTTTTGAGGTCTTCTTTCATTTCGTTCAGACTCTTTAAATGTTAACAATATCAAGTTTACTTTCAATGGACTCATTAAGCAAAACACTGAGAGACCCTCTTTCGAGAATGAACCCCTCCTTTCTCAGGGTCATAAATCATGAGAGAACAGAATTATCCTATGATAAGCTACAATGAGTGTTTTTTACCCACTTTAAACTCATAAAAATGAAAAGAAGCACTCATGAATCATGATTGGGAATGTAAGGGAAGGGAACTATATTTCATTTGCAATAATGGAAGTTTGTAGTCACCTTTGAACACATAACTTGTCTTCATTTCATTAATTCAATTGGGCATTTATCTTGCTTCTAAGTCAATACAATTTCATGACTAATGTCACTCCTTTGAGTCTTTCAAAGAACACATCATTTTTTGTCGCATTATGTATTCATATCCGCCTCGGCAGTTCAATGCTTGTAAGTCTTCGGTTGTGCCACCCTATGTTCAAAGGAAAATCTTGTTGAGATTTTTCATCTGCAGTCATAATGATCTTTGTGTTAGTTACCTTTGAGTCAGTTCTATGGTTACGTCATACTCAAATTGTAGAACTTTTCTCTAAGTTTCATGTCATTGATGTGGGATTCATCATGGCCCTCCTTCCACGAGACTATTCCTGTAGACATCAATTCATCATCTAGGAATTAGTCTTAGAAACAAAGTAGTACCTTGAGATCTTTATGCATCAATGACAGATCCTCTTGCTTTGGATATAGGTTTACATCATTGACCTTTGATCAGAATATTCAACTAAGTGTTCAACATCAAATCATCTATTCACATTCGGGAGATTGTATTAGGGTACCTTGGGAATTATCGACATCAATGGTGATCTCCCTCACACTAGTGATCTCATTATTGACCAGTCATCAAGTGGTTTCAATCATGTTCGACATCAAGAAACTATAATCACATGGATAGAATCATACTTTGTTGAAGATGAGATCAAGACCCTGGGTATTTGTTAAGCTCTCATTTCCTTCCTCGGGTTACGATAGAGTATTTGTATGAGTCCTAGCATGGATCCACATTTGTATGGTCATGTCAAATTTGTGTTTGTATGACATAGATCTACATTGTATGTCTGGTAGCTATGTTGAGTCTCCTTCGCATGGATCTACGTTGTATTTTAGTAGCCATGATTGTTTGTACCTCATATGGATATGCTTTGTATTGGTCTGAATCCATGATGAGAGTCATATGAATATGAGTCAAAAATGTTAACATACCATAGAAAAAGTATGGTTGATGAATATCTTCGATCAATGAACTCTTGCCTCAAAGTTATAACTTGCTCCTACAAATCCTTTACCTATCATATCCCTCTAGCCTCATGCTTTGGGGGAAATTATGTTACACATACTTCTCATCATCATCATATTATGAGAACCAAACATCATAACTTTCCTAAAATACCCAAGTTATGAAGTTAAATTT
The DNA here is from genome assembly GCA_001517045.1 of Pseudotsuga menziesii. Classification (NCBI taxonomy): domain Eukaryota; kingdom Viridiplantae; phylum Streptophyta; class Pinopsida; order Pinales; family Pinaceae; genus Pseudotsuga; species Pseudotsuga menziesii. The sequence continues at coordinate 106,535 of LPNX010568256.1, forward strand.
GGGCTAGGATCAATGATTTCATGCCTTTTTCCACCACATCATTTTCCGTGTGGACAACGTTGTTAACCCAATGCGTAAAACATTTTTTCCATGAACAAGAAGTGGTTACAGCACCACATTCCTTAATACAATGAGAGGCAGTGCTCGAGTTTAAAATATAAAAAGAGAAATTTCACGAAGTTTCTCGAACCTTGGCTTCGTGGAAACCTCATCCCTAGACTCCTGGATGACCTGGGCTCGAGATCTCCCTTCCACCTCACCCATGAGAATCGAAACCATCGCTATCCTACCATGGCTATAAGTGTTGGTTCACCCCCATGAGTAAAGGGAGGAAGATTATGCTACAACATCAAAACTATGGACAAATATAGCCAATGAGAGTGAGCACTATGTGGACAAGTTTGAAGATTTGGAGTCAATTTTTTTCTTGAGGAGAGACTTCTGAACACTAAAGATCTTGGTTGTAATTTCTCTCTCTTATTATATTAGTGAAATGAAAGTTCCCTTCCCATGAATCATATTGTGTATTGATCACTTGTTTCATTGTTGAATTCCTTAGTCATCAACATAGGATTATATATTGTATTTGGTACTTTGATATTGTATGTGCTTTGGTTGTGTGTTTCATGCAAATGAATCTATGGAGATCTAGCATTCTAAAGAAGTGGCACATTACATTGTATGAGAGGTACAAGAATCCATTCCAATCATCTATCAGTCTTAGGGGAAGTGATTTTCATTATTGTGACTCATTTGTTTTAGCTTAGAGTATTTCAGGCTAGGGAAACAACTTCTATCCATGAAATGTGAGTATTTCCAACAACAGCTTCCCAAGAGCATTTTTAGTGATAGAGTTAACAGATTTTTGAGTGCATTTTTGCAAGAGCTCTTCAAAATGGTGGGAAAAAACTTGACTCCTAGCACAATCTATAATCCACAAAGTTATGTCCAAACAGAGAGCGTGAATCAATGGTTGGAAGGATACTTGAGAAACTATGTTAGTGGGCAGAAAAAATCATGGATAAAATGGTTACATTTGGGTGAGTTTTTCTATATTTTACTTTTCGTATGTCCATTGGCATGTCTCCTTTAAAAGAAATTTATGGTTATGATGCATCAACTTTTATTGACCACATATTTGGTGATAGTAGAGATATAAAATCTAAGGATTGGATTGAAGAAAGTCAAGATATTTTGAAGGTTTTCAAAGATAACTTGCATGTTTCCCAAAACAAACAAAATAAATATGCAGATCAACATAGAGTGGAGAGACATTTACAAGTGAAAGACTTGGTGTATTTGAGGTTGCAGCCCTACAAAAAAACCTCCTTAAAAGGAAAAGGTTTGGAAAATATCAAACCAAGGTTTTAACGGTCCCTACAAAGAGGTTTGAAAAGTTGGAGAAGTGGCCTATAAATTGGATCTTCCATAAGTAAGTAATATCCTTAATTTATTTAATGTTTCATGTCTTAAAAATGTGATAGGGAAACATATTTTAGATTCAGAAAGATTACCTCCCTTGTCCTCCTTTCGGGGCCAAATAGGAGACTAGGTCCGACCTTTCTGGCATGAATAGGCGACTGGGTCGCACCTTTCCAGCCAAAATAGGTGACTAGGTCACTTTTTTCAGCTTGGAATCAACACATGCCGACAGTAACTGGTACTGGGGTAGAGTCGCACCTCTAGGGAAAGAACAGGTGACTGGGTCACTTATGTAGGGCCTGAACTAGCGACTGGGTCACTCTGTTTAACCTGAAACCAACGGCTTCGCCTGGAAACTAAAAAATTTGAAAGATGGAGCCAAGAACGGCCGACACTAACTGGTACTGGGGCCAGATGGGCTTAGATCATTTTCATGAGGGCTCGATCTGGAACATAAATAAAAGAAAACTTGCAAGAAACTACTAAACAACTATTAAAAACTTGTAAAAACTATTGAAAGACCAGGGGTCCTAAGGTATTGACCCAGTGTGGTCACCAAACTATAGCCAGGAAAAATCCATGGCTATGCACTAATGCATCTCCCTTCCATCTAAGGGACATAAGGGTAGAGTTTGCAAGAAACAATTTACCTGCAACAAAATTGTTAATGAAAACATATAAACATCTGCTTACAACCTACAAACTAAAGAAGAAAATGGTGAGACTGTTATACCTCAGATCTGTTCAAAAAGGGGGCCACCGTGCCCAAACTCATAACAATGCCTCTTCACAGGCTTGGATAGTGTGGAGGTTGACTCAACACACAAAGGGGAGCTAATGGGGAAAATGGAGTGGATGGGGTGAGTAGCTTGAGAGTGAAGGTATCTCAAGGACTCATGCGACTATAATAACAAGAGGAAAAATAAGTCACGTGTGATGCGGACCTCCACCCCTCTATTTATAGTTTTTTCTTCTCTTTTTAGGGATTTAAGCCCCTGGTTAGGGTTTTTGGGCCCTATCTAGGGTTTTAAGACCCTTTCTCTTGTTTAAGCTCCTTTTAGGGGTTTTAAGCCCTTTTGGGGGCTTTAGCCCCTTTGTGATATTTTTAGCTCCCTTGTGAGCTATTTTGGCTCTTTTTGTGGTTTTTAAGCCCTTTTTTATTATTTTTGAGCTTTTTAGAGAAAAACATAGTTCAAACATGGGTGTGGAGGTAAAATAGGTTAGGAACCAGATGTCTAAATATGGTGTAGGCTATATGAAGCAAGTCAAGCAATTTTCTGCATTAACACATGTCATTGAATTAGAGATAGGGAACCAACATATAAAAATCCATCCCTATAGACACCCTGAAAGGATTAGAGATGAGATTGAGGAGGAAATTAAATAACTCTTGGAATTGGGTCTCATAATACCTAGTTCAAGCCATAATGCTTCTTCAGCTATTATGATGAAGAAAAAGGATGGAAACTTGAGAATGTGCATTGATTTTAGAGCATTGAAATTGAAGAAAGTGAAGAATAGATATCCCATGCATGGATAATTTGGTATGAGCTCCATGGATCAAAGTTCTCCCAAAGATTGACCTATCTGGTTATCATAAAATCCGAATGAGGGAGGAAGACATACCAAAGACTACTTTCAGATATCACTATGGTCACTTTGAGTTCCTTTCGATGCCTTTCAGCTTAACAAATGCTCCTACCACATTTCAATCATGCATGAAAATAATATTCCACAAGCAAATTTGTAAGTTTATTCTTGTTTTATTTGATTATGTTGTTATTTACAGTAAGACATGGAATGAACACTTGCATCATATAGAAGTTTTATTGAAAAATCTCCATGATCAATATTTTTTTTCTATGCTGTCAAAATATTAGTTTGGTTTACAATTTTTTTTTCATCTTGGGCACATCATTGGTCAATATGGTATGAAGTTCGACTTGGATAAAATAAAAGTCATTATTGAATGGCCATGTCCCAAAAATATCACTGAATTGAGGGGATTCATTGGGATTTGTACCTAATATGGGAAATTTGTGAAGGGGTTGTCCCAAATCAGTTTACCTCTCACTAATTTGACAAAAAAAATATGTTTTCCAATGGAATGAAGAGGATGAAAATGCTTTCAAATGATGAAAGAGGTAATGAGTAGTTTTCCCATTCTTGCATTACCCGATTTTTCTAAGCCATATGTCTTGGAGTGTGATGTAATAAGGGATGGGATAGGAAAAATCCTAAAGCAAGGGAAACACCCAATATATTTATAGAGTAGGAATATTCAGCCACAAAAGAATATTTACTCTATTTATGACAAAGAAATTCTAGCCATAATGCATGCTTTCATCAAGTTCAAACAATACTTGGTGGGGAACAAGTTTGTGGTCAAGACTAACCATAATAGCCTAAGTTACCTCCCACTCAAAAGGATCTAAATGAAATAAAAAACAAGTGGGTGAGTAAATCTCAAGCATTTTATTTTTACATTGAATGTGTAATGGGAAAGAGTAATGTGGTAGAGGATGCCTTATCTAGAAGGCCCTCTATCTCTCTAATGGATGTTGCAAAATATTGGAAAGATATATTAGAAGTAGAATATTACAAGGATAATTTTTCTTATGAAATTTTTGATGGTACTAAGCATGATGATAGCACAGGGGCTTCACTTGTTGACCAATATACTATCACGTTAGTTCATATTGTGGGTTTTAAAATTATCAAAAATTGAACCAATATATTGCAGGTATTAGGGGGATGAGGGGTTTAAGGTGGGGCTGGGTAGGGTGGTTTATAAGGATTGAGCTATAAAAATGTGTGGGGAGGAGGTTTTAAGTATTGGGAGGGGGTTTCAACAAAAAGAGTTTGGGTCAATATCTCTCGAAATTAAGGGTATTCTTTAATATCCCACGATCACACGTGCTATGTGAGAGGTTCACTAAGTGAACTCCCCATGGATGATAGGTATAAGGTGTTGGATGTAATCATCTACTAAAAATAAATAATCCGTTTGGTCCCTGGTTCGAGCTTGAAGAAAAAAGTTTTCAAGAGTGCTCATGATTCTCCTTTTGCAGGCCACCCTGGTTTATTCAAAAAATATAGAATGATGAGAGAAATAATATCTTGGAAGGGGTTGAAGAGTGATGTTATGAAATATGTAAATTTTTTCCCAATGTATCAACAAAACAAAGTAGAGCACACTTATCCAATTGGTCTCTTGCATCCCTTTCCTATACCAAAACAAAAATGGGAAAGAATATCCATGGATTTCATCATTGGTTTACCAAACGTTCTTGGTAAGGATTGAATATTTGTAGTGGTGGGTATATGCAATAAATTTTCTCATTTATTTGTTATTACTACATCCTTTACTGCTTCACAAGTGGTTGAGCTATTATTTAGATAATTTTTCAGATTGCATGGGATTCCCAAGAGCATTGTTAGTGATAGAGATAGCAGATTTTTTAGTGCATTTTGGAAAGAACTCTTCAAAATGGTGGGAATAAAATTGATTCCTAGTACAATATATCATCCACAAACTGATGTCCAAACAGAGAGGGTGAATCTATGGTTGGAAGGATACTTGACAAACTATGTTAGTGGGCAGCAAAAAACATGGATCAAATGGTTACATTTGGGTGAGTTATGCTATATACTACTTTTCATATGTCCATTGGCATGTCTTCTTTCAAATAAATTTATGGTTATGATGCATAAAATTTTGTTGAGCACATATTTGGTGATAGTAGATATCCAAAAGCTAAGGATTGGATTGAATAACGTCAATATATTTTGAAGGTTTTGAAATATAAGTTGCAGGTTGCCCAAAACCAACAAAAACAATATGCATATCAACATAGAGTGGAGAAAAAATTACAAGTGAATTACTTGGTGTATTTGAGATTCCATCCCTACAAACAAAAATCCTTAAAAGGAAAGGTTCGGAAAATATCAAACCAAGGTTTTATGGTCCCTTCAAACTGGTTTGAAAAGTTGGAGAAGTGGCCTGTGAATTGGAACTTCCATAAGTAAGTAAGATCCATAATGTATTCAATGTTTCGTCCCTCCCTTGGATAGGTAATCATATTTCAGTTTTAGAAACATTACCTCCCTTGGATGATCAAGGACAATGGATTCTCAGTCCACAAACAATAATGAAGATAAGGGAAGGAAAGATAAGTAGCATAAGGATAAATGAATACTTGGTACAATGAAAGGATTTACCTAGTGAGGAAGCCACTTGGGAAGATGAAATTTTTTTGTATCATCCAAACTTGGAATTTCTTGAGGTCAAGAAATATTGGGTGGGGAGGAATGTCATGTCCCCATCCAAATAAGACTACTTGCGAACACTGTTTCACCAACCTACTAGTTCCCTAGGTTTAGGTGGAGGCATAAATTTTTTAATAAGGGAGATATAGGATGCAAAAGTACCTTATTTTACCATATTCAAATTAAAATGGGTCACATAAATAATAAACATTAAGAAAATAAGGTGTCATTGGTTCATGGATAGAAATGGAATCTTGTGGAGTCTTTGGGTGACTAGATTTCCCCACACACTTGGCATGACCTTCATCCAAATTCGAACCCATGGGAAATGCAACATTAATGGATGGTGATGTGTTGTCAAATAGCCTATCATGATATCAGGAACTATAATTATGAGAGGAGAGTAACTCCCATGGAATAAGAAGATACTCAAAAGACAATGTGTGCCACTTGGAAGGATATTGCATGTAATGTATGACAAAAAATGATGAATGATTCTATGACAAATGTGACAAATTCAGACCTGATTTAATACCTTTGAAAAATATTAAATGATAGGGATAAACATATCCACCAAGAGGGAGAAATTGGGAGGTAGAGGCAACCAGTCGAATTCGGTAAAGAATGGAAGCGTGAAGAGGAAGACAAGTTTCATAGGAGTTCCTAAACCACTAAGTTGAGTTGGAGGAATCCTATGGAGGGAAATTAGACATTAGGAGGCCTAATGAAGTTAAGAAAAGGATTTATTGATTAATGAGAACAAATTTTTGTCATTTGTTAATTGGACTTCCACATTTTGGAGATATTTTGCTTGTCCATTGCACAATGAGTGTTTACTTTCCCTACTTGAACCAATTTCGAGGGAGTTGGATTCCTTTCCAAGTTTGTTGATGGAGAGGACATTCAAACCTCTAATTAAAGATGAATGAAGTTTTTTTATTTGTAGGTTAAAGTCCCATACAACTCGAGTTATCATCTATCTCCCTCTTCTCTCATTCCTACTTCATTATTCCCCCATACTCTAATGTGATGGAACACTTGTTGGAGTGGTGCTTGCACTTTGCTAAGTCTATTTGATGCCCAATATTAGGTACATGATGTATTTATCTCTACTCTTATTTCCATATTCTATGTAACTTGAAATCTAAGTAATCCATATGTGAAAAACTTGCATTTCCATGCTATTAAACCACTAGTTTTCATATATTTGGCTTCCATCTTGAAAGAGTTGTATATCATATGTGTATGAGGAATTTATCCAGTGTTTGATGTTGTTGGGGAATAAATTTGTATGTTTTATATGGTCTCTATATGTAATGTCATTATCTGAACTATTCACTCTACTTTTCATGTCACTAGTACAATTTGAGGAATTAGCTACTACGTGACTAAAAATTCTTGTCACCACAGGTTTTTCAAGTGATTTACTACTAAATATGAGCAATTTTGATAGACCCAACTATAAACGACTAAAATGAACGACTAGTTTCCTCACCAGTTAATAAATATGACTAGATAATAAGTGACAGAGTTAAAAATGACTAACACAAATGCTCAATTTAGTCACGACATAAGAAATGACTAGCTGGAAGAATAGGATTTAGTCATTTATGTTAGTCATTTTTAATTGTGTCATGGAAAATTGTAATTTTGACAATGAAGTGTAAATTTTGTAAATTGTCTACCTTCTATTAGTAATATTGGTGCCATGCATCTCGATCTTCAAATATCTAACAAAGCAATTGCATGAATACTTTCTTAAACATCTTTATCCCTGTTGTACCATTGAAGCAAGCCATTAAGCACGTGCCAAAAGAAAATTAGGTTCCTACAATTACAAATTAGGTATAGCTAGAACCAGTACCATATCGATAGCTAGAAGAATCATAGCTAGTTGTTGATCCTTCAATGTAAGAGTCCCAAGTACCATACTGAGGTGCTTTTCTAAATTCAATATAACTATCATGATATGTGGCCTTTGAACTAGCTGTACCAGTTAAAGTAGCTTCACCAGGATTAGTTCCTTTAAACGTCGTAGGAGTTGATCCAATAATAATTGAACCAGTGGAAGCACCAAGAAAAATATTTTAACCAATCAAAGACTCAATTATAATTAAACTGGGGTGCTGACCCAGAACCAATCTCAGATCCATATGAAGTAAAGGTAGAGGCCTGACCGGCCCATCTTAGAGTTTAAGATAAATATTTCGATTCCTCAACCTCTTATAGAAATGATCTCACAAAATATGATACGTGTCATGCAGTGATAACATCCCCTTATCACTATCAAGTTAAAAATCCTTTATGCATTAGTGGCCATGTAAATTTTGCATCTGACGTCACCACCCACCTAATTCTTGATGTGCGCAAATCTTCTTGGCCAACGTCCTCGATCCAAGTTTATTATATATACTACTATAAAAAATTACCATTAAAACAAATAATATAATAATAAAACAATTTTTTATTTATATAAAACACAAATTAATTAAATTTTATATTAATCCCAATTTATAAAACTAAACAAGTTATGTAATAATTATTAAAAAAAAATACATAACAAATTAACATAATTTATATAATAATAAAAAAATAAAAATAAAACACACATGAAAATATAACTAAAACAAAAATTCTATATGCAAATGTTGCTGTCGACCCAACAGCTCTCGGCCCACCTCTGTTTGACGTCATTCGTGGTTGATTTTCCTAAACCCATGGAGATTCCATCCCCCAATTCTGCCAGTTACTACTCAACCATCCCGTTGGCGGCAAATATTTTGCGTTCACTGGAGGCAAGGAGGGTTTGGTGTGTTATGAGGGGCAAGTAGTGTGAATACTTCCAATTGTTTGAGAAAATTTATCACATGAAGGTTATAATTGAGGATAAACGCTACTTGTTCAAAGTTACAGGAACAAGCCCTTTTACCACGGTTTAAGACTGTTTGAGGCATGCTTGATGGAAAATACACACCTATACTTTCCATATATGCACAAAGCTACAAAAGAGAGGCTTTGTTACTACTATCAGGTAAGTAAATGAGGTTGATGTATCCCTAACTTCATCAACATTTACTAAGAATGGATTGAATGGGGTTTTCATAGAGGGTTTATATGGTTTCGAGACCAATGCCTTCAATTTTTGTCAAGCCACCATGAGGGCCTTCCAATTGAATATGAAAACCATTGTGGCATTGAAGATATTTACTGGGTTTAGATAATTTGAATCAAAACAATGCATACAATGAAGAAGAGGATCCTTTAGGGAAGATCCATAGTTCAAATCATTGAGAGCAGGGGAGGAGAGTTCAAGGAAAATTGATGAATCGAGGGATTTGGGCGTCGGCTAAGAAGAACATTGTGATTTGAAAGTTGAGGAAAATGTGGAATTGAAGCATAATGGTTTGGATAATGAGGATTTTGGGAATGAAGGTTGGGTGGATTCGTATTTGGGGATAAATATTTTCTTTGAGAGGGTTGGTAGAAGGGTTAGAAGGATTCCCTTGGACAACCCACTACTCTGTGGACGATTGTGATGGTTGCTGCTCTGTTAGGGATTATTTTTTTGGGCAACGTTGGTAGCACGAATGCTAGAGTGACAAATAGTTATGGATATAGCTCTGTGTTAATGATGAGGTATCTTAAATTTATCATTTTATATATGTATATGCTTGTTTTTTAATGTGATTTTAGGCCTAGATGCTCTATAAGACCGCTTCTATTCAAATCAAAATGGAAAAGTGAAATTGATCAAGAATTTAGTCAAAAATTTTAGTCTGTTTGAAAATTTAAGTCATGAAATCTCTTAGTTCATTTAGTCTTTTGCTAGAAAATGTGCACTGAAGAGAAAATTAAAGTTGCAATTCTAAATTTTGTAAAATGGCATGATATTTGTATCATGAAAAATGTATTTGTAAATAGTTAGTAAACCAATATGATGTCATATAGCTCAGGTGTAAGAGATGTGTAGCATTTGAATTCAAGGAGTGTTTAAATTCAGATGGTCTGAATAGTCCCAAAATTTTTTATAGTGTTTGTATCATTTATCTTTCCACGTCATGACTTGTTTTTCTATGCATCTTCAAATCTAGAAGTATTACCTATTTACCATTCCAATGAACCATTTGGGAAGAAACACCTATGCATTACTATAGAAGTAGTGTCACATGAGTTATGGTACATACTAAGTGGAACACAACAGTTGGGAAGAGTTCATTGTTGAATGGAAAATTGTGTGGATAAAAAAAGTGGTGGACACGCAGTCATAATATCCCTGATCATTCCCATCCTCCAGATGGTCATGAACATTTACTTTCAAATCCATTCCAGAATTAAAAATTTAGTGGTTTCATGTATATTCACTAATTTGGGTGACTATGCATTCCTGTAGAAGGGAGGGACTTGGTTATACTCAGTAGTTAACTCAACATACACCCATAATTCATTGTTTAAAGGGATGCATATATATTTGTAAGTGAATGCACATTTTCTTTGAAATATCGTCTCAAGAATTAGTTATATATTTATATCATATTTATATTGGTTCAATTTTGTCTGATTCCTTGGCAACCTATGGTAAAATTAGTGAATACATTTGGTAATAAAATTGCGCTTGGAAGCTATGAAATGAATGTTGGAAAAGCTCATATGCAACAAGACTCTTGAAGCACCACACAAGCTAATTAAAACCAAAACTTCCAACAGTTTAAACAACCTGTAGGAATATTAGTATTTTATGATCAGTTTCCAAGTTAATGGGCATTTTTATAGCAGCAAGTATAAATGAAGAGCTACTAGTAAACTTCAGTAAAAGATACCATTTAAACCATAACATATAGCTAGGAATAATCATATTGATGGGACTATTGTAAATTAAATATGAAGTTTATCCAATTCAAATAAGGAAGTCAAAGAAAAATCTTTGCACAAATAATAGTTTGGAACATTACAATTTGGTCTATATATATATATATATATATATAACCCTCTAGTAGTTTGTCTAAATAGAAATATCGATAGTAGCTACATCCATTTATAAATTGATATGTTGATTTTATTGAAATATTGGTATATATATACTGGTTAATTAGTTGATTGATAGATGGATAGATATATAGATGAATGGATGAATGGATAGATAGATAAATAGATTGATTGACTGATTGAAAATAATTTTGATGGATTGAAATTTTCGGAGAAGTAAATCCGTCAAAAAAATTTCCCTGGAAAACTTCCAATTGTTGCAAACAATGCTCCATGCTTAAATACAAACCAAAATATAAGGGTATTGTCGCCTGTGTACAAGATCTTGGAGAAATTGGTGTATAGGGTTCTAGGTGTAGTCCACTTAGTTATAGTTATACAACATTGATGACTCATTAAATTTTGGTCACTCTATGAAGTTAATCGTCCTTTGTATGTTTTCAGATGACTTATTTTTGTCATTTGGTTTTAGATCTAGATTGGGGATGCCTCAAACTCTGTTGTGCATACTATCCTTATAGATCAATTTTCAGTGGATATCTTGGTTCCCTTGATAATCCCTAGTGAATTTCACTATTGTTATTTCAATTTACAGTAGTACCTTTTTAAATGATTTTATAAGAGGAAAACTCTTAATTTGTTTTATGTTTTTTAATGGACATCCATCAAGTCACTATAGGTTGAAATTTGACTATAGAATCCATAATCTGTCCTTGGAAATTCCCTAATCTGGAATTCATATGAATAAACAATATTTTCATGCATTTGGCATTCTATGTTGAAAAATATTTAGAAAAAACATATAATGGATTTTGGATTTTATAAAATGGCACTATGAGGGAGTATCATACCGAATTTGAGAAACTATCCAATCACACATAATGATTTCCTGATGCATTCTACAGGAGTTGTTTTATTAGTGGTTTGAAGGATGCAATCTGATCTTAGGTTAAAATGTTTTGTCCCAACACAATAATGGAATCCCTAGGGTTGGCTAAGTTGGAAAATTACAAGATCATAGCTCAAGAATGGTCCAAATCCATTCTTGTTCCATTCATAAATATGGTTCGCCGAATACCTCCAATCACACCAGCTCCTAAAACCACTCCTATCAAGCATTTGTGTGAAGCCAAGATGCGGGAGCATAAGAAAAAATGGATTTGTTATAATTGTTATGAGAAATTCACCCAGGGACATCGATGTGCTAAGAAAAATCTCTATCTCTTGTATATGGATTATCCTCCTGCACCTGATATTTCTAATGATGCTCAGGAACCAGTAGATGATAGAGGTGAGAATCAGGAACTTCATGTTGACCCTCTTGCTTAGGATTACCAGGAATATATATCTCTCCATGCATTAGTTGTAGTCACCACCCCATAAGCCATGCGGGTCAAGGTTTTATTCAAAAAGACCCCTCTTACAATATTAATTGATTCTGGTAGCACTGATAACTTCATTGACCCCATAATCGCCAAACACGATGATTGTTTAATCTATCCTTGCTCCATATTTGATGTCATGATTTCCATTGAGGGCACCTTACCTTGAAAAGGGAAGTTTCATAGTGTGTGAATCTCTATTGGGGATTATAACTTGCACTCCAAAATGTTTTCCTTGCCTTTAGGTGGATGTGATGTGGTTTTGGGAGCTCAATGGTTACGCACACTTGGACCTATTTTATGGTATTTTGCTAAACTTTGGATGCAATTTTCATTCAATGGGAAAAAGCACACATTGAAGGGATTACAACCAGGGTATCTCAGCATCATTAGTTCACATCACATGTAGCATATGCTTATGAAGAATTCACATGGTTTCATCGCTAAGATCCATTTCATTCAGATGCAACCTTTAGTGGTCTCAACTACTCCCTTGGATCTCAAACAAATTTTGGATCGATATGCATGTTTTTTTTCTTAGCTAGTGGGATTTCCACCTTCAATACCATAGGACCATCGTATTCTACTCCTTCCAGAAAGCGTGCCTCCCAACATCATGCCCTGTCGCTACCCATTTAACCACAATATGAATATTGAGATGCTTGGTTGGGACTCACTGAAGCAAGGTATGATTCGGCCTAGTACAAGTTCCTTCTCTTCACTAGTTCTTCTTGTCCGAAACAAATATGGGTCACAGTGCCTCTGCATTGACTTTAGAGCACTTAATAACATAAAAATCAAGGATGAGTTTCAAATTTATGTTGTTGATGAGCTTCTAGATGAGATTCATGGTGCTCATTGTTTTTCCAAGTTGGATCTTCCTTCTAGGAACCAAATTCATGTTCATGAGGATGATATTCCTTTCCAAACACATGATGGCCACTATGAATTTTTGGTCATGCCATTGGAATCATGAATGCTCCTTCCACATTCCAAGAATTGATGAATAAAATATTTCGACCCTACTTGCAAAAATTCAATCTAGTCGTCTTTGATGACATCCTCCTCTATAGTAAAACATGGGATGAGCATATCCAACATCTAGATCTTGTACTACAAATTTTATGTGATCATCATCTCCATGCAATGGACAATGAATGGAAAATATTTGTCCGTGTAGGAGACTATATAGATAGGTTGAGAATGATGTTGGAACGCCATCGCCAGTATCAAATTTACCGAAATTTGAAGAAATGTATCTTCTATGCACCTTTTGGAGCTCTGTTGGGCCATGTGGTCTGTCGCAATGGAATTTTGGTTGATTTATCCAAGGTTGTGATCATCCTTGACCTACCACCACCTACCACAGTTAAAAATTTAAGAGAAAAATTACGACATACTGGATACTACAGGAAGTTTATCAAGGGATATTTGGAAATGACTGCTACAATGGAAAAACTATTGAAAAATGACACTAAGTTTCACTAGATAAAAAATTGTCAAGAGAGTCTGGACAAGTTGAAGAACAAGATGGCTACTATGCCAATACTTGTATTTCCAAACTAGGAAAAAGAGTTCCATGTTCATGTCGACGCATCATTTGTTGTGCTCAGTGTGGTCCTAATACATCCTAGTGAAGGATCAGTTGATCATCCCATTACCTTCGATAGAAGGAAGTTATCAATTGCAGAGAAAAATTATACCACAACGAAGATAGAAGGGATAGCAATGGTATATGCACTAGAGAAATTTATAAACTATTTAATGTGTGGACATTTAAATATGTACACTTGATAAAAAAGCCAGTGTTAGGGGGGGAGATCTGCCAGTGGATTTTCCTCTTTCAGGAATTTAATTTTGAGATAATTGTTAAACCTGGTTGGTTGAATTTGGGACCATACCATCTTTCAAGGATCGAAAGTGGAGAAGAACCTACTAGTTTAGAAGATAATATTCCTGATGTGAAAATTTTTACGATAACCATGTCTAATGATCAGTATAAATATATCATACATTTTCTAAGTACGGGTTGCGCCAATTGAATTTACCATTGCACAGAAGAAATAGTTGGTGGTGGGAGTTGCATATTTCTAGTTGATTGCTGGAAACTTGTATAAAATGGGTCCTGATGAGATAATTCGGTGTTTTTTTTTGGAGCACGAGCGCTCGATGATATTAAATGAAGCACATGTTGGTGTTACAAAATTATATCATGCACAAAAAAGCTATGGTGCGTAGTATTTTGCAAGAAGGATTATGGTGGCCCACCATGCATGCGAAAACTCGGTATTATTACTGCAGTAGTGATGACAATCAAAGAAATCAGAATCTGTATCGAAGGGATGAAATTATATTGGTATCGTAGAAAACATTACAGGAATTTGATAAATGGGTTGCTTATTTTGTAAGACCTATCAGTCCGATAAGAAAAACCATAGGAGCATGATATATTATCACTATGACTAATTACCTAACCAGATGGGAAGAAGAAGTGCCAGTAAAGGATTGTACGGTTGCGAATGCTATGGATTTTTTATTTGAAAATGTTGTGACAAGGTTCGGGTGCCCAAGGATTTTAATCAGTGATCAAGGTACGCATTTTGTTAATCAATTGATTTAAGAATAGACTAACAAATTTCAGATACAACATAGAAGAACAACACCATATCCTCCTTAAGCAAATGGATCTTTCGAAGCATTCAACAAGATTCAGGGAAACTCATTAACAAAGGTTTGTAATGTGCGAAGAGATGTTTGTGATCATGAAATCTATGAAGTATTATGGGGATATTGCTCGACGTGTAAGAAATTGACAGGTAAGACTCCATTTACGCTAGTATATGGGAAATAAGTTGTTATGCCCATGGAATATATTGTACCAAGTTTAAGAGTTGTTGCGATCATTGGAATGATAGATGTTGATGTTGTGGAAGATATATTACTTCAACTAGTACACTTGGAGGAAGAACATTTTGTTCTACGATTTCACGAGAACATAAAAAAGCAAAGGAAAAAGGTATGCCATGATAGACACATTAAGAGCAAGCATTTTGAATTTAGAGGTCTTGTTCTTATGTATGAGTGGGCCTAATGGTTAAGAGCATGTGTTTCCTCTTAGGAGGTCACGGGTTCAAATCCAAAGGGGGGTAGTGTATGTACACCTCTGTAGACTTTAGCAGTTAAATCGCTGCACAGAGGGGGGTCCCTTGTCCCACAAACAAGGGGGTCTCATACACCAATTTGGTGTCCCACTTGGCGGTGACCTTAAAAATATATTATTATATTATTATTATTATTATGAAAACAAAATTTTCAAGCATCTAGGAAAGATGAAAACACATTGGTTAGGACCATATGTTGTCAAAGAAATGATTGATGGAGGAGCAGTGAAGTTAGAAAAATTAGATGGGACAGAGGTTAGAGGACTCGTCAATGGGAGTTGACTAAAACCATATTTCCATAGCTGTGATCTGGTTACATAAAAAAATGAGAATTGAAAAATAAAAAGAGAAAAGAGAAAGAGAAAACACTACAACAAAATACGCTTTTCGGGGTGGTTTTGTCTTGAAGCAATTTTGCTAAACCCCTCCCCCCTCCCCCCCAAAAAAAATTAGGCCTTTGGGGGTGGTTCTTAAATCCCCCCCCGCCAAAAGTCTCGAGAATTGGACTTTTTGGGCCCCCAAAAGTCCAACTCTTAGGAATTGGGGGGAGGGGTTTTTGGCCCCCCTAATGAGATTTAAAGTTCCAAATGGATTTACTCATTTTTCCAAACTTTGACCAAAACTAAAATTAATGGTGCCTAGTGAAAATTCACATCAATTAAGTTAAACCTCAAACAATAAATTTGTTTAGGGTCCTTTATCCCACAAACAAAGGGTCTCATACACATTGACATTAAAATTATATTATAATTAAAATTATACTGGGGAAACCCTCCCTCTATTTATAAGTCCTTATGGATTATTTGGTATGGTTGAGGAAAGTATGCCCCCTAACCCAAATCATTTTGAAACATCTTTTGGTTCTTAAAGTAGAAATGACTTTTAGCATTGGAAACCTATTGATAGTTTTGATTAAAAAATTAATTTTTATGAGAGTAAGTTATTAAGTGGACAAACTTAATTTTTATGGGAGTAAGTTAATAAGCGGACAAACCCAATTTTTGTGGGAGTAAGTTAATAAATGGACAAACCTAATTTTTATGAAAGTCAGTTAATAAATATATAGATGACAAGCCTACAACTATATATATTACCCAAGAATTGCCCCTATAAAGTAGACTTACGAGAAATGATAGTGGGCTTAGTTCTTTGCATAGCCTGAGCTAGAAGGGCAAACCCCTTTATAATGGACGTAACCGTTACCCTCCCATAAAACCCCTTATTAGGGAGGAACCATTACCCCACAAAATTAATTTCTATTAATCATTTAAAACTAAACCTAATGACAATTTATAACCAATCACTAAACATTTTAATTTAGTCACTTCATTATTTAGTTATTAATTTAAATGATAAAAAATATCAATAAATAGTAGGGTGGTCAAATTTGATTATTAAGTTTATTAATTTTGTTTGGAATCCATTGTTTCACAATTAAAACAAAGAGTTTTATATACCAATTTAGTGTACATATATAAACGGCCATTTTAGATGAATCCAACAACTTAGAGAAGTTATGATTGATAATATGATGGTTAACATAATTATTTGTTATTTAAAAATAATAAATAATAATAATAGGTACCACCCTACCCGACCTCACTCCACCTTACTCGAGTTGTAGCTTGAAGATATATATTTAAGGCGAAGAAATATAAACCGCTAAGGAAAATGGACTTCAAACCGAGCAAATAGAACGAAGAATTGTAAGTCTGGAGAGGAAGAAGTGATAAGATGGGAAATCAATCTCTGGAATCTGGACTAACCGCATCGATATCTTTGCATAATCTGCTTGCTTCAATGGAGGAGGGACCATTTTTTCATAAACGGCTTGGTTCAATGGAAGAGGGACTCTCATCTTTGCATCCGGTCTCCTCAATGGAGGAGGGACTGTCGTCTTTGCATCAGGTCTCTTCTTCAA
>LPNX010568256.1:141464-152528 GCA_001517045.1 Pseudotsuga menziesii
AGTAAGGATCAAGAATTTTATTTTGACTTTAAATATGTAATTGAGGTCAAGAGTAACGTGGTATTAGATTCCTTATCTACAATACCCTATATCTTTCTAATGGATGTTGCAGAAGATTGGAAATATATATTAGAAGTAGAATATACCAAGCATAAGTTTGTTGTGAAATTTTTAATGGGAATAACCATGATGATATGTATAAGGTGTTGGATTTAATCATCTACTACAAATACATAATCTATGTTGTCCCTGGTTCGATCTTGAAATTTTTTTTTTTTGAAGAGTGCTCATGATTCTCCATTAGTAGGCCACCCTGGTTTCTTCAAAACATATAGAATTTTGAGAGAAAGATTCTATTGGAAGGGGTTGAAGAGTGATGTTATTAAATATGTGGATTTCCCAACATGAAAACAAAACAAAGTAGAGCACAATCATATAGCTGGTCTCTTGCATCCCTTTCCTATACCAAAACAAAAATGGGAAAGCATTTCCATGGATTTCATCATTGGTTTACTGAAAGTTCTTGGTAAGGATTTCATATTTTTTTGTGGTGGATAGACTCACTAAATTTGATCATTTATTTTCTATTACTACATCCTTTACTATTTCACAAGTGGCTGAGCTATTCTTTAGAGAATTTTTCATATTGCATGAGCTTCTGTTACACATATTTCTCGTCATCACCATATTATGACAACCAAACATCAAAACTTGCCTAAAATCAACAAGTTATGAAGTTTAATTTGGGTCAGGAATAGTGATTTCATTCCTTTTTCCACCACTGCACTAATTTCCTTGTGGAAAATGTGTGTTACCCCAATGCATAACACTTGTTTTCCATGAACGAGAAGTGCTGCCACTGCCACATGACTTAATACAACGAGCGGTGTAATATAGGTAACGCTATGTCTTAGTTGTCAAAGAGAGGTGATTGAGTTTAAAAGATAAAAATAGAATCTTATATGATAAATTCAACCCAAAGAAATATCTAGGAGCCTTAGAAAGACTAACAAATCAAATTTAGTGCAAAACCAACAAAAAACCATTAAATAAGAAGCAATTTACACATGCAATGTGAACAGAAACAAGTTATAGTTTGACTATATAACATAAAAACATGTTAGTAACAGGTTTATATTACGTCATAAGTGTTTTGTGAAGCTTTGGAATCCCAATTTTACTGTACAAGTGAAAATTGCCAAATTGGCATCAATCTCCCCTAAGTGGGCCAATCATGCTCCAAATCAACCCAAAAGGCCACGAATTGTTGTGTGGATTTGGCTGAGGTTACATGGGGAAATTATTACACCTTTTCATGTGTGGGTGTGGAAATATGGATGAGTGAGAGTGTTTAGGTGGTATTCAATGCACCAAATCAACCCAAAATTGGGAAAAATCCACCTCTAGCGCTCCTAGTCAACCAAGTTGTCCACATTGAATGAATGGCAGCGCACCAGAAATGATGAGGGTGCAAATGTGGCTGGTTGACTGATCTGGAGTGCTCATATGGGTGTGAATGCACCAATTTGACTAGTTATTGGTCCAAGTAAGCACCCTAAGTCCAAAACCATAGTGTATTAATGCAAAATTCAATAAAATTGACTAAGGAGTTAAACTAAGGTACTAAGGGGTTGGATTACTATTCTAACACCCTCCCTTAATCCAAAAAATTATTACAACAAAAAAAATGAAGGAGGCATTGGCAACAAAGGCTCAAGTCACCTCAATTACATAATTCATAAATTTTATTTGTCCCATATAAACCGAGGAAAAGAAGGAAAACCACATGGGACAAAACCTTCCCTAAAGAATGGACATGGGACTGAAACCTGCAACAAATAGAAGCAAATCACCATCCATCACTCACATCAAGAAAATATCTCAGGTAAGTGAAGGTATTCTCTGTGAAATTCTTTGTGAATATGTCAGTAGTTTGCTCAGTGGATGGGCAATACTGCAATGAAATCACCCTTCATGCACTAAGCCCTGGTTGTAGTGCACATGGATATTAATGTGATTTTCCTTTTTCCTCTGAAATATATCAGCATATATTTTATGGAAATTTTATCGTCGACCAAAATGTTGGTGGGAGAATCAATTGTGACACCAAATTCCTGAAGAATTCCCTGCAACCAAACACACTATGTAGCTACATTCACTGCTTCCCTGTACTCAGCCATTGCTGATGAGAGTGAAATGGTGTGATGTTTCTTACTTGACCAAAAAATTTGGCCTTCAAAAAGAATAAATACAAAACCTTAAGTTGACTTATTGTTAGTGGGATCTCCAGCCCAATCTGAATCAGAAAATCCATCTAGTTGGAGTGAAGAACTAGATGAGTAGTGCACCCCGAAATTCTTTGTAACCTGGACATACTGAAGAATTATTTTTGCAACATTCCAATGGAGCTCAGGTGGCTGGTGCATATGTATTTCTACAATACTTAAAACATAAGATATATCTGGTCTTGTATGTGTAAGATAGAGCAAGGTTCCCACTAGTTTCCTGTAGAGTGTAATATCTACCAATGGCGAATTGCAAAATTCAAACAATTTGATGTCAGAAAGAAAGGGAGAATTGGATTCCTTACACTCATCCATGTTAAACTTACTTAGCCAGTATGAAGCATACTATGGTTCACTTAGCATGATGCCCCTTTCACTTTGCTCAATTTCAAACGCTAAAATTTCCTTAGCAATCCTAGATCGATCATGGCAAATTCACTGTGTAAAGATGACTTAATTGAACCAATTGAAGTGGTGCAAATCCCTTTAATTAGAAGGTCATCAAGATATAGAAAAATAACCTGAAAAGTACCATCATGTTGCTGCAAATATACATTAGGATCTAATTTTTATCTAGTGAAGCCTTTAGAGAGCAAGAAAGCATCCATTTTAGCATACCAAACCATGGGGGTTTCCTTGAATCCATATAGTGATTTATTAAACCTGAAAACAAGTGAAGGATCCTATTGAAAAAATTCATATGGATGCATATATATCTCCTTCATGTATCTCACCATGCAAGAATGCATGTTTGACATCCATGTGGTGCACTTGCCAACCCTTACTAGCTGCAATTGCTAGACCTAGTCGTATGGAGTCCATCATTGTAACCGGTGCAAAAGGTATCGGTATAATCCACACCATCTACTTGAGAGTAGCCCTTATAAACCAATATTTATTTTTATTTAACATTTGAACCATCAGCAGCAATTTTCATTTGGAAGATCCACATGCATTGAATAAGCTTCCTCTTGGGAGGAAGGGGAGCCAATTCCCATTTCTCATTCTCTTGGAGAGAACACAACTCTTATGTCTCATTCTCTTGGAGAGAACACAACTCTTATTACATTGTTATTTTACATATTGGGACATTACAAGATTTCTGATATGTCTGTGTATCATATACAATCATCATATAACAGTGCTCAGCAAGAGCACTATCACTTTCAAAGAAGCATTACTAGTTTGAGATCTAGTCTTCCTAGGCTCTTGGGGATCGCCAACCAATTCCCCTGCATCTTGTAGGATTTTTTCAGCCCACTTAGTCCTTTATAGTGAAAAATATATAGAAATATCATATTCATCCATATTTTTATCAGACATATCAAAGCACGAATCATCACTTACATCATCGAATGGTTGCGGAGAAGATCATTCCCCCGGTGCAAGCTCAAAATCTGGTATTGGTTCTTCTTCAAATTGCACACTTCTTTCAACAAATATTTTGAGTGTGGAAGTGTCAAAGAGTTTTTAAACTTTTGTATCCTCACCATACCCAATGATGATGCAATCCTTGCTTTGTGGATGCAAGTCCTTCCTCTTTTTAGAAGAGATTTGAGCACATGCTCTAGTTCCAAAAATCCTGAAATTTGAAACATTTGGTTTATGTCTAAACCATGCCTCATAGAGCGTATTTCCTTTTAATAATATTGGAAGGATTTGTTTTGTATGTATACAGTACAATTAATGGCCTCAGCCCATATCTTGGGACTTAAAACTCTTGCTTCAATCATGAAAATGGTCATCTCCTTGAGAGATCTATTCTTTCTCTCTGCCACACCATTTTGCTTTGGTGTTAAAGGAGTTGAGTTGTATTTGGATGCCACACTCCTCACAAAGGATCTATAGGTTATTGTTCACATAATCCTTCCTATTATCAGTCCTAAGGATCTTAATATTATGCCCACTCTGATTTTCTACCAATTCCTTCCAAATCTTCAATTTTTCGAAAACTTCAGACTTTAATTTGAGGAAGTACACCTAGCAGAATCTTGAGTAATCATCAATAAATGTAAGTACATACCTTGATCCACCATATGATGGAGTGGGAATAGGACCTATCATATCTGACTTTACCAACCCAAGTGGTTGTGTGGCTCTCCTTGCCATCCCCTTTGCATGGCTTCGCTTTGGATGCTTCCCAACTACACATCCAATGCATGCCCCATTCGATGATTTGATTTGTGGAAGTCCTTCCACCATCTCATCTCTGTGTAGTTCTTGGAGGTACTTGTAGTTCATGTGACCAAACCTCTCATTCCATATCTTGGAAATATCATTGGCATGTGAGAGAATATATTGGTCATTGGAAGTGGGGAGGAAATTTGAAAACTTGTACATCCTCTCATGGTGGTCTACATACCCAATTGAAATGACTTGGTTTGATGATAATTTTGCAATCTCTACCATGTCTGGAGTGAAGATCACTCTCTTCACCTCTCTTGTATGGGTCATTTGATATACTGACAACAAACGTTCTACAAGGTATGGTAGATACAACACACCACTGAAGAAGCCATGCTCTAAGTTAAGCCTACCAATCCCCTTGGTCTGGATTGTGGAAATTGAACCCAAGTGATAGAGCAATTACACTCACAAAATTGCTAATCAACATGCAAAAATTAACATCAAAGGAGACCGAAATTGGAGAATAACACTAATATGTATTGAATAAGTGTACAATATCCAACCTTGTGAAGTAATAGGCTGCTGCAACATATAATTACATGAGATATTTGAATGCATAAGGATGCCCTTCAAAATAGTAAAAAAGTAGGCTTACTAAATCTAGTCAAATCCCCCATAGGTGCATAAAGTAGTTTCCAAATCCACTAGGATGCTCACGGATTGGCAAAGTTAAGTAGGAAATATAATAAGGGATGGAAATACAACTCATACATGCTTTTATTAGGAGAAAAGGATGGCGGATGATGTGGGAAAAAAACAAGTCAACTACACCTAGTCTTGCTTTCTCTTTTGCCGTAATTCTCAATAAAACAGGAAGCTTTACAGAAAAAGAAGATATGCACTTTGGAGGATCTAGAATAAAGTAGACATGCTAAATATGGTTTCCATGAGGTTTCCCAAGCACTCCATGACTCATTTTTAGCAAGTGTTGACTTCTATGACACGTAGAAGGAAACTAGCATAGAGTGGAATATAGGAGACTAGGTAATAAGACAAAAATGAATTAGTTAATGTCTAAGGTAGGTAACTATGGGTTGATTATTCTAACACCCCCAATTAAGCCTGAATTTAAGAGTAAATATCAGAAAACTATAGGTCCTAGCAACAAGGCTTAGTCACCCTTTACATACTACTTATCCATTCAACCAAGGAAAGAGACAAAAACCCAGTGGGAAAATCCTCCCTTAAACATGTACAGTAAAAAAAAATTTGAAAATATTGTCATCAATCATGCTTCATAGCATGATCAGCAATCCCTAGTAGTTATTTGAGATTTCTAAATGTCTTGTCATGAAAAACTTTGGTGAAGATGTTTGCTACTTGTTCTAAAGATGCACAGAAGAGTAGATGAATGGTGCCATCATGCACAAGCTGTCTCATGTAGTCCATATGGATATCAATGTATTTGGTTTTCTCTCTCTGAACGGGATCATTGCATATTCAAATGGTTCTCTAATTATCACAATAGATAATAGTTGAAAACTATGATTCGAAGCCACATTCTCCAAGTATTCCCTGCAACCATAAACATTGAGTTGTTGCATTTACAACTCCTCTATACTCTGCTTCTATAGATGAGAGTGCTATGGAACTCTGCTTCTTGCTTGACCAGTTTTTTGGTCCTTATGCAATCATGAACACATATATTGATGTTGAATTTTGATCTGTGTTGTCACCTTCCCAATCACTGTCAGTAAACCCAATCAAATCAAGAACAGATTTATCTCTATATAATATCCCATGAGTTCTTGTTCCTTGAACAAAGTTAAGGATCCTTTTGGCTTCTCTCCAATGGATCTCATGAGGCTGATCCATGTATCTTGAAGCCACACTAACTGCATAATATATATCAGGTCAAGTGTGTGTAAGGTAAAGCAAACACCCAATCAACTGTCTATACAATGTATTATTTACCATAGCAGAAGAACCTGCTTCTTCAAGCTTAACTCATGAAAGGAAGGGAGTCTTGCTTGGATTGCAATCTTTCATCTTAAACTTATTCAGAAAATATAAGACATACTTGGATTGATGTACTTTTATTCCATGTTGGGATTGAGCAATTTTGAGACCCAAGAATTGCCTCAACAATCCCAAATCAGTCATCGAAAATGCATGGTTCATTGCATCCTTCAAGGACGCAATCTCTTTCTTTGAACTTCCTATAATCAGAAGGTCATCCACATACAAGAAAATAATCATCAAATAACCATGAATCAACTTCAAATAAACATTAGGATCAGACTTGCATCGAACAAAACTCAAGGACAACAGAAAGCCATCAATCTTGGCATACCAAGCCCTGGGGGCTTGCTTGAGACCATACAATGATTTCTTTAACTATCCTGAATGCGCCTGATGCTTCTAAAGTAAGCTCCTTATATCAATGGCATCAAAAAACTGCTTCCCCTTCACCTATAGTTGATTCTCCTCCTCCTTCTACCTCATGCGGTGAAAGTATGGATACTAGTAACCGTCAGTCTAAAAGGAGTAAAAGAAGGAGGAATAGGAAGAAGGCACATAAGCAAGGGGGCACTCGTTCAACCTCTACAAGTCAAGTTGATATTCACCACCCAGCCTCTGCAGTTCATGTTGGGGGCACATATCCAACCTTTGTAGGTCATGTTGGATCTAAGCATTCAACCTCTGCAAGTCAAGTTGATCTTCACCATCCAACCTTTGTTGATCATGCTGGTGGGATCCGTCCAACCTTCCCAAGTCACGTTGGATCCAATCACTTAGCCTTTGCAGTTCATGCTGAGGGCACACGTTCAAACTCTATATGTCAAGTTGAACCTCCCCATCCAACCTCTACAAGTCATGTTGGATCCATCCACCCAACGTCTGAAGTTCATGCTGGGGGCACACACTCAAATGTTGCAAAGCATGTTGATCCCAACCATTCAGCCTCTGTTATTCATGCTGTTGCTTCCGATCCAAACTTTGTAGGTCATGTTACACCCAGTCTCTTAGCCTCTGCAGGTCATGCTAGGGGCAGTCTCTTAGCCTTTGTGGTTCATACTGGAGACAATCTGTCATTCACTGCGAGTCATTTTGACACTGTTGAAAAGACTACCCATTCAAAACACAAGCCCAAGTTTCCTTGTAAGCTTTGTGAGGGAGACCACCTTACTTATAAATTCCCTTCTATCGCGGAGGTGAGAAGAGTTTGGTTTCATGGTTATCTCATTTTTGAACATTCTAAATTTTTTCAACAACCACCCTCTCTTAGTCAGGTTGGACCTAGTCACCCAGCCTCTGGTGGTCATGCTAGGGGAAAAATATCAATCTTTGTAGGTCATGTTGAGAGAAAACAGTTAGCCACTGCTATTCGTGTTGACACCATTGAGAAAATTGGTTGTTTTAAGTGCAAACTTAAGTTCCCTTGTAAGTTATGTGAGGGAGATTATCTTACTCACCAGTGCCCTGCTATTGTAGAGGTGCGAAGAGTGTGGTCCGAGACTCAAGAATTTCCTTCTCCTAAACAACCTATAGTTTCTCAACAACCTACTCAACCTTTGGTTGATCAAGTGGTCAAACCAATCTCATATTTTGTTGATACCACTTTTCTTTCAGAGAGTGATCTTGATATGATTGAACCAATGTCATCTTTGGTCAATCCCACTCTCCCTTTGGAGAGTGACTTTCACGAATCAGTTGAATTGATTCCATTGTCGATCAATCCCACTCTTCCTTTAGAGAGTGAAGTGTCTCCTAGTCACATTTTATTCAATTCCAGTTCAAAACTTGCTGAACAAGGGGGCACTAAACTCGCTTCAGATCAACCCCCACCAAGCTCTCAGATTGCTTCCTTTTATTGGGATATCCTAGTTGAGCTACGCCTTCCTTCTAATGCACCTTTCCAGATAAAGGTCAAAGTTGAATCATAGACAATTGATCATTGTATTGTTGATGAAGGAGCCTTAGTTAGTATCTTGTATGCTTGTGCTTGGCAAGGCATGGGATCTCCCAACCTTGTGTCGACTACTAGTCAGTTATTGGCATTTGATAGAAGAACTTGTATAGCCTTGGGAATTCTTTCTCAAAAACCTGTTACTTTGGGTGGGAAGACTGTATTAGTTGACTTCATGGTGATATAAGACCCCTTGGACTTCAATATGCTCCTTGAATGTGATTATGTCTATTCCATGCAAGCTATGATGTCAACATTCTTTCATGTGATGTACTTTAATCATGGCCAAGAAATTATCACTATCGATTATATGGATTTTCTTGATCCATCTCCTGACCCAACTAGAGACCAAGTATTTCCTTTATTGATTCCGAGTGTTTCTATAGAAAATACCCCACCGCAGGTGAGTTATGTGGCCTCATGTCCTTTGTGTTCAATTGCTACTAAGAAGCAGCCTCTGTTTTCATGCTTACCTTCTCGGGACTTGGTCCCAGCAGTTGACCAGGTGAGTCATCCTATACAGATCATGGAGCCTTCTCTCCACTCTGTTGATCCATTTGAAAGTTTAGACATGTGTCCTATCTCGAATGATCTCCTTCCTTCGGATGAAGTCTTCCTAGAGTATTTGATACAGTCTTAACTTCTTTTGGATGTTGGTTCAGTTGTGACTAAGTCTAACCCTGATTTGCTTAGTAAGTTTGATCTTCCCATGGATCGGTCTTCTTATGTTGGTATTGTTGAGTATTTTGACTATTCCTTTGAATAGGAAGTCAGTGATCCCAATGAGTTTGATTTTTCTTATGAATTTTTCAACTCCCGTGATACTGAGTTTTTTCCTGTAGACTCTATCTCCCTTGTTGATTTTTTCTCTCCTTCTGAGGTTGATCTTACTAATTATAAACCCTCAAGCCTTGGTTCTATAGAATCTTCTTTGGTTGATTCTGACTTGAATTTCCCTTTTGTAGAAGATAGCAAAGTTGTATGTGTTTCTGCCAAAGTGACCTGCATCAGATCTTTTCTTCTAAATGTGATTCTGATGTTGTTGTTTTTTGGAGACAAGATTTTTAGTTGGAGTCACAACTGTTTACTGGCCTCACCTTTTTTTTAAAGTTGTAACTGCATTTTCATGTATCCTTCTCGCACTTTTGAGCCTGATGCCAGCTTCCACGCTTTTATCTCATTGTATAAGCCCTCATCTTTGTTCTCATGGTCGCTCATCCTTGTATCATTTTGCCTTTGCAACTTGACACCTTTTAACTTGAGGATACATTCCTTGAGTGTCTTTACCTTGCTCATGTTCCTTGCATTATGCATAGGTTTGTTCCTTACACTTGGAACTAGTTTCACCTACCTATGACACTCGTCTCCTCACATTTATAGCATTCTTTCTGCTCTCCTTTGAGCTTGCTAAAAATATTAAGGAGGCCATGAGTTGAATTTTCTAGACTCATTAAAACTTCATGGGAAAGATATTGAGTTTCTTTAGGCCCAGGTCTGACTCCTCAAAATAAACTTGACTGCCGAGTAAACTTGTCTGTTCAGACTTGTTAAGAATATGTGAACGGGCATCCACATTGGTGGTAGGTTATCACTTTCTCTGACCATGTGGAATAATATGAGAAAGGAACACTCTCCTTTCTTCGAAATTGAGAAGAGTATTCTCAAGCATAGGTTTATCACTTTTCTGGACCTAAGGGACTAAAATTACAGAAAAGGAACACCCAATATGAGCTTAGTTTTCTCTTTTTCGTACTTTGGACCTAAACATGAAAAAGATTTCGAGTGTACTTTATGTCTTTGTCATGCTCATTAAACCCTAAAGAAAAAATCATCGAGTTTATTGTTGTAAGCCCCATTCCTCGTAATCAAATGGATCTTTTTGAGTGATCTTTCCTTCCTTCACACTCGTAAAACTCAGGCTATATGATGCTTTTGAAGGAGCATTGGGTAGGTGGTAATTCAACCTTTTTCAGACCTTCCTGACTAAGTACGAAAAAGGTGTGCCTTACTTCTTCGGAAGCTAAGAGAGTTATTCTGCAGTTTGTTTTATACTTTTCTGACCTCAGGAGACTAAATTGGATGAAAAAGTTTCCCCCTGGAGTCTTCTTTGAGTTTTCAAACTCTCTAAACTAAGAAAACACCATCGAGCATGTACTAGTTCGGGCTCATAAAATCCACGAATCAGTGCTTTATCAAGCATTCTTCTGTCTCTTCTCCGATCTTGCCAAAAATGAAGATGGTCTTGAGTTTGCTTTCTTGGACTCATTAAACCTTTACGATAAATAGGGGAAGGGAAGTTCATTCACATGTTTTTTACATCAAGGCAGCAAGTCTTGTTTCCTTGAACAAAGCACCAGTTTTGAGTCTATCAACAGTTGGGTTCTAGTATTTTGAACTTATCCTGATTTAAAGTTTCTTACTCCTCCAGTTGGTCTCTTTTCCAATTATATGGGGAATCTGTCGATGTCTCCTAAATTGTAGATTTGTTTCATTGGTCCTTTAGTGTCAAAAGCTACCTAAGTCACTTTTTGTGTCATGCTCACTGTTCAAGGATTAAACCTTTGTCAGCCATTCTATAGTTGCATTGACCTTTTGTGTCGACCATTCCCTGGTATCAGTTCATTACATCATTTCTTCAACATTTCTTGTCATGAAAATCAGTACCAATTCCAAATCAAATTA
>LPNX010568256.1:179746-190087 GCA_001517045.1 Pseudotsuga menziesii
ATAACACCATGCTCTAGTTCCAAAAATCCTGAAATTTGAGAGATTTGGTTTATGTCTAAACCATGCGTCATAGGGAGTATTTCCTTTTACTGATTTGTGGAAATATCTGTTTTGTATGTATGCAGTACAATTAATGGCCTCAGCCCATATCTTGGGACTTGGAACCCTTGCTTCAATCATGAAAATGGTCATCTCCTTGAGAAATCTATTCTTCCTCTCTGCCACACCATTTTGCTGTGGTGTTAAGGGAGTTGAGTTGTATTTGGATGCCACACTCCTCACAAAGGTTCTGTAGGTTCTTGTTCACATAATCCTTCCCATTATCAGTCCTAAGGATCTTAATCTTATGCCCACTCTGATTTTCTACCAATTCCTTCCAAATCTTCAATTGTTCAAAAACTTCAGACTTTAATTTGAGGAAGTACACCTAGCAGAATCTTGAGTAATCATCGATAAATGTAAGTACATACCTTGATCCACTATATGATGGAGTGGGAATAGGACCTATCATATATGAATCTACCAACCCAAGTGGTTGTGTGGCTCTCCTTGTCATGCCCTTCGCATAGCTTCGCTTTGGATGCTTCCCAACTAAACATCCAATGCATGCCCAATTTGATGATTTGATTTGTGGAAGTCCTTCCACCATCTCATCTCTGTGTAGTTCTTGGAGGTACTTGTAGTTCATGTGACCAAACTTCTCATGCCATAGCTTGGAAATATCATTGGCATGTGAGAGAATATATTGGTCATTGGAAGTGGGGAGGAAATTTCAAAACTTGTACATCCTCTCATGGTGGTCTACATACCCAATTGCAATGACTTGGTTTGATGATATTTCTGCAATCTCTACCATGTCTAGAGTGAACATCACTCTCTTCAGCTCTCTTGTATGGGTCATTTGATATGTTGATAGCAAATTTTCTGCAAGGTATGGGAGATACAACACATCACTGAATAAACCATGCTCTAAGTCAATCCTACCAATCCCCTTGGTCTGGATTATGGAAATTGAACCCAAGTGATAAAGCAATTACACTCACAAAATTGATAATCAACATGTAAAAATTAACATCAAAGGAGACCGAAATTGGAGCATAACACTAATCTGTATTGAATAAGTGTACAATATACAACCTTGTGAAGTAATAGGCTGTTGCAATATATAATTACATGGGATATTCGAATGCATAAGGATTCCATTCAAAATAGTCAAAAAGTAGGCTTGCTAAATCTAGTCAAATCCCCCATAGGTGCATAAAGCAGTTTCCAAATCCACTAGGATGCTCATGAATTGGAAAATTCAAGTAGGCAAGCTAATAAGGGATGGAAATACAACTCATACATTCTTTTATTAGGAGAAAAGGATGGAGGATGATGTGGGAAAAAAACAATTCAACTACACCTAGTCTTGCTTTCCATTTTTCCTTAATTCTCAATAAAACAGACAGCTTTACAGAAAACGAAGATACACGCTTTGGAGGATCTAGAATAAACCAAACATGCTAAATATGGTTTCCAGGAGGTTTCCCAAGCACTCCATGACTCATTTTTAGCAAGTGTTGAATTCTATGACATGTAGAAGGCAACTAGCATAGAGTGGAATATAGGAGACTAGGTAATAAGACAAAAATGATCTAATTAATGTTTAAGGTAGGTAACTATGGGTTGATTATTCTAACACCCTACCTTAAGCTTGAATTTATGAGTAAATATCAGAAAACTGTAGGGCCTAGCAACAAGGATTAGTCACCCTTTACATACTATTTTTCCATTCAACCAAGGAAAGAGGCAAAAACCCAGTGGGAAAATCCTCCCTTAAACATGGACAATAAAACAAAATTTGAAAATAGTGTCATCAATCATGCTTCACAGCATGATTAGTGATCCCCAGCAGTGATTTGAGATTCTTGAATGTCTTTTCACAAAAAAATTTGGTGAAGATGTCTACTACTTGTTCTGAAGATGCACAGAAGAGTAGATGAATGGTGCCATCATGCACAAGCTATTTGATGTAGTGCATATGGATCTCAATGTGTTTGGCTCGCTATCTCTAAACTAGATCATTGCAGATTTGAATTGTGCTCTGATTATCACAATAGATAATAGTTGAAAACTATGGTTCAAAACCACATTCTCCAAGTATTCCCTGCAACCATAAACATTGAGTTGTTGCATTTACAACTCCTCTATACTCTGCTTTTGTAGATGAGAGTGCTATGGCACTCTGATTCTTGCTTGACCAGCTGATTGGTCCTTTTGTAAGCATGAACACATATCTTAATGTTGACTTTTTATCTGTGTTGTCACCTGCCCAATCACTGTCAATAAACCCAATCAAATCAAGATCAGATCTAGCTTTGTAGAAGATCCCATGAGTTCTTGTTCCTTGAACAAAGTTAAGGATCCTTTTGGCTTCTCTCTAATGGATCTCATGAGCCTGATCCATGTATCTTGACGCCACACTAACTACATAATATATATCAGGTCGAGTGTGTGTAAGGTAAAGCAAACACCCAATCAACTGCCTATACAGTGTATTATTTACCATAGGAGAAGAACCTGCTTCTTCAAGCTTAACTCCTGAAAGGAAGGGAGTCTTGCTTGGCTTGAAATATTTCATGTTGAACTTGTTTAAATCTAAGGCATACTTGGACTGATGTAATTTTATTCCATGTTTGGATTGAGCTATTTTGAGACCCAAGAATTGGCTCAACAATCCCAAATTAGTCATAGAAAATGCATGGTTCATTGCATCCTTCAAGGACGCAATCTCTTTCTTTGAACTTCCTGTAATCAGAAGGTCGTCCACATACAACTAGAAAATAATAATCAAAGAACCATGAATCAACTTCAAATAATAATTAGGATCAGACTTGCATCGAACAAAACTCAATGACAGTAGAAATCCATCAATCTTGGCATACCAAGCCCTGGGGGATTGCTTGAGCCCATACAATGATTTCTTTAACCTGCACACAAAATATGGATTAGATACAAACCCTTGAGGTAGATGCATGTAAATATCTTCAACGAGATCTCCATTTAGGAAATCACACTTCACATCCATGTGATGTACCTCCCACTGCTTCAAAGCTACAATGGCTAAAGCTAGCCTTATGGAGTCCATCTTTGCCATTGGTGCAAAGGTTTCATTGTAGTCAATACAATGTACTTGTGAGTATCTCTTGGATACTGATATTGCCTTATATTTAAAAGGTGAACCATCAGCATAAAACTTAGTTTTTAAAACCCACTTACATTGAACTAGCTTCCTCCCTCGGGGAAGATCAACCAGTTCCCAAGTGTTGTTCTTCTGGAGCGAGCTGAATTATTCTTCATGGATGTTTTCCATATTGGATCATGTTCTTCATCTTCATATGTCCATGGATATTATTCAACCATCAGATAGCACTTCTCAGAAAATAAGGGATCTTTCATTCACATGGCACTCTCAAACTGAGATCTAATATTCATCCTAGTGTCACTAGGATTTCCAGCTAGTTCCCCAGCTGCATGAATGGTATTTGCTGCCCATTTTCATCTTGTAAAACTATCAGGATCTGCAATCAAATAATCATTATCAGAAATATGAGAATCATCAAACTCATTAGTCTCTCCACTTACAATCAATGGATCAGGCGGTGAAGAAGACTCTCCAACTTCAATTGCTACTAAAGGCTCTTCTTGGAAATGAACACTTATTTCAATGAAAGATTTGTTAGTGCTCAAGTTGATCAGCTTGTACCCTTTTGAATCTTCAGAATACCCAAAAACTAGGCACTCTTGTCTTTGGGGCTGCAAATCCATTCTCTTTTCAGTTGGAGTTCTAGCCCAAGCCTTTGAGCCAAAAATCCTGAAATGGGTCACATCTGGCTTCTGCCCACTCCAAGATTTGAAAGGAGTCATACCATCAAGATACTTATGAGGCACCCTAATTTGGATGTAGGATGCACATTTTATAGCCT
Source organism: Pseudotsuga menziesii (assembly GCA_001517045.1). Lineage (NCBI taxonomy): Eukaryota > Viridiplantae > Streptophyta > Pinopsida > Pinales > Pinaceae > Pseudotsuga > Pseudotsuga menziesii. Next base: position 183,715 of record LPNX010568256.1, read on the forward strand.
CTGCCCAAAAATTTGGTGGCAAAATATTAGCCTCCATCATACAGGTTGCCATCTCCTTCAGTGACATGTTCTTTCTCTCAGCATCACAATTTTGCTGTGGTGTGTAAGGGATCAAATGCTGCATCTGAATACCTACATCTTTACAATACTGAATGAACTTAGACTTGACATACTCACCACCATTTTTAGATCTGAGGATCTTGAGTCTCCTCCCAGACTGGTTTTAAACCAAGGCCTTAAAGACTTTGAAGAGGTCAAAAACTTCAGACTTATGCTTTAGGAAGTAAACCCAACAATACCTGGAAAAGTAATCTATGAATGTCAGTGCATATTTGGCTTGAATCATGTACATATGAAGAAACAGACCAGCAATATAACTATGGATCAAATCAAGAGGTGCATAGGTTCTCTCATGACTAGATCTCTCAAATTTATGCTCTAGGTGTTTTCGTAGGATACAACCTTGACAGAATCCCTTGGAAAACTTGATCTTTGGTAACCCTATGACCATATATTTTTCACTCAAATCAGGAAGGTACTTGTAGTTAAGATGGACAAATATTTCATGCCAAAGCTTTCTTGCCTCATTAGCATGAATCAGAAGAGTAGAGGGGTTTGAGTAGGGTAGAAAATGGGAAAACATGTATACCTTCGAAGTGTGATGAACAACACCTTTTGCTATGACTTGACCATTCGAAATCTCTGCTATTTCAACATCATCAAGGGAGAAGATGACCTTCTTTGGGACCCAATGTGAGTCATATGATACACTGGAAAGAGATTAGAGGCAATACCTGGAACATACAACACATTATTGAACTTACCATGGTCAAGATTAATCCTTCCTTTTCCCAAACTGTCAGTGAGAGAGTCATCTCCCAACACTATTGGTGGACCTTTCGACATGTCAAGAGAGGAGAATGCCTCTTTTGTCGAAACCATATGTCTAGAAGCTCCAGAGTCTATGATGAAGCTAGGTGAGCTTGATGTGCCAGCAACCAAAGCATGTACTCTCTCTTTGTCCTTTGAATTTGGTCCTTCTTCCCTATTCTTTGAGCAATCAAGAAGGAATATGTTATTCTTCTCCGAGAGTTGGGTCAACATGTCAATTTGCTTCTTCATATAAGAGCTTTCAGGATGATAGCCCTTACTGTAGTATGCACACTTGCTCATTTCTCCTTTGTTCTTATTCTTTTGGACGTTCTTCTTTGAGCCTTGGGGATCCTCTTGAGACTTGTTCTTGTCTCTCTTTTTCTCAGGTGGATTTTTAGATTTTTTCTTGCCTTTTGAATCCACCCTTGAATCTCCAGCAACCAGAGCTTGGTCTTTGGAAGCTTTGATGGTGCCCATCATCACCAACTTATCTTGTTCGTGTGTGAGGGATTCCATGAACTCTGCAAGCTTAGGCATCTTCCAGGCTCGAGCTGTCAACTTGGTAGCATGGAAGGTTTAAAAAAAAATTGAATAGTTAGGGCCAAGCTTCAAGAGTATGGCCAAAACTAGTTTCTCCTCCTTCTTTTCAATCCCACACTATATTAGCTGCAAAACAAGGGCTTTAAACTTGAAAAAATATAGTTGCAAGGATTATAAGCTGCTGGGACTCAAGGAGATCAGCTCATTCTCGATTGTTTTCCTCTCATCTTATATGTCTTACCAAAAATATCTACAAGCTTCTCCCATACTTCATTAGGTGATGTCAATCCATCAACATGGAAGAGGAGGTCTCTTGAAATGCTCAAACACAAAAGACCATAGGCCACATCCCTCTTGTTGTGCCATTTTATTTTCTCTGTAGTTGCATTAGGCTCTAGCTCAGTTACCATAGTAATCTTGTAGAGAACTTTTTCTCTCAATGATATATTCATCTCATCTTTCCATTCAAATAAGTTAGATGGAGTCAAGATGATCTTCTGAGATTGGTCCATAGCTCAGAAACTGTGCCCTTCAGTTAGTAGAATATGCTCCCAATCAAGATGTTGAACCTATAAAAGCAATATGGAAGGAGATAAATCAATCTACAAAGGCTCTGATACCATGTGGAAATTGAACCCAAGTGATAGAACAATTACACTCACAAAATTACTAATCAACATGCAAAAATTAACATCAAAGGAGACTGAAATTGGAGCATAACACTAATCTGTATTGAATAAGTGTACAATATCCAACCTTGTGAAGTAACAGGATGCTGCAATATATAATTACATGATATATTCGAATGCATAAGGATTCCACTCGAAATAGTTAAAAATTAGGCCTACTAAATCTAGTCAAATCCCCCATAGGTGCATAAAGCAGTTTCCAAATCCACTAGGATGCTCATGAATTGGAAAAGTAAAGTAGGAAAGATAATAAGGGATNTTCAAATGCATAAGGATTCCACTCGAAATAGTTAAAAAGTAGGCCTACTAAATCTAGTCAAATCCCCCATAGGTGCATAAAGCAGTTTCCAAATCCACTAGGATGCTCATGAATTGGAAAAGTAAAGTAGGAAAGATAATAAGGGATGGAAAGACAAATCATACATGATTTTATTAGGAGAAAAGGATTGAGGATGATGTGGGAAAAAAACAAGTCAACTACACCTAGTCTTGCTTTCCCTTTTGCCTTAATTCTCAATAAAACGGGCAGCTTTACAGAAAAAGTAGATATGCACTTTGGAGGATCTCGAATAAAGCAAAAATGGTAAATATGGTTTCTAGGAGGTTTCCCAAGCTCTCCATGACTTAATTTTATCAAGTGTTGGCTTCTATGACATGTAGAAGGCAACTAGCATAGAGTGGAATATAAGTGACTAGGTAATAGGACAAAAATGAATTAATTAATGTCTAAGGTAGGTAACTATGGGTTGATTATTCTAACATGGATTTATGAATCATCCCCCATTTGAACTACTAGGCCATCATTTGAATGCGTGGAGGAGAGGATNCGAATAAAGCAAACATGGTAAATATGGTTTCTAGGAGGTTTCCCAATCTCTCCATGACTTATTTTTATCAAGTGTTGGCTTCTATGACATGTAGAAGGCAACTAGCATAGAGTGGAATATAGGTGACTAGGTAATAAGACAAAAATGAATTAATTATTGTCTAAGGTAGGTAACTATGGGTTGATTATTCTAACATGGATTTATGAATCATCCCCCATTTGAACTACTAGGCCATCATTTGAATGCGTGGAGGAGAGGATCTCTCTTGTGGATACCATGTGTCTATATGCCCGCAAATCAGTGATAAAAAATGAGGAATTAGAGGTACTTGCTGCCAAATCATGACATTTCTCCTTGCCATCTAAACTGGAGGTGCCATCCTTCTTCATTGCGCTATCAGGGACTGGAATGCTATTCTTTTCTAGAACCTGCGCCATCTGGTTAATGGTTCTTTTCATGCATGAGCTCTCTGGATTCCATTCCTTGTGGAAATAGGTGCATTTGGTCTTCTCTTTTCCTCTCTTTTCCTTATCCTTGGGAGGATTCAAACCCCCATCACTAGATTTGGGTTTTTTGTGGTTTCTTTTTCTCTGACAGCTTTGAATTATTATGCTTGGGATTTCCCTTTAAGGCATTCAAAACTCCAATGGACAAAGATTGATCCTTACCCTTGATGTTTCCCATTTGGACTAGCTTGTCTTGCTCCTGAGTGAGTGACTCCATGAAGCTATCTAGACTTGCCATTTGGCAGTTTCAAAGTGTTCACTTGCCAAATTGAAATGTGATGACAAAGACTGAGAATTTTGGCCCCAACATCAAAGGATGGAAAAAATCAACTCGTTCTATTTCTTCTCAATGCCACATTGCTTCAACTACAACAAAAGTGAGTTAAACTTGGTAAATAAGTCCTGGATAGTGTCAAAGGGCATTAGGATCTGGCCGATGAGTTCGTTCTCAAGATGGTCTCCTCTTAGCTCATTGATTTTCCCAAATAATGTCTCTAGTTTTAACCAAAATTCATTGGGAGTGGTTAAACTATCTATGTAAAACAAGAGCTCTCTTGAGATACTCAGACATAACAATCCATATGCTTCATCCAATCTGTTGAAGTACTAGGCTTTATCTACAATAGAGTTTGGCTCCACCTCGGTACCCATGGTAACTCTATAGAGACCTTTGGCCCTCAATTGAATCACCATCTCTTCCTTCTAATCGAATAAGTTGAGAGGTGTTATCAATATGTGGGTAGCTTCCATTTCTTCCTACGCTAATGGTGATGAAATTTCTGAATGTCCTGCAAAACGAACTCAATTTTAATCTAGAATTCCTTTAAAACTGCAGGTCAAAATGCTCTGGATTGATCTACAACTCAATAAAATCCACTCAGATCTCTGGTTCCATGTGAGAAATTCGACCCACCTGAATATCTGGGAGCCTTAGAGAAACTCACAAATCGAATTTGGTGCAAAACCAAGAAAAAACCATTAAATGAGAAGCAATTTACACATGCAATGTGAACAAAAATATGTTATATTTTGAATTTATAACATAAATACATGTTTTTAATAGGTTTATATTACATCAGAAGTGTTTTGTGAGGATTTGGAATCCCAATGTCACTATACAAGTGAAAATTGCCAAATTGGCATCAATCCCCCCATAGATGGGCCAATCATGCTCCAAAGCAGCCCAAATGGCCACAAATTGCTATGTGGATGTGGTTGAGGTAAGACAGAGCAATAATTACACGTTGGAATGCATGGGTGTGGAAATATGGGTGACTGAGAGTCTCTAGGTGGCATTAAATGCACCAAATCAGCCCAAAATTAGACAAAATCCACCTCTAGCACTCCTAGTCAACCAAGGTGTCCACATTCAATGAATGGGAGCGCACCGAAAATGATCATGGAAGACATGTGGCTATTTTACTGAGCTGGAGTACTCATGTGGGTGTGAATGCACCGATTTGAGTGGTTATTGGTCCAACTAAGCTTCGTAAGTCCAAAACCATAGTGTATTAATGCAAAACGCAATAAAATGGACTAAGGGGTTCAAATAAGGTACTAAGGTGGAGAAGTGAGCACTAGGTGGAGAAGTTTCAATATTTGGAGGAAATTTTTTTCTTGAGAATAGATAGCTTCTCAACACTAAGGATCTTGGTTGTAATTTCTTTCTCTTATTTTATTAATGCATTGAAATTTCATTTCCCATGAATCGTATTGTGTATTGAGTGACTTGTTTCATTATTGAGTCCCTTAGTCATCAACATAGGATTAGAGATTGTATTTGTTACTTTGCTCTTGTATGTGCTTTGGTTGTGTGTTTCATGCAGGTGAATCTTTGGAGATATACAATTCCAAAGAACTGGCACATTACATTGATGAAATGTAAGAGAATCTATTCCAAGCCTTTATCAATATTAGGGGAAGTGATTTCATTGTTGTGACCCATTTCTTCTATCTTAGAGTATTTTAGGCTAGGGAAACAACTTCTGACCATAGAAGGTGAGTATTTCCAATAAAAAATATGGCGACTCCGTTGGGGAGAGTATTATGACTTCTAGTTATCCTTAGTTCTTTCCTTTCTTCAAACTTCAATTTCTTTATTGATCAGATCTACTAGTTCTTTAGTTGGATTTTATTTGAGATTGATCAGATCGACTTTCATCTATCCATATCTGCCTCATATGCTTTATTTCCTTGCTTTTAGTTATCATTTGATGCCAATAAATTGAACACTAATATTTTTTTTTCTCCTTGTGTCTTGTTTTGGAATTTTCAAGTGCCACTAAACCTTGGTAGTTTACTAAGTGCATCCACCACACTTTCTGTAGAGGAAACAAGCGATGCCACTACAAAAATCCATTGGAAAAAGAGCGGTACCACCGCTCTATTCCTATTGTAAAAAGGCGGTGTTGGAGCAGTAACGCTCTGTGCTATACCTTCAAGTAGTGGTGTCAGTTAGGGTTTTTAATCTCAGTGTAATTTCCAAGCATGAAATTTATATTTTTGTTTTCTGATATTGCTCTGGCCTGTTTCTGGTAGTTTCATTTCTGAATTGAAATCTGGAAACTTATTTAAGCTTGGCTAGGTTAGACCTCCAAGAACTAGTTGAATTGGCTTATGAAATTATTGTAGTTCTCAGTTTGGTTGATGAATAAATTTGAAAAGAAAGTGTAGATCTAGATCTCCGAAAGTTGTGTGATCAACTTGAAAGAAAATAGATTTTCTTTTAGTTTCTTCATAGTTTAATTTGAGGTTGTTTCCATTTTATTTTTGAAATATTGAGAGAAAGGTCTAGGTCAAGCTTAGGTATGAATTGTTAGAGACTTTATTGGGCTTATAAACACTCAAGTGTTTACATTCTGGTTTTTTCCCAAGTGTTCTTACTCTCAAACAAAAATAAAAAGTGTGTTTTGTGCACCTTATTTCCCTTTTGAAGAAG
>LPNX010568273.1:0-30127 GCA_001517045.1 Pseudotsuga menziesii
AAACCTAAAAGGTTTTTTCATCACCAATATTGATTTTAGATTTGAAACTTTCACCCATTGTACAAAACAACTTGCGTTTTCTAAATGTTGCATATCGCATATGCGATATACATTTCCACGAACCTTAGCCTTGTGTTTGGGCTCGGGTTATTCCGAATGTACCATCAATAACGCATATGCGTTCTTGATCGGAAGTGCGTTTCTGATTTCCTAAGTGGCACCAAAAAGTGGAACCAACTTCGTGCGAGCGCCCCATTATAGGAAGTAAGGGAAAGGCGGTGCAATTGTAACTAGATAGCTAGTGATGACCGTCGTATGTTTTTTAGGTTAGGGAAATCGGTAACTCGTCGGGATTACCTGGGCGAGGCCCAGGTTCAAAGCCGTCGACTGCCACCATAAACCCTAGGTATATCCAACAGCCCGCAAGCCAGATATACCAGAAACTTGTGACTCAGCAAGGGCCGAGACGTCCCGGACTCCAATCCAGAAGAGGCGGCAGTCTATCCCAAGGGGCGTCTACCCTTTGAGCCTTATCACAGCGGGCCAAGTCTCGATGGGACTTGATCCCTGGTGGGCTGGGTAAAAACCACCTTCCCCCACCATACGGGATCCCACGTCATATGTTGTAAGGTTAAGGAAGTGCAGCTGCAACTATGAGACAGCCAGCAGAGTTATGTGTTATAGTAATGTCAGAGGTCTTAATAATCCATTTGCCATACTTTAACTTATGATGATTTTCCATAAGTTGATGGAAAAATGTTAATGTTGTTCGAGATCCATGGGTCAAAAAGAGAGCGGTAGCTACCACCCAATGAATTATTATTTTTATGCTAGGACAGGTGCATTTAATACCACATAATTTGTTTGGTTAAGAAAAACTTTTGGGAAAAAAAAGCTACGTGGCGCGACAATATGACGTCGAGTTAAGAATTCTAACAAATTCTAGAGATTAACTTTTGAAAAACGTTTAAATATAATTAGTTTGGGTCAAATCACAATACATTAATTCAAAAAACAAGCAAATCGATAAAAATAGATTACCCACAGTCTCTGCTAGCCTTCATCATGGACTAACAAGATATGTGTTATATTCTTGGCTACCACTTTTCCCGTTGAGAATGCCCATGCCTTCGCCAGAGTAGTCAATGATTATTTTATTTGTTGTAGCCCTTTAAATATCAGTTCTCAAACTGTGCTATTGCTTTTTGGTTATTTTTGAGTTCAAATATTTTGTTGAAACAAATTTTCTTAGTGTGCTTACCAAAACAAAACAGAGCCTTGCATAAATTACATTGTATTTATCACCCCATTTGTGTGTAACACAGTCTAGCCTCATGCGCATGAAATTACAACTTCCCAATAGTCTCGTAAAACTGGAACTCAAGAGAATTGAAATAGATGGTCATCCATACAATTCGGGAACCTCCGCCATTGAGTTGATAAGTAGTTCCTTACATTGGTTTATGAATGTGAATGTGTATGTTAAAAAGTGCAGCAACTTCAAGGTTTAGTGCTATGGGATCTGGTCATCCCATCTCCAGAAAATCTAAAACTCATTAAATGGTTGATTATAATGGCCTTAATAGAAATATACCAGCTAAATAATTCATTTGAGCCAATTTGATCAAAAGGATGCTTTAATCATCATTTTTAAATAGGAAATTCACTCGAAGGTTTCGCTAAAGTTGTGTCTCGACAATTGCGTTTTTTTTCTACATTGAAAACGAAACAAAAGGATAGATGTCCCACAGCTCATTACCTCATGCAAGGGTCTGGTGGGAGTGGCGCTGCCTCGTGAAAAACACAAACAAACAATATTTTTTGGAGAAAAATATATAGCATGCAGAAGAGTATTTAATGTTGCTGCAGCAACTTTATGGGTCATTGGATCTCAACCCTTTGGATATCCAACAGCCCATAAAGCTGCTGAGGCAGCATTTAATACTCTATGGCATGTTATATATTTTTCGCCGTATTTCTTGACATGTAAGATAGACGATCACAATAACATTTTAAGCGAAGAAAACAAAGTGGCAAGATTTTATTGGTTAGATGGAAAATGAAATGGAACAGTGCATTTGAAACCAACCTCATATAGCGTAATTATTAGTGTATTCTGCATGAGTGGTGTTAGTAAGACGTCCTTATTCCTCTTTATGTCGATTGGCATTTATAAGTGATAATTTTGGGGTGGAATTTTATTTATGCTTTTCCTAAATGGTAGGAGGATAAGACAAATGTATTATCCACATTAATTTTATAGGGGTGATTCAAAATTCCAAAACAAAATTATAAAATAAAAATAAATTAAAAATTGAGTTTAGTGAAAGTCAAGTTCATGATTTTTTTTTAATAGTTAAAATTTAAAAGGGAAAGTTATTTCAATTATTTATTTAATAATAAAGAGTGACTTCAACAACGATCTCAAGGGCAAGTTCTCAAGTTCATTCCAATTATTTAATGATAATAATAAAGAATGATTTCAAAGACAAGCTAAAGGGTGAGTTCTTGAGTTCTTCAAAAATATTAAATGAGAGTGAGTTCAACCACCAGATCAATAGTGAGTTCACTATTTCATTTCAATTATATAATAATAATAAAGAGTGAGTTCAACTAGAGTTCAAGAGTGTTTTAATAGTAAATTCTAAATAATCAATTATAAAAGAAAAATGAAAAATAATTGGCAGGTGATGTATGGATAATTCAGAGTTGTTAATAGACAAAGTGAAAGAAGAGAACTCATAGTAATAGGTAATAGGAATGGAACAGATTTGGTTCACAATTATAAAATTCATTTTTACTTGAAATAATTAATATAAGACTTTTGTTATTTCAGTTTTAGATAACTAGCAACAACCATATTAATAAGATTAATATGTTCGAAATACCCCGAAAGGTATATATTTGGATTATTAATCGTTATCTAATATAAGTAACATTAGAGTTGAAGTTAAGGTGATAGTTGTAAAATCATTGAAATTAAGCTAATAATTCTATCTAATAGTCAATTTAAAAGTTAATATATCAACCATTGCATTTCAAATTAAAGTAGTGATTGGTGTTGAAGTTAAGCTAAATTTGTATCATCATTAAAGTTAATCTAATAGTTGTATCTAATAATTGAATAGTGGTACATCATTAAGATTGGAGTTTTAATTACCAAGTTGAAGTTGAAGTTTAATTTTTCCAACTATCACCAAGTGTACTTATTACATGTTAACTAAGTTTTTTTTTTTAATTGTTAATTATGAATTGTGAACGACGCCCATAAAATCAATGTGGACAATACACTTGTCTCATTCTCATCCATAGATGAAAAATAATAGATGGTAGTCCACCTTAAAATTCTAAGATATAAACGCATATGAATGTAATTAGCTAGATTCCCAACTTTGAGATGGAGGAGTTTATTACTAGTTCGAACGATTTTATTAGGAGTTCAACTCTTACATGAGTGCACATTAGCTAGACTCTTAGATACCAAATGTACTTAGACTAAGCCTTAAGCGATTAGAGTTGAAGTTAAGATAATAGTTGTAGAATCATTGGAGTTAAGCTAATATTTGTATCCAATATTGAAGCTAATAGTTATCCAACATAACCGTGATTAGAGTTGAAGTTAAGCTAATAGTTGTAGAATCATTGGAGTTAAGCTAAAAGTTGTATCTAATAGCTAATTTAAAAGTTAATATATCAACAATTCCACTTAAGTAAAATTCATTGTTGGAGTTGAAGTTAACGTAACGTTACAACATCTCCCTCATAATCGAAAATCATAAGTAAATAGAAGTAAATATTTATAGCCGACATTTACATAAGGAACGTTACATAACGTTACAACATCTCACTCATAATCGTAAATCATTAGTAAATAGAAGTCATTTACATGAGGAAAGTTACATAATGTTACAACATCTCCCTCATAATATTTATAGCCGACATTTACATGAGGAACGTTACATGCATGAGGAATGTTATGTTACAAGATCTCCCCCATATTGGGTTGTAGAGCGCCTCTCGGCGCAACAATAATAGAATAGTTGAAGTTGAAGTATAATTTTTCCAACTCATAGTTGTATGTAATGGTTAATTTAAAAATTAATATATCTGTAATTGCTGTTAAAGTAAACGTCATGATTGGAGTTGACATTAAGCTAATAGTTGTATCATCAATGAAGTTAAGCTCATAGTTGCATGTAGAGTTGAAATTAGGCTAATAGTTGTAGAATCATTGGAGTTAAGCTAATAGTTGTATCTAATAGTTAAGCTAATAGTTATCCAATATAACTCTGAATAGAGTTGAAGTTAAGCTAATAGTTCTAGAATCATTGGAGTCAAGCTAATAGTTATCCAATATAACTTTGAATAGAGTTGAAGTTAAGTTAATAGTTCTAGAATCATTGGAGTTAAGCTAATAGTTGTATCTAATAATGGATCCAGAGTTAAGCTCGTAGATGTATCTAATAATTGAATAGTTGAAGGTTAATTTTAATTTTTACAACTATCACTAAGTGTACTTATCACATGTTAATTAAGCTATTTTTTTTATTTTTTTGAAATTATTAATTATTAATTTTGGACGACGCCCATACAATCAATCTAGACGGTACATTTGTCTCATTCTCGTTTAATTTTGGATGACACCCATGGAATCAATCTAGACGTTACACTTGTCTTATTCAAATGAAAAAGCATAGATAGTAGTACACCCCAAAATTATATGATATATAAGCCTATCCACTTAAAAATAATTAATATAAATATTTTTTTATTAACTATTTGTTTAAAAAATATTTAATCAAAAATTATGTGAGGTTAGTTTCATTAATGAATGTTTTGACAAACCTTTTGTTTATGTTTATGCCAGTATGGGACTATACTTTCACGCTTTACTAAAGATAATATTTTTCTTCTTTGTCTAAACTGCCATTTCCGTATTTTATGGATACTTTCTTTGTGCTTTCAGTAAGATAGACTAACAGATTAGTGTATTTATATAAAGATTAACTAACAAATGTCACTTTGAAATTTATAAATTTATTTATATGAGTTAATATTGAGACGTCGTTTATAAACGAGAGGTTTTCTCTTCTTGATTGAGTTTTACTCTGTTGCGATATGGAATGATTCTTTCCCATCATGTAGTTACTGATTCTTTCCTATTCTTTTTGTGATTCTTTCCTATCCTGTACTAGATGGTTGTTTACTATCCTTTTAGGATCTGCAGCTTGATTATAGGATCTGCAGCTTGACTGTAGGATTGGCAGCTCGATTATAGGATCTGAAAATTGATCCATTGATGTATATGTACCTGTACAATTCACTGCAATAAACAGAATTATATTTCTCTTGAACTCTGTTTTGAACTTGGTATCAGAGCCAAGAAGCTTAAATCGTTAGTACTCTACACTAAACCATGGTCGACTCGGATTCTAAAACATCTGGGAACAAATCTGCTCCCATTATTATTCAATCTGAAGGTTCATTGTTCAATGCAAGGATTGTACTTGATGAAACAAACTATGATTTGTGGTCTCAAATCATGGAGAGCATATTGCCGAGAAGGAGAAGCTCTCTTTCATTTGTGGTATTTCACAACCACCTACTGAGAAGGATGATGGATATGAAAAGTGGTATGCAGACAATCAAAAGGTCAAGAGATGGCTGTTGATGTCTATGTCCCCAGAAATCATGAAGCGATATATTTGCTTACCCATTGCTCAAGATATTTGGAAAGCTCTTTCTAAAGATTTTTATGATGGAGCAGATGAATTGCAGGTCTTTGTCTTGAATCAAAGGGCCTTCTATGCGAAACAGAATGGCAGAACACTCTCAGTGTATTATGGAAAATTAACCGAGATCTTTTGTGAGTTGGATCATCGTGATAAGGTGAATATGGAGAGTGAGAATGATGTTGAATCTTACTGAAAATCAGTTCAACGACAAAGGGTGCATATTTTTCTTGCTGGATTAGATGGTGAATTTGAACAAATCCATGGTGAAATTTTGAGAAAGGATCATATCCCCGAATTGGAAGCATGTTATGCTTTGGTCCACTGTGAATCTGTTTGACTCGCAACGATGAATGGAGAACCAGAAAAAATTGAAGCTTCAGCCATGGTGACTCGAAATCGGTCTAATCAGAACCGATCTCCTCAAAGCCAACCTAAGAACACTGATGGTGCCGATAAATCCACCTACAAATGCACTCATTGCAATCAAACTGGTCATATCAAGAGCCACTTCTTTGAACTTGTGGGGTATCCAGAATGGTGGGATCATAGCTACGATTCACTGAAGAAGAATTCCAAGAGGACCTCCAGTGCTGTGATTGTCGAAACAAATACAGCGGATGGTGTTGTTGATCAGATCTCGGCATTAGAAGCAGTGGCAGGTAATGGTGGTAAGGCTTTAAATATTTCTACACTTGTTTATAATAGTGCATGGATAAATTGATTTCGGTGCTACGAATCATATGACGTTTGATTCTAGACAGGTCTCACCTCTTAAACCGTCCGCACAAAAAATTGTTTCCACTGCCAATGGCTCTTCGGCCCCAATTATTGGAGAAGGGTATTTACCTCTCACTGATACTTTAAATCTAGATTTTGTTTTAGTTGTTCCATCTTTGGATTATAATCTATTGTCAATTTCCTGAATCATCACTACCTTACCTTGTATTGTAATTTTTTGGCCTGATTTTTGTGTGTTTAAGGACATCCAAACGAGGAAAACGATTAGTTGTGGTTTTAGGCGAGGAAAGTTGTATTACTTGGACTTAGTGTCAAATATTTCGGACAAGTTGCATCAAGCTTTAACGGTGCATGGCTCTAAGGGGGAGAAGAAGAAATCTGAAATCTGGTTATGGCATCGACGTTTGGGGCATGCCTCCTTTGGTTACCTAAAGAAATTATTTCCTAGTTTATTTGCAAAATTTGATGTTTCTAGTTTCCACTGTGATGTTTGTGAACTTGCAAAAGGCCATTGTGCTTCGTTTCCATTAAGTTTGAATAAAAGTCCAATTCCTTTTATGGTCATACATTATGATGTTTGGGGTCCGTCCAAAGTCACTGCCTTTGGTGGATCACGTTGGTTTGTTACTTTCATTGACGATTGTACCAGGATGACTTGGATGTGCTTGATGAAGTCTAAAAGCGAAGTGAATTTGTTATTTCAATTTTTTTATAAAATGGTTCGTACTCAGTACAATGCATAGGTTCAGGTTCTCCACAATGACAATGGAGGCAAATATTTGAGTTCTGAGCTTCAACAGTATCTGGAAGCACATGGAACTATTCATCAAACTACTTGTACCAATACACCTCAACAAAACGGGGTGGCTGAGAGAAAAAACCACCACTTGTTGGAGGTTGTCCGTGCTTTGTTGATAGAAGCCCATATGCCACTATCCTATTGGGGAGAAGCACTTACCTCTGCATCATATTAACCGAGTCTCTGGTATCTCCCTTTATCAACCAGGTACCCTCCAGCACTATTAATTTCCAGACACCATATCAGGCTCTCACTGAAGTGGTTGTTGCTCCAGTTGTCCCAAATTTATCTCCTCACATCTTTGGTTGTGTAGATTTTGTACACCTCCATAAGCATCGGTGCAACAAGTTGTCTCCTCGAGCGCTGCGATGTGTCTTTCTCGGATATGCTACTTATCAAAAGGGGTACCGATGCTATCATCCTCCAACCCAATGAATGTTTATTACATTAGATGTAATTTTTCATGAAGACTTGATTTATTTTTCCTCTGAGCCTGAACTTCAGGGGGAGTACCAGAAGGAAATTCAGACTCTAGACTATGATGATCACATTTCTGAAGATGTGGTTGTTCACATCCCGAAAGTAGGGGAACTCTCTGATGCGCTGAATCAAGAAGTGGGCGAATTGGATGTGGGTGGTTTGACTTTGGATCCAAGTAGTGATGAACACCCAGAAACTGAAGTTGTGGCTCCACCTCTGTCCAAGCCTCTCACACCATAGGAAGCTGATACACCAAACCAATCACTTGCTGAGGATGCTCCTGAACCATCTAGAAGACAGCTACCACAGCATCACACCAGAGGTATTCCTGAACCCACATATGAACCCGAGCTTTCTAGTAACGTTAAATATCCCATGAGTCATTATGTGTCTAACCATTGTTTGTCAGAATCAAATCAATCATTTGTAAATCAGTTATCTACTATATCTATTCCTAACAATGTGCAGGAATCCTTAGTTTACGCAAGGTGGAAAGCCACGATGAATGAGGAGTTGAAATCCTTACAGGAGAATAAAACCTGGGAACTTGTTGACCGTTCACCAGGAAAGAAACTAGTCAGATGTCAGTGGGTTTATACTGTGAAGTACAAAGTAGATGGTGCAATTGAACGCTTTAAGGAAAGACTAGTGGCAAAAGGATACACCCAAAGTTATGGGATTGATTATACAGAGACATTTGCACCTGTAGCTAAAATCAATAGAGTACGAGTCTTGTTGTCTCTTGCTGCGAACTTGGGTTGGCCATTACAACAGTTTGATGTGAAGAACGCCTTGCTACATGGCGAGTTGTCTGAAGAAGTTTACATGGAACTCCCACCAGGATGCATGATACCAGAAACGCATAGTCGGAAGGTGTGCAGATTAAACAAGTCACTGTATGGGTTGAAACAGTCTCCGAGAGCATGGTTCGGAAGGTTCACAAAATCTATGAAATATTTTGGTTACCGTCAAACCAACTCGGACCACACTTTATTCTTGAAGAAATAGCAGGGTAAGATAACTGCACTTATTGTATATGTGGATGACATGGTGGTTACAGGGAATGATCTCGAAGAAAGGAAGGCTCTATAGGATTAATTATCCAGAGAATTCAAAATGAAAGACCTCGACCCCTTGAAATATTTCCTTAGGATCGAAGTGTCTTGATCTGATAAAGGGATTTTTCTATCTCAAAGGAAATATGCCTTACACTTGCTACAGGAAACTGGTATGTCAGCATGTCAACCTGCTGATACACCAGTGGAAGAAGGCTTGAAGTTATGTGTTGAGTCTGATCAGGTACCAGTTGACAAAGGGAGATACCAGAGACTCATAGGAAGATTGATGTACTAATCACACACAAGGCCATACCTTGCCTATGCCTTGAGTATTGTTAGCCAGTTTATGCATAATCTTGGTGAACAACACATGAATGCAGTTATGCGCATTTTGAGGTATCTAAAATATGCTCCTGGAAAAGGATTTTTATTCACTAAAAGTGAAGATTGTCAAAGCGTGGATGCATATACTGATGCTGACTAGGCTGGAGCAGTCGATGATAGGCGTTCTACTTCAGGTTATTTCACCTTTGTAGGAGGTAACCTTGTTACATGGAGAAGCAAAAAATAGAATGTTGTTGCCCGATCAAGTGCAGAGGTTGAATTTAGAGGTATGGCACTTGGAGTATGTGAAGCATTGTGGCTAAGACTTCTCCTCAAAGATTTGGGCTATCCGCCTAAGCAGCCAATTCGACTGTATTGTGATAATAAAGCAACATGCAATATTGTTCATAATCTGGTTCAACATGATCGAACAAAACATGTGGAGGTAGATTTATTCTTCATTAAGGAGAAGTTGGATGAGGAGATCATGGAGTTGCCTAAGATTCGATCAAAGGATCAGTTGGCCGATATTCTCACCAAAGAAGTTTCAAGTCGAGTGTTCTCAAAGTTTTTGGGCAAGTTAGGCATGTGTGACATCTATGCACCAACTTGAGGGGGAGTGTTGTGATATGGAATGCTTCTTTCCCATCCTGTAGTTATTGATTCTTTCCTATTCTTTCTGTGATTCTTTCCTATCCTGTAGATGGTTGCTTCCTATCCTTTTAGGATCTGCAACTTTATTATAGGATCTGCATCTTGACTGTAGGATCGGTAGCTCGATTGTAGGATCTGAAAATTAATCCATTGATGTATATGTACCTGTACAATTCACTGTGATAAACAGAATTATATTTCTCTTGAACTCTATTTTGAACTTACTCTGCTTTTTTTTCTCAATTATATAACGTTGTCATTATTGTTTACATTGCATTAATTATGACTAAAATGGTCAATTATGATTGATACACAAAGCTAGGTGGTTAATTATGAATAATAATTTAAAATTTTTAACCAAATTTTTAGGTTTATCCATTCAACATTGGTTAGTTGGAGTGTGGGTTCAAAAAAATTCATTTTTTCAATTATAAATGAACAATAATAAATAAATTTGAAATATTCTTACTGTGGTTCATTAATTGAAAATTCAGATTTAAAGAATTAACTTGCCTGCTTGTTTGTATCCTTTAAAAATCTAATGAAAATGATTTGAATCGCTTGAGTTACAAGTGACTACCCAGTTGCCTTCAAATCAATTTGCCAACCCTCTTGCTCTAAAAAAAACCATAGCATCCACCCCTAACAACATTCTCACAAGTAGTTGTAAATCAATATCGAGAGTATATGGGAGCACTCTTCGCAGTAGCTAAATTCTAGACCATTTGCACCTAAGTTTTCTGGCCAAAATCGTGTGGAAATTGTTTAAAGGGTAGTTTCCATTGATTGGAATTGCACGAACTGGATGCTCCAAGGATAATCGAAGGTGCTGAATCTATTTCTGCAATAAAAATCTCAATTTTAACACTGGAAATCTCATTTTCAACAACAAAGCGTGTTGCCTAATTTCGGCCAAACTTACCTGAAAAGATGCAAATAGTCTAAAGATTAGCCAACTCCAGCACTCTCCAAGAACGCTATTCTATTTGTTCTGATTGTAAATGGCTTGTCCACAAGAAACAACTATGATGCCTCTTATTTCTATAAATCTTATTGCCATGTTCAATCAATAGAATCCAACCCCTACCTTTTTCATCGTTTTATACAATCTAACATCTTTTAATGTTTGATTTATGTTGGTTATTTATTTAAAAGAAGAATAAATACCTTAAACTTATTTTTGTTAAACATTAATACTATTTAATTTTTCATTTGTAGAATTAATGGCAATTGACTGATGAAATGATTAATTTGAAATGCAATTATGTAAGCGTAGGTTCTCAGCAACAAGAGTTTGTTGCATCCTAGTGTAGTGACTTCGTCAAGAGCACGACATTTTACTGTCTTGCAACGCCATTGACTTACTCGGGGGCATCCTTGTATTTAAAGGCCCACAAATTGATAGTTTGTATAGTGACACTTCAATTGGCGATTCCACGGAGGGTTCAATGGGTCGCTCCTCTGTGATTCCTGTATCACCATGGCGAATACCCTCCCTTTCCCTGTGTTTGTAGAAGGGCTCTTTGTGGTAGCGTTTGGGCTCCTGGATCTGTTCTCCTTTACAGCAACATCATTGCTTGCCCTTTCATCTTTGCAAGGGTTTGTCTAAAAAGTTGTGACAGAGTCGTCACTCCGCTGCTCTGTCTTTTTTGGCCTAAGAACCCCTCCTGGTGGGCTGACTTCCCGTCGTCTTTCTCTTGACTTGTTGGGTTCTTACTCTTTGGGTTTTCACTCTATTTGGGGTTTCCTCATTCAGGTTGGTGGGCACCGGACTGCGGCCTTTCTTGGAGTCCCTCCCCTTCACTGGGGACTAGTACCAACCAAGACTAAAAAAAGTGGGAAGGATTCACTTCTGCTGCTGCTTCTGGTTGACGACGTTTTTCTCACCACCCTTGCATGGGGTTTCTCCCCGGATTCGTTGAAGGTTCTAGTCGGGTACAGGGTTGAATTATGTGGTTTTTGGATGAATGTGACACCCCACAGTTTCATGACTCTTACCCTTAACCAAACTAGGGTTACTCCTTCCTCTTCTTTGTCGTCGGGCTAGTGACGCCATTGACATTGGGTTTTCCACGGGCTATTTTTCAGCTACTGGACTTTGCTTGGATTGGGGTTTGTTTTGGCTTTCGATTTCTGTCCTTTGTTTATTACAGCACCCTTTATTTGTGGCTCTGGACTATGTCTTTTTTGGGTAACTGGGGTTAACTCCTTTGCCTCTACGTTAACAGTTTTGTGGGGTTGACTTTGTGGGACTTATCCATGGCATAAAATGGTGCTCAGACATGCTTCCACCGAAAATGGAGGACCAAATGCGTTAAGGCACAGGAGGGTCGTTATCGATATGTCTTGGGACATGACATTTTCATGGATCACGTCACATCCCTTTTCTCGCATGCCCTGGTGGGCCGTTTGGAATATTTCAAGATGAACAAGGCGTCTTGGGTCAACTGGGCTTCGGAGAATTGGAAGCCTCGTTTCGATTATATCCCGACCATCAGCTTATTGTCAAATGGTTGGATTGTGTTTGTGTTTCTTGATGCTGAACACTACTCTTGGGTTCTGGAAGGTATCTGGCGCATTGGAAAGGGTTCGTTGGTTCTTGGTCGTTGGCACACCAATTTCGATCCTTTGAGAGAGAGAATTTCCAAATGCCACATGTGGGTTTTATTACCCCACCTTCCGTTCCCCCTGTGGAGCAGACATTTTCTGGAGGGAATCGGGAATACTATTGGGAGGTTCGTATCCGTGGAGGATGACTTTCATCAAGTATATGATAAGAGGATAGCTAAAATACTTGTAGAAATGGATATTTCTCGAGGGCTACCTGTGGAAGTGGAGATATTATGCAATGAGCACTTATTGATCCAACGACTCGATTATCTTCGCGTTCCCTTCAGATGTAGTTGATGCCGCACAGTGGGTCATCTGAGGAATTCCTGTCCTCACAGGTTCACAGGAGGAAACAACTCGGATACAGGTGAACTCCGATCGCCTTCGCCTTCGGCCAGCCCCTCGGAGGGCCATCATACTCCACCAGGTATTTCTAATGAGTCCACTCCTCCCACTGATTTTTTTCTTGAATCTTTCTTTGAGGCTGTTGACAATTTGATTTTGACTCATAAAAAATTACCTGTCCCTCCGTCATCCTCCAATACTGTTTTGAACTCTCCTCCTCGGTTCTCCCCGCTGGCATTGACCTCATCCGCCATGTCAAACTCTCACCCTTCCCCCGATTCTATTCCAAATGTAGTGGAAGCACTCTCTTTTCCTTCTAGCGCTGCCAACCCGCCTTCTCCTATATTGGAGAGACACCACACGATTTCGCCTACTCTTGACTTGATGGTGGATTTCCCCCCTCTTTTACCTACAGCTCCTCCTTCTGGCCTGGTCATCCCCCCTAATTTACCTTCTACTCCGCCTTCTGACTAGGTCACCCCCCATCATAGCCCCATATCCTCTCCTTCTTTCTCTGATCCCTCTCTATTTTCACGGCCTCTTCCCCTACCTCTCCTTCCACCCTTCACCTCAACTCCATCAGGTTTGCAAATGTGACTGTTAGGAATCCTCCCAAAGGGAAAGGGATACCAAATTCAATCTCTCCTCGGTCTCTCCACCATACATTCCTCTCTCTGTCCGTATCAAGGATGCGGCCAGAGGTAACTCATCTAGGGGACTTAGAGCGATGTCTCCCCCAAAGGATAAGACCTGATGTTAATCCTCTCCCTTAACATTCGTGGTCTGGGAGGCAAGACCAAATCTCTTAGCCTCCGTGCTCTTTTCAATTCCCTTAACCCTGACTTCATCCTTCTACAGGAAACCATGTGTAGTGCCTCCCCTACTCTGTTTGCTTTTTTGAAATTACCCCCCTCCTCGGAATTCTGCGCTATCAGTTCTCGTGGGATTTCGGGGGGTCTACTCTCTGCTTGGAATCTGTCTAAGGCAAACTGTAGGGCCTTCCAAACTTGTGCGGGTATCTTTCTTTAGGCCTCCATTCGAGGGATGCCAGATCCTCTCCATATTCTCAATGTTTATGGTCCTTACCGGGATAGAGAATTTTTTGGGACAATGCCCTTCGAGGTGGGTTACTAAACCTACCACATCTGGTATTAGGTGGGGATATTAATCTCACTCTCCACTCTTCTGAAATTTGGGGCTCTAAGGCCACTCTGGACCCTCTTTCCAATCACTTCATTTCTCTCTTTGAGACAGTAGGACTTGTGGATGTGGCTCCCCTTGCGACTGGACCTACTTGGCGCAACGGTCGAGTTGGGGATGAGGGAATTAGTAAACGAATTGATCGTTTTATTATCTCCAATACCCTGCTTCCCTCTTTAGGGGCTTTCAGGACCTGGACCAAATGCTTAGATCTCTCTTACCATTTTCCTTTATGTCTTGAATGGAATACTCCAAAAGGTCCCTTTGATTACCCCTTTAAATTCAATCATTCTTGGCTAGAAGATCCTGACTTCATCGATTGGTTTCTCCGCTGGTGGTCCACTACCTATGATGTTGATAATATTTTAGGCATTGAGGATCTTTGTCACATCCTATGCAAACTTAAATATGCTACTAAGAGCTAGATAAAGGTTAAATCAGCAAGCATTGACTCTGCATCCTCTAGCCTTGAACTTGCCATTGAATCAATCCTTACAGGTCCCTCTAATGGTATTCTCACTAGGGAGCAAACTGTCCATTTGTCTCACCTTAGTGCTGAAAGGCAGAGGATCTTGGAACATTTTCAGCTTACCTGGCAACTAAAAAGCAGAACCAAGTGGGCCCTCCAAGGTGACTCCAACACCAAATTTTTTCATGCTGTGGCTTCGGGGAGAAGAATACAAAACATGATCTGGTCTCTTGAAGATTTCGATGGTAATCTTATTGAGGAGGAGGCCTCCCTTAAAGAGTTGGGAAAAGCATACTTTGCCAATATATTCAAGGATGATGGTTGTACTAGTCTAGTACACCAACTAAAGGTGGTCTCGCTCTTCCCCGGAATGATTCCCTCAGAACACTCGTCTCTCCTTTCTTTCCTGGTTAGTCTGAAGGAAATTGAACACTCTCTCAAGTCTTTCAAAAAAGATCGTAGCCCGGGCCCGGATGGGTGGCCCACGGAGTTCTATCTGCATTTTTTCGATCTCCTGAGCCCTGTGTTACTAAAAACCATTGACATGACTAGGACCTCCAGTTTTATCCCTCCTTCCTTGAACTCAACGTTCCTTGCTCTTATCCCAAAGAAGGACAAGCCTCGAACCTTTGCTGACTTTAGGCCCATCTCTTTATGTAACCTTCTCTATAAACTCATTGCTAAAGTCATTGCTGGAAGGTTAAAGCCCTTTTTGGATCTGGGTATTTCTCAGGAACAATTCGGGTTTCTTAAATACCATCAAATCTCTGAACCTATTGGTATTGTGCAAGAGGTCCTTCATTCTGTCAAAACCAAGAATCTCTGCGCCTTTGTTATCAAACTGGATCTTATGAAGGCTTTTGATCATGTTGACTGGAATTATGTCAGAATGATTCTGATTCAAATTGGAGTGCCCCTCCTTACTGTAAATTGGACTATGGGATGCATCTCTACTGCTAATTTTGCGATTCTGGTCAACGAGACTCCTTCAAATTTTTTCACAGCTACTCGTGGTATCCGTCAAGGTTGTCCTTTATCCCCTATCCTCTTTATCCTTGTCATCGAGGGCCTCAGTCTTCTCATTCGGGATGCCAGATCCAATGGTCTCATTCGAGGCATTCAACTCTCGCCCTCCCTTGCTCTTTCTCACCTCCTCTTTGTGGACGATGTGATTCTCTTGGGCTCGGGTACTCTCTAGGATTGATCTGCATTCGAGGTTATCATTGATACCTTTTGTAAATCCTCGGGCATGAGGATCAAAATTGAAAAGTCTTGTTTTCTCTACTACAATCTTGCCACTGACTGTCTAAATGATTTTGTGGGAGTCCTGCCTTATAGGATGTCACCGCTCCAATCTGGGTTCAATTACCTGGGCTATTATTTGAAACTGTTTGGGTATAGAGTAAATGATTGGAATTGGATAATACAAAAGTTTGAAAGAAGGATAAGTCACTGGACCTATAAGTATCTTTCCCTTGGGGGCATATTGATTCTCGTCCAATCTGTATTGTCTAATATACCTGTGTATTGGATGGGACTTGCTCCTCTCCCAGCCTCCATTCTTCAGAAACTTAGAAGCATCATGTTTAATTTCTTATGGGGATCCTTCGACAAAAATTGCAAATATCATCTGGCTAGCTGGAAGGATCTTTCCTGGCCCAAAGAATATGGGGGCTGGGGAATAAAAAACCTCCCTTGGTTCAGCTTAGCTCTGCGTCTCAAAAAATTATGGAGAATCCTCCACTCCAAGGGTTTATGGTATCAAGTTCTTCATTTTAAATATATGAAATGCTCCGCAGTGGCTGACTGGCTCAGATATAAACGCTTCAGCTCACGTAATGTTTCTGTTATGTTGAGAGGGTTCATGCAGGTTCTCCCTTGGATGGGAAATCATATGGCTTGGCAGGTGGGAAATGGTGAAAATATTATGCTGGGAATTGACCCGATTATGGGTTCTCACTCTTCCTTTAATCTCCCTGAGGATCTGAGATCTTACTTGGAGGGTTTGAATATATGCACTCTCTCTCAGGCTCATAACTCTCTTTTAAATGCACAGACTTATTGGTTCACCGTCGATGATCTTGATCTTGGAGGCTCTTATAAATCAATTTGGAATGCATATATTGAGGGATTATCCGGAGCCGGTATTCACCTCATCGACCGTCCTGATGACCTTGTATGGGTTTACAATAAAAAACTGGGCTCCATTTCTTCCAGGAACGCTTATGATTGCATTGTTAGATCCTCCATGCTCCCGGCTACAAATCCTGCTGACTCCCATCTGTGGAGCAAGGCCCTTCCAAATAAAATTTCATGTTTTATCTGGTTATCTCTCCGGAACAGAATCCTCACTTGGGAAAATTTATAGAAAAGAGGTAAATCGGGCCCAGGTATGTGTGCTCTTTGTTGTTCGGATGAGGAGACAGTCGAGCACTTATTCTCCATCTGCACGGTCTGGAAAATAGTGGCTGGTCATGTTTGTGATCATTTTAACCTCCCAGCTTGCTCTAAGGGTGTTCCTCTTGGGGACATGTTAAACGGTTGGTTTGGAAATCTATCAAGAAACTCGCACCTCTTCTTGCTTCCTTTCTATATGATGTGGATAATTTGGAAAGTGTGCAACCTGGATATTTTTGAGGGGAAACGAAGGAACATTTTCAGTATTGTTCAGCAAATTATTACTACTGTTCAAGCTCTCCCTTCTTCGACTGTCACTGAAAAAATTAGAAGCAGAAATTTTGGGAATCCCCCCTGCAAGGTTTATCCCTGCGGTTTTATTAATGGTGCATCAAACTGTATGATTGTTGGTGTAGGTTACTGCATTTTTCTCAATGACTCTCACTACTTGGAGTTCTCGCTGGGGGTCGGATATGGCACTAACACCAAAGAGGAATTGCTCAGCTTATGGGCACTTCTTCTCTCTTCCCAAATGATGGGGACCCCCCTATCCCATGTATACGGTGATTCTCAAGTAATCATCAATTGGGCGATGGGATCGACTGCTCTCTCCCCACCTGAACTTGTTCATTGGTGTAGGGAGACAAAAAATCTAATTTCTAGCTTTCAGGACTTGTCTTTCACTCACATTTTCCGAGATCACAATCGTATGGTTGACCGTCTCTCTAAAACTGCACTCTCTCCTCAGGGTAAAGGCAGTTTTATGGAATATTTTGAGAACCATTTGGTTACTCAGGACACTTTTCAGCTCTTCTAAGCATGGTTAAGGGATCTTTTTATTTCCCTAATATATGTTATGATTGAAAGAGTGATCACTTTTAGAATGTTGTTTAGATCCCTTTGGCACTCGGTAGATGTGGATGAGTAGACAGTTCTCACTTTATGATGAGACAGTTTTCTGATGGGATCATTCTTTATAGTTGTTATGCCTTGCCCCCCGGATGAACTCTTGTGGGCTGTTTTGGTATGTAACCCAATGATGGGATGATTGTACTGATGACCTTTGATTCTTCTGAGAATAACAAGGACATGATTTTTTCTTTCTGAAAAAAAAGGTCCACAAATTGCCTCCTTTTT
Source organism: Pseudotsuga menziesii (assembly GCA_001517045.1). Taxonomy (NCBI): domain Eukaryota; kingdom Viridiplantae; phylum Streptophyta; class Pinopsida; order Pinales; family Pinaceae; genus Pseudotsuga; species Pseudotsuga menziesii. Next base: position 17,947 of record LPNX010568273.1, read on the forward strand.
ATTCATATTAGTGAGTATCATACTAATGGCGACCATTAGGTTTTGCATAAATCAGAAATCAACCATATATGATTTATAAAATAAATAATATACTATTATATTTACATGCCTGTGCTATTTGCAATCTATAAATTTTATAGGTGAGTTCTATAGTCATTTTCATTCAATTATTAATGTGGATGTGCTATAGTCATATATGATTTATAAAACAAATAATATACTATTATATTTACATGCCTGTGCTATTTGCAATCTAAATTTTATAGGTGAGTTATATAGTCATTTTCATTCAATTAGATGTGCTATAGTCTTATATGATTTATAAAATAAACAATATATTATTATATTTACATGCCTGTGTTATTTGCAATCTAAATTTTATAGGTGAGTTCTATAGTCAGTTTCATTCAATTATTAATGTGGATGTGCTAGTCTGCTATGTTTGTGTATATCTTTCAAACATTCCTGGGAAATATATATTGAGCTCAAGTTCGAACCTAGATTTTCACTATTTGTAATGCTTTAATACACAGTATGGTGTGCATGAACTTGTTTATCTTCCTTTGTTTGTTTCAAAAATTATTTATAAAAGCATCAAATATTGAATAACTTCATATATTTGAATATTGCAATGCAATTGCAAAATCACTGTTTTGTTACGTTTGAATATTACAATGCCATTGCAAAATCACAGTTTTGTTATGTTTGTTTTAATCTAGTCTTGTTTGTGTAATGTAACTAAAACCAATAATTTATTATTGATTTCTGCTGAAATATTTTATTTATTATTTTAAATATTTTTGACACAAATAAAAATAAAACAAATGTAATGAATTATTCTTTTATTAATAAAACATACTTAAGAGGACACAAGTGGAACAGTTGTTGAAGAGTGTTTACTTACCCACAAGAGGAAAAGGCAAGTGGTTGTAGCTATTGAGTGAGAACTCAAGGTGCATGAGGCACCTTCCTCAAAATCATGTCACAATCCTAGTTGAGTGCTAAAGAGCAGGAGGCTCATAAATGACCAAGTCCTAGGAAAAATATTATATAATAGTATGCCCATTAGCAAGAAGGAGACTAGCATTGGACGTGGATTGAATCTGATAATGCAAGAGATGGCGTATTAAGTGGGTTTTTCTCTTGTGGTTCAACGATTAAGCTCAGGGGTTCTAAAGAAATTAACTTGATTGCTCTACAAGTTGGTTATGAGGAACGACTATTCCATTTATGTTTTCCTCGTAGTTGTGCCATGTTCTTACTCTATGTTCTAATTACAGTAGGATTTTTATTTTAGATCTGGATTTGTAGCTATATTCATAAGTAAAAATGTTTTATGCAATCTTATTGAATGTTTATCTAACATGTATTGAATTTAGCTCTTGTTTATGTATCAATTCTAAATATGTTTATGTTTTTTGTTTATACCTATGAATGATTAGATTTGATTAGTAAGGCTTCTTAGATTAGGCATCCATACCCAAGTTAAGGATTTCTAAAATGATTTTATATACTGTAAATTCGAATTCTTTCCTTAAACGATTATGTATCGGTTAATTATATATGTTATTTCCAATGTCATAGATCTAGTTAACTTACAATTAAAGTAGTTAAAGTTAACATGTTTTAATTACTAAACAAATTTACAGTCAAAACCTAAACAACAAATTGAATTTATTATAGATGGGATGTATCCCTGTTAGGTTAAGCTACAGATTTATATTTTGAACTATTTATTAAACCCCGATACCAACACGACACTATTCAGTTTAGAATCAAGAAAATTTAAATAAATAAACTAAGATGGAATTATTTATAAAACTATCAAGATATATATACAACACATTCACGATTTATAACTTAGCTAACTACTAATTAAAGAAACCGCAAATATCTGAAGTCTCTCACACACACACACACACATATATATATCATAAATTTATACGATATGCAAAATACGACCACATACAGGAATGATATACCTAACATATCTAACAAAATGTTTGACGAATCTAAAGCTAACAGTCAATAACCAAACTTTAAGGTAACCATAGTAAGACACATTATAGTTTTAAACAATCGCAAAACAATTCACAGAAGTGAATCTTCCCTTTCTGAACACCGGTATGAATCCCATCTACAATGGAAGACAAGTATTAATAAAATATAGTAAGCGTATCTAAAACAAATCCACACCAAATGCATGCATGCATTATATCTTTTAACCATGGTTTCAATATTAAACTACTTCACATAAATCGCAAGACCCTATGGGTAGTATTCATTAAACGATAACAATGTTAAAGGATTATGGTAGTAAGCCCATTTTAATGGCTGCCATTGTTTTCGCAAAAGATAAGCATAAGTAAGATTTTCATAAATCAAATATACATTAGCTAACATGATCTGCATAGAAACGCTAAACCCTCATACGAGTTAACAATATTATTTTTACTACACACTTCCTATGTAAACCGAACTTAGATATCTTTAAGCAACGAATATTATCAAAATGTATACATGGAAGTAAGACCATCAAAAAATGGAAGCCATTGTTTAAAATAAAGGAAGAAACAAATATAACCACGGATTCAGTCGTGACAGGAAATGAAAAGACCCTAAGTGTTGTTTCAATTCATTATACATTAAAAATGATCAAAAACAATGTATCCATACACAGTGTGACTGTAAAACCATCCATGATGGATTCACCATTGTTTTTAAACCCTAGACAACTTCCAACTATAGAGTAACCGAAGTGGTGGTAATTCCATCTGTGATGGCACCCACAACACTAACACATGCACTAAAACAAATCGTTCGTACTTAAAAACAATGCGAAGCAGAGAAGTTGTAAAGACCCATGTAAAATAGAGCTTGAACCACGGGGGTTTCAAACAACACATAAAATTTATCTTGCACAAAGCTCGAGTGGTTTTCCTCCTCCCAAATCCTTTCGCTCAGGATTTTAGTACCTACGTCAAACCACAACATATTTTTAGTGATGGTGGATGAAATTATTTGAATTACAAAAAGAAAACCAAAGCAAGGGATTGGGATTCTTTACTTGTGCGTTCTCAGATGCGCACTTGGGAGGAGGTGACCATGTCGCCCTCCTTGCCAGTTCTCACAACCTGCGAAAACACATTTAAGTGGAAGTCAAAGCAACTTTGAAAAATTAACACTGTAAACAAGTTAAAAACATTGAGACTCGTTACCTTGTGCTAGTTGCAGAGAGGGCCAAGGGTCGGCTCCTCCGGGAAGACCCTTATTCCTCCTCTTCCTACACAAAAAAAACATTGCAGTGTCAATTATAGAAAAACATTAAAAGAAACCTTCAAATAAAGTCTGACAACTTATCAATCATTTTTATTTCCCTAGTGATGGGCAACAACAAACTGGAGTTGGTGGCTGAGATTCTTGAAAGCGAAGCAACGAGTTACATAAGACCATGGAAGCCATGAACAAACACAATAATAACTTGGAAAGAAACCTGTTACAATTCCATCAAAAATCGTAGCAGTGTTTACACCAAAAAATCCAACAAGTCGCCATGAACAGAGTAGAGCTCGTCTCTCTCTCTCATAGATCAAACAAACCAAGAATGCATGGTTCAGACATCGAAGGAAACACATTAAAATCTTTGTAACCCTAACTGTAGAACCATACAAGTGGACGACTGAGATGAGATCTCAAAGCCAGTGTACTGGAAGGCCTCGCTACATTGTCAACTCATATCCAGGACAATGCTTTTAAGTCCCAAGTCAACCAGGGTATGAAACATTAAAATCTTGGCCAGATCTAATGATGGCCTTTTAATCATTGCATTGAACCATTAAAACTATGGTAAGAACCCATATAACAAAGCATGTTAAACCATTGCCATATAAACCAAACAACCTTTTAAACCAACGATATATTATATTATATTAACTTTCCAAACCATGGCATAAGACCATATCAATATCCTTTGTTCAACTTTATACCCCTCATGCCTTAGGACCAAGGTCCTTCATAATGCTACTTTATACATTGCGATTAGGGCTATGGTAAGTCTTGTATCATTCATAAACCGATATTACATTGCAAGGTAGGATCAAGACTATGGTCTAATCTCCCAAACCTTGGGCTAGTAAAGCCCTAGTAAATTATAACAAAAAACAAAGAAAGTATTTTAAAAACATCACCTTTGGGTGTGTTGTACACTGAAGATAGAACTCTACTATTACCGCATCTAGGGAAACCTGACATAGGCAGTAAAATCATATAAGTAACTTACATAAGCAACATCAATTTAACTCACAAGTAATATTGCTTGATAGAATTGTATGAAGTGTTCTACTTAAATGTGTGTACCAATTTTTTTTTATGATTTTTGAGGTGTATGACAGAATGGTATCAGTGCATGGTTACAGCACTAGGCATGAACCGTCTCAACACTAAAATTTCTAAGGAAACCAGAAAACTAATTTTCCTTTATTTTTTTGTTTGATTCTCTTAGAAAATAGGAAGACAAGAATAACTTTATTTTTGCAGGAAAAACATGACAGAAGTAGGGATATCTGTAGAAGAAGAGTCACACCCTAAAAATCCTATAAATAATGAAGAGGGTAATCTAAGGGATGGTGATCCAGATGGAGATCGATGGCCACCCACCTATTCCACTGGCTCAAAACAATTGTCCATTGTGGCAGTTTCCTAGTTATTTTTCTACAGTTTTTCGGGNCATAAATGATGTTTTTTGGAGATTTGGGGCCAAATGGCATAGATTTGGTCAACCAAAAGTTTTAAAGCTTAGATAGACCTTTCCAACGAGCTATTGAATTCCCAAATCGGAGATCGTATGCAAAAATGATGACCCTGGGAAGTTGACTGTTCAACTTACCACCTTGGGGCTGCAAAATTTATGACGGTACATCTTCTAGGGTTACGTTTTGGAATTTTGGGGTTCTCACCTCATTATTATTATAAATAGGCCCCTTTGGCCTCATTTTGTATTCAGTTTGACACGAATGAGCATAGCAGCCACATCTCTTCTCAGATATAGCTACCACCATTCTAGCAATTGTATTACAGTCTGTTCTATTTCCACCATTTAATAGAATATGTGTTTACTGTATCTTTGTTATCTTTGCAAGATGTCTGTTATTATGATTATGTATATGTTCTTTCTTTTCATTCACGCATAAATCAGATCAATGGTATCAGAGCAATCTGCTCTCTGATTGTTTCTCGGCGTATGTCCCCGATGAGGTCCGAGTATAGAGAGTCTTGAACTAGTTTCACTTGATCATTCTCACCGTCCCAAATGACCTCCCATGGCGGAAGAAAAGAAAGATGATGGAGCAGGAGATCCTATCAAGTTGATGCTCGAGGAAGCCCTCGAAAAACAGAGGAACGAGATGATGGATAGTTTCACCCAAATCCTACTACGAATGCCGGTAGCGGCAAGTGCATCTTCAACAAGCAGCCAGTTCGAGGATGCAACTCCATTTAAGGTACAAGTTAACTTTGATATTCCTTTATTTGAAGGAAATATCGATACAGATGCCTTGGATAATTGGTTGAATGTTCTAGAAGGGTATTTCTCTGTCCACAATTTTTCTGACAAAGAAAAGATCACCTTTGCGCTCCTTAAGGAAGTTCCCCATGTCCAAAATTGGTGGGGTACTTATTGTGATAAAAACTCATCAGATGAGTCTATAATGTTTGAAACAAATCTCACTTGGGCCTCTTTCATAGATGACGTCAGGGAACAGTATTACCCTATGGGAAACTATGATGATCAGTACACAAAATGGACCATTCTGCATCAAGAAAGGGACCGGATGGTGTTGGAGTACACCAACAAATTTCATACATTGTGTACAAAGCTGAGTATCAAGGACTCCGAGCGACAATTGATTCTGAAATATCGCAATGGTCTACATCGGTACATCTGAACTGAAATGGAATTCCTCGACATCTCTTCACTTGGATCCACCTATCGGTATGCTATCAAAATCGAGGAAAAATTTCGACAGAAGAACAAGCTAGACTCTGGACCTGCGAATCCATAGCAGAAGCAAGGCAAGGGAAACCCTGGCCCACAGAACACAGTAAAAGAAAAAAACAACCAGTCCCTACCACAAGCAAAGAAGGGGGATGGAAAGAAAAAGAAGGACACTGGTAAGTGGTGCGAATTTCATAAAATCCCTTGGCACAACACTGATGAATGCTGCTCAAAGTAGTCATTAGTGGCCGAGATCAAATCTTCAGAATCAGATCCTGATTCTGATTCTGAACCCAATTCCACAACCACATACAATGGGAGGTAGATCATTGATGCATACCCCACTGCCACAGTTGCTACCACACAGATTCAACTAGAGGATCCTGAAGAGTCAAAGGCAAAGGAGCGCCTATTCCACTCGCAGATGTGGGTGAAGGGAATGCCTCTACATTTTGTTGTTGACAACGACAGCCAAAAGAACCTGATCTCAGCAGAAGTCGTCAAGAGATTGGAGCTTCCGACAACACCACACCCGCAACCTTACAGCATCGATTGGCTAAGCCAAGGACGAGGTATACGTATTACTTAGCAATGCCTCCTACCATATGGCATCAATCCTTCAAAGACGAGGTATTGTGTGATGTGGCCCCACTTGAAGTCTGTGATGTTCTTTTAGGACAACCATATATGTGGAAGCATCATGTTGTATATGAGTCACGGCCTCGCAGTGTCATTGTCACTTTGGGAGGACAACTCTACCGGATCCCAGAGACAGTTGCACCTACCACAGTCTCACAGGGTAGGAAGATAAGCTCCCACACCAGGAAATTATTCCTCCTCACAATTTCGTCTGAAGAAGAACATAAGATCGTAGAGACCTCCACACCCTCTACACAGGGTGTCTCTGCTCATTAGACACAAGAAGAAAACAAAGCCATCATTTCCTCATCTCTCCGAGTACCTCTATGATGCAAGGCCACGCATTCAAGGTGCTCATCCAAAAACAAATCATCCATATAACAATTACAGCCTTCTCAGGATGTCAAAGAAATGAAGCCTCTTCACTTCAGCGAATGTCGCACTAGGAGATCAACTCAACACACAGTTTGAGATATGATACGGGATTCAACGCAATGGAGACCGTTGCTTCCTAAGTTGGGAGGATTGATCCAGATGGAGATCGGTGGCCACCCACGTATTCCATTGGCTCAAAACAATTGTCCATTGTGGGAGTTTCCTAGTTATTTTTCTACAGTTTTTTGGGTCCTAAACTTCTGGGGCCGTTTTGAGGCCCTAAACGACGTTTTTTGGAGATTCGGGGCCAAATGGCATACTTTTGGCTTAACAAAGGTTTTAAATCTTAGACAGACCTTTCCAACGAGCTATCGAACGCCCAAATCGAAGATCGTATGCAAAAGTTATGACCCCGGGAAGTCGACTGTTCAACTTACCACCTTGGGGCCACAAACTTTATGACGGTTCATCTTCTAGGGTTACGTTTTGGACTTTTGGGGTTCTCACCTCATTCTTATTATAAATAGGCCCCTTTGGCCTCATTTTGTATTCAGCTTGGCACGAATGAGCATAGCAGCCACATCTCTTCTCAGAGATAGCTACCACCATTCTAGCAATTGTATTACAGTCTGTTCTATTTCCGCCATTTAATAGAATATGTGTTTACTATATCTTTGTTATCTTTGCAAGATGTCTGTTATTATGATTCGGTATATTTTCTTTCATTTCGTTCACGCATAAATTGGATCAGATGGGGAGATCTGGGTAAACCTGAATGAAAGTCAAGATAATAAATTTGAACTACAAAGAATTGTTAAAGAACTAATATCGGAGTTAAAAAGAGTTAAGGAGGATAACGAACGAATCCTGAAATATTAAGAGGAACTGAATAATATTTTACTAGCTAAAACACATAATGATGAAATAGAGAAAAAGAAGGAACCTAAACATAACATGCGAAAAACTACACCTTACAAACATAAGGGAAGGAAACTAGATTTTTCTAGTCATAAGGCCGAAACTTCCAGTGAGGAATCATTAAAACATCACATGGAAAAACAACAAGATTCTAGTGAAAGTAGTGATGATAATAAAAAGAAAAATAAGTACAAACCATATGAAGAAATATATGGGGCGTTTAAAAAGATTGAACCACCAATGTTTAATGGTGAGATTGAAAAAGGAGAAGAAGCGAAAGCCTGGTTGTCAAGGATGAAGAAATACTTCCAAATCTATAATTACTTGGATGAACTGAAAGCTAAAATGGTTATATATAATCTAACTAGAAAAGCGGATATATGGTGGAAGGATATAAAGAAATTAAAGGGAATAAAGGAAATATATGTAACCTGGAAAACCTTTAAAAAACATTTTAAATGAAAATACCTATCAAAACATTATTACGAAGAGAAGGCTCAGGAATTTTACAAATTAAGACTATGACCTATGACTATGAAAGAGCTTTGTAGTAAATTCCAGAGTTTGCTTCTTTACGTACCTTATATAATTAATGAAAAACCAAAGATACAACATTTTATTAGTTGTTTTCCTATCATGTTTAAATAGCATATTGAATATGGAAATCCGAAGACGCAAAAGGAACGAATGAGAAAGGAAATTTGTGTTACAACCAAAATAAAACTAAAAGAGAAAGTGTACCAATTTGGAAGACTAAAAGACGAGATAACTTTGATCCAAGAAAAAATAATAATAAATTCCACAAAAATACAGGGAATAATTATAAAGGGTATCAAGGCAGTAACTATAAAATTTTAAACCACAAAATTTTGCAGCAAAAGAAAGAGAACATCCCATTACTTTTAATAAGAACATTGCACAGAGGGAACCCTAAAATGTTGGGAATGTGGCGAGCCACATTAATTTAAATATTGTCCAATAAGAAATAAAAAATTTAATGTTCGCTCCATTCAGGAAGCCATTACATTTGGAGACATGGCAAGAAGCATGCCTAGAATCAGGGCTACGTTGGAGAATCGACAAGAAGACCATCATTCTTCAATGGCCGAGATCGAAGGTATGATAAAACGTCAACATATTTCCATATTAATTGATCCATGTGCAAGTTTGAGTTATGTATCACCTATAATAGTTGAATTATGTAAATTAGTACCAGAAAAGTTTGATAAGTCATGGCTGGTACAGTTAGCCACGGGTACTAAATGTAAAGTCACTAGTTATGTTAAATATTGTGAAATATTAATGAATGATTTCATTACGCATGCTAATCTGAATATTTTACCAATAGGTTCCTAATATAAATGGATTGGCTAGAAAAACAAAAAGTAATGTTGAAATGTTTTGACAAAACCTTTACATGCATAGATGGTACTAGAAACACAATTAAAGTGAAAGGAATTCCCAAAAAAGTTACAATCAAAGAGATCTCTGCTCTACAAATGAAAAGATCAATACGTAAATGATGTAAAATATTTGTTGTTTATGTAATGGATGATAAAGATAATGAAAACAAACTTAAAATAGAAGATATACCTATCTTAAAGGAGTTTAAAGACATCTTTCTGGAAAAAGTCCCTGGACTACCTCCGTAAAGAGACATAGAATTCACAATCGATCTAATACCCGAAGCGGTACCAACATCGAAATATCCTTATCGAATGAACGTAATAGAGCTTACATAAATCAAATCACAATTACAAGAATTGATTGATAAAAAGTATATTCGACCTAGTGCTTCCCCTTTGGGAGCACCAGTCCTATTTGTAAATAATAAAGACAAAATCTTAATATTATGCATAGACTATCGATAACTAAATAAAATGACTATTAAAAATTGATACCCGCTACCCCAGATAGACGGTATATTTGATCAATTCTGTGGGGCAACAATATTTTCTAAAATAGACTTAAGGTCTGGATACCATCACATGCAAATCAAAGATGAAGACATCCTTAAAACTGCTTTTAGGACCTGTTATGATCACTACGAATTTGTCATAATTCCTTTTGGGTTGACAAACGCACATACAAAATCCATGTGCTTAATGAATAGTATTCTAAGTAACTATCTAGATAAATTTGTAGTTTTCTTCATCAACGACATACTGATTTACTCGAAAAATGAACAAGAACATGAAGAACATTTAAAGATAATTTTACAAGTATTAAGAGAACAAAAATTGTATGCTAAGTTTAGTAAATGCGACTTCTTTAAAGAAAGGATTCAATATCTATGACACATGGTGTCCAAGGATGGAATTTTTGGTGAACCCGATAAAATTAAGGCTATCATTGAATGGCCAGTTTCTAAAAACGTAATTGACATAAGATTGTTCATGGGGATTGTTGGTTATTATTGAAAGTTCATTGAAGGATTTTCTAAAATAGCTTTACCCCATAACTTCACTGCAGAAGAAAGGTAAAATGTTTGAGTGGACTGAAAAGTGTATGAAAATATTTAATAGATTTAAAACATCTATTAACCACGGGGTCTTCACTTAGCGAAACCATCTCATAGTGCCTTCATTCATGGGATATTAAAGAATGCCCCTAATTTCACTAGATATTCATAATTACTTACAAAAATAATTTTGTTGATCCTCCCTCCTAATACATATTTCCAATTAAAAAACCTCTGTTTTTACAATATATTCCATATTTTTACTAGAAACCCCTTTTTATACCCCCCAATACCTATAAACCATCCATACCCTATTCCCCTCTCCCCGATACCTACAATATATTGACCTTATTTTTCACAATTAAAAACCCCCCTTTATGAATGAACGTGATAAGATATTTCTCAACAAGGTGACTCCCCCATGCTGTTATCTACCACCCCTATCCTAAAAATTGTTGATCCTTTTAAGGATTCCGTCGTATGTACTGACGCTTGTAAAGAAGGATTATACGGGGTATTAATATAAGAGAATTACGGCGTGGCTTATGAATCAATAAAATTAAAGGAACGTGAAAAGAATTATGGTACGCATGATTTAGAACTTGCTGCAATTATTCACACATTAAAGATGTGGCGACATTGCCTCATCGAAAGGAAATTTATGCTAATGTCAGATAACATAAGTTTAAAATAGTTATTTGACCATTAAAATTTAAATGCTAGACAGGAAATATGCCTGTCTTTCATAAGTGAATACGACTTCGAAATAAAACACATAAAGGGAAAATAATACAAAGTTGCAGATGCCTTGAGTCATCACGCAAATTTACTATTTGCAAGCAGCAGTTACAAATAAGATCTGGAAAATAAGATCTAAGTGCATTAAATTTTGATAAGGAATACAAAATTTTAAAAGAAAAGACTGTTGAAAATGAAAAAATTTAGATAAAAACAATTTTAGTTTAAATACAAGAGGAGTACTGCTGCATAAAAACAGGTTGTACATACCAAATATAGCAGAAATCAAATTAACAGTCATGAATGAGTTACATAAACAACTTTATTCAAAACATCTTGGATACCAGAAGTTGATCACCATGATCAGAAATTAATTCTTTTGGCCTAACATGAATAAAGAGGTAGCATAGTACTTACACTAGTGGAAAATGAGAGATTAGTGACCAGGAGACCAAAAAATTTGGTCACCACAGTTTTTTTCAAGGGATAAATGACCAAAATTGATAAATTTAAGTGAGCTAACTAAAAAAGACCAAGATAAATGACCACGTTTGGTCACGAGATGAAAACCAACTAAAAATGACCAAGATAAATGACAAATTGGTCACGGGATATCTAGATTAGAAATGACCACATAACAATTGGTCATTTATTTGGTCATTTTTAGTTGTCACTCCGGCAATGAAAACAATTACAAACTTGACAATAAATTTGTACATTTTACTAAATATTAACATATATATAATATATATTTACACGTCCCTATATTAACAAAATTGAATTAATGCAACCTAGCTATATGTTAATTTGGACACGACCTTGGCATATAATGTTAATTATAAGGCTAATTTGCATGACCTTGCCATATAATTATAGTTTTTATAGGCTAATTTGGACACGGCCTTGGCACCTTGGCTAACTAAATCGGTGGGATCCACGTCAGTTGAAACCAGTGACACGTGCAAGAATATCGCTGCACTAAACTGACATGCGGCATAATATCCTTCCTCCATCATCTTCTTCGTCCTCCAATATTAGATTCTCTCTCTATGTCCCTT
>LPNX010568273.1:33169-56677 GCA_001517045.1 Pseudotsuga menziesii
AAGAAATTATTGTAGACTCTTCTAATCCAATTTGCAAATATGGTCTCCAAAAGTTCAAATCCACAACTAGAAACTTCAATATAAATTCCTTAAAAATAATTCTATGTGAATCACAATTTCCAGCTTTGATGATGAAGTGAAGTTTGATTATGGATTAAACTTCACATTGGAATCCCTCAACAAGTATTTAAATCAAAATGGGGCACCAACAGATGTTGGGCATCTTCAGATTGTTTGACTAAGTGGGAAGAAGGTCGACACTTGTGTTGATTAATATTTTTGGCTGCAAAATTGTTGAGTCCATTTAAAGTCGTTGTAGGTTGAGAAAAGATGATATCAGATGGAGATGGATCCCAATATTTTAAAGGAAATGGAAGAAGATCAAGAGAGATAACAATAGAAACCCTTGATGAGTTCTGTATTAATATGGTTTCTTAGAGAGCTGTGCAACACGAACTTAATGTCTTTCAATATCCTAGTTGTGTGCATTCCTTAGGTTGACCAGATGATAAATAGATTCTCATCCACTTACCTCCTTTTGTACCTTTTAGAAGATCTTGATAATGATGCATTTTCTCATATTCATGAGCATACTAACCCCTTATAGACTCTAATTGATAGTAACATACTAGTTTTTACTCTTATACTATTGAGCATACTTACTAATTTATACTCTTCAGACTTGAAATACATAATAGTTCTCTCTCTTATTGTTTCCTACACCACACTTTAGACTTTTAATCTACTATATATATTTTCAATCTCCTAGTAGTTAATATAAAATCTTTTATATTCTACCAAGGTTTGATTCCCTCGTCGTTAATAGAGAGGAATAATCAAATAAAGATATGAAATTAAAGTTGTCACTCTCATAAAGCAATCTAGATAGAAAATTTTCACACTTTCATACCAATGTTATGGTCTGCTAGTTCTGGTTTACATTGCAGCTCTGCGGATACCTCTTCTATCTTCTCTACAATGCCTCTAGTCTATCTTGTACCCTTGAATATTTTACTTCTGTGTACTTTTTTCAGATAAGGTACCTTCAAACCTCTTCCATCAAGATCTGGATCAGACCCCCATACGTCTTCACCTTCAATTGACTTTAAGCCTGATGTGACATTCACTTTTAGATCCTCAGTAGGTAAAAAATTTCCTGTCCAATATAAAAGGAAGGTTCCAACACTTCATAAAAAAACATTGGTCACATTAAGGTCTGAAAGTATGGGCCTTTTTGGTTGTGAAGGCTTTTGATCCAGTATTGTCTACACTCCTGGCCTTAGTTTCAACTCTTTTTCCTCTGGCGATTGTTCCAGCAATTCCTTACTTAACCTATAATACTGTTCATCTACAGGAAAATGGAAATAATAGTTTTGGGGAAACAAGGGATATGGGATGGAACAATAGCTAGAAAGCATGTTACCCTTGCAATGCAATTGTGTGAAGAGGCCATATTGTGTTGCACGATGAAATTGCAGTTGAAACCGAGCAATGGAGTAGCGGCAGGCACCTCTTGGGTGATGAATGAGGCAGAATTAGTATGCCGACAATAAGGACGCATTTCTAGCTTTGTACCTCCATTGAAGTTTGCAATGGTAGACACGAGGGTTTATAGATCAGGTTTCCCCAACCATGAAAACTTTCAATTTCTGAAGACCTTAAAGCTTCTCTCTATAATGTAAGTAGTATGGTTGAATTGAAAGTGCTTCATTCCTATAAATTTCAGTGATGATTGTTGGCATTACTTGGGGATATTGCTGCTAATCGTTTATGCTAATAGTGGATAATGATCTTTCTCTATTTGGAATTCATTGAAGAATAAACACAACAATTCAGAGATAGGAAAATATGGAGATAACTAAGATGTCCTGGTTGTATTCTTGTGCATTTTGTAGGCATCTATACGATCATCGCAAAATATGGAATTTTTTTTGCTTCAATTTTGGCTTTATTGTTTCTTCTCCATTCCTTTAATGGTTTATTTGTTTCAATTTGATTTACTTTGAAAAATCTAGTCATTTTTGTTTCATGGTGGTTACATTTCCTTTTGGTGTGAATATATAGATAATACATACATACAGATAACTGAAAAAATATGGAGTAATATGCTTACAAATTTGTTTATATTGACTGAATATCAGTTATCTCTGTTTGAGTGAGACATAAATATTTATGAGTAAACTTTTCAACACAAAATGTCTCACTCAAACTTGTAGTATGTAGCAAAAGTTCTAGATCCAGAAAGGCCAAGTACTATTTTGAATTTGTAAGCATATAACATGTCATTTATAGCTCCACTTTTCAATTTTGAGTGAGACATTTTCTACCGATATGTTTTGAAGTGTTTGCAGAATTCCCATACTAAGATCGTGGTCTTATTCAGTTTCAAAATCAAAGGTTTATAGTTGTTGCAGGTATGGATTTTAGTTTCTAGTGGCATCTAAATCAGGCTCTGATCACTTGCAATAGGGGATCTAGATCCTTTGAATTTGACATATGTTGTTGTAGGAAATGAAGATGGTGGATAACTAATGTCATTAAGGGGTTTAAGGTTTAGATGGAATAGCTTGCTTCGAATTGGCTATGCAAGAATTTTGTGCTGACGTAATTACTAATTAGTGTATACTAGTTGGAAACCTTAGATTTGTGGGAGTAGATTACAATTAGTGTATAAGAATTCTTGGATCATGAGGGAAATAGAGTATTTCATCAGCTTGGGAAATGGGCTTTGCACCTACCGCATGTATGGTCCTGGATGATTGGATCATAGTTAAAGATAGGAAGCTAAGTTTTCATGTGTTCATGAGTTTCTTCATGTAGTAGTGTCTAGTGTGCTCCAATTTCAAGTCTTATAAATGCTTGACAAGTGCTATGTTTCATTTCACAGCCTATGTATGAGAGTTTGGTCACCAATACAAGAATCCTGGAATTTATTACAAAATATTTATTTTCTATTGAAATATACATGTAAGAGATTAGACCGAAGAAAGTCACATACTAATATATTAAGCATAGTCAAATTATCATCTTTGATAGCAGCCAAAGATGGTTCAACATTTATGAAATTTACATCATCTTACTGCAAATTCATTATCAACATGAAGGAAGTATTAAATTATGCCATAAGAGGATGACTGAATATTACCAGTGACTCAATCAGTGTTCCTTTCGGCATTGTACACATAGAACTACCATTTATGTTGTGTGTCTGCGTCACTTGAAGGCATCCTTGGTTCCAACACCCTGAGTAGAAGCAAATCAGCACCAAGGGAACATCTACCTAGTGATTTTGTCCTTGGAGATAAAGGCCAGAAAACATCGTGCTACAATGGCCTAATTTATTCATATTGCTTCATAGAAATCTACAAAAAATAGTAGTGATTTCCTACTAGAAATGGCATGAATAAAAGCAAGATTCCACCACTCCATGTGGCCCTGTTTTGATGCTTTCTTCTCATGATTATTATTCTAAGAGGAAGGGTGCTACTTGTATATCAATCCTTGAAGTTGAATTAGAAAAACAAGGACATAAAGGTAATCTTGTTGCTAATCTTAGACATAAAGTTGATATTATTATGGGAATTAGGTTTTGTTTTGTTGGAGTAGATTTGTTGCTCATATTTTAGACAAGGTAGGGTGCAGGTTTGGTTTCATCCACTAGGACCATTATGTCGAGAAGATTATGCTACTCATTTTATGGAGTTAAAGTTGTTATTATCATTAGGATAGGTTGTTGTGTAATGCTTGAAGCTTGATGTTATTAGGGAAGAGAAGGTGTTGTTTTCTTGAGGAGTTTTATCTACTAATATTATTTGGCAAGGAGGGATGTTATTTTTGAGGATATCAGTTGATTGCTATTTTAAAAAACCATGTTGCTTCTGATATTTTGAGAAAAACATCTGCTATTTTGGAAGAAAAGCTTATCAGCAAAGAGGAACTCATCTTCGAACTAGGTAATTGTGTAGTCTTGGTTTATTTTGTTTGTAGGAAAATAAAGCAAAACACACACACACCTTGACACAGAAAAATCCTATTGTATAGTGTTTGACAAAGGGAAATCCCATTTTATATGGTCGAACACATATATCATCAAAAAACATCCATTTCCCACAACTGCCTTTGTTTGCTTGGTCTAGACAAACAACGAGGGGAATCAAGCTTGGTGAGGTTTGAACCTGGGCCATGACTATGACAAGCACTCTGCTTTATTGCCAGACCATTGTCTGTAGACTATGGAATTGCATTTATTAGTTCTAATGGCTTGTTAAAGTGGAATATGTAGAGTTTTTGGGTCTTGACAAGAGCTAGGCAGAAGCCATAATCACGTTGATACTTATAAATAGTTATAGTGGCGACAATTACTTCACCCTAACTCTAACAATACCTAGATTGTAGAGGGTTAAATTAATCTTCAAAAAAGACTGTAATGGCATAACCAAGTTAGTGTCCACCTGTGCAACTGCCACTGTGATGGAGGTATGTCACCCTAGCCATGCAGCAAAGGGAAAGACAAAAATATTTCATGGATGTACCCTATAAAAAGTGGGATAATCAAATCCAAAGTGAAACATAAGCTGTGGGGTCACTGGGTTTTAGTTGTTAGGGTACTATATTCTTATAGTATATATCATTGTAGGGAAATATAAATCTCTCCATGTCATGTTGGTTCAACTCCATGCCATCATGTCAATTGCAATGGGTGTAGGCCTCACAACATACCATTTAAAGGGTACTAATATTGTCCCAAGCAATTTTGTTGTACTAAAGGAAAAATAGACTCACATTGTACCTGCTTATTTGCTGCTTAATACATACTGAGTTTCCATGGTCTATGTGTCAAAGAAACTTTATACAGAAAAATTTTACTTGTGTCCATCATTTGGATGTTTCACAAAAGTTTATCCTTTGAATCACCCATCCATAGAAAAAATGGAATTACAACAAACCAGTGCAATCTTTCCTCCCAGGCTCCCACCTGTTGTCATCTTTACCTCCTTTCACAACTGGATTTTACTAGTAGTTTGTAAAGTAAGTGAACATTCCTCCTTTTACAGGGACACCATAAAAGCATGGGTATGAATGGCCTTTGACAAAACTACAATCCATACTATAGAGCTACCTTGCTGCTTAGGGCTAGAACTGTTGGTTCTAGTGCCCAGGAATTGTTGCTTCTGGTGAAGCTACTATATTTTAGCTAAGCTTCAAGCGAAATTGTAGAACATGGCAGAAATTGAAATTTGCATTTCCTTTCTCATATCAAAAAGAAAAAATAAAGGAATAATGTGTTACAAATCATCATTTAAAGATATAGCTCGATAAAGAAAATAAGTATTGAAAACTCATCTAAGGTCCACACGTAAGCATGCCTCAGGATTTCCATTTCCTGAAATTTTATGAAAATACTCTGGAATTCCCCAAAACAGAAAATTCTTTGAATTTCTATGTTCTGGTATTCATCTTAATAATCGTTTGGCTAGTATTATTGAAATCTTCCTCTTTAAAAGCTACAGGACATAGCCCTAATATGTATGATGTGTATTTTTCAGTTCCATTTTTTATTACAGCAGGCAAAGATGCATAATTGTAGTGATAGTTTTACTTCTCTCTGTTTTTGTTGCAAAAGTTTGATTCTTTCATTAGAAAAACAATTTCCAAAAGGTGGGGGGTATGGCTCAATGTGATTCTTTCATTCACACATCTACTTATATAACTTTGTAGGTAGTATGTTTCATTCTTGAATGTGGAAATCCTATTATGCATTGATAATAATTCCAGGGCTTCTTGGGTGAAAGGTGTACATACTGTCATAAACATAGGAAAATTCTCATCATACATATACTTTGTTGTAGCCTGCAGGTTATACCTCTTGGAATGGACTTCAGCAATGCTATAGTGCAAGATGAAAACATAGATAATGATTCTACTCAATTGCCTGAGTCTCCTTTATGGGGTGAGGTAAGGGGCAGGGCAAGGTTTAATTACTCTCCACCATTTAAGATTTCATATACTTGAAAATTTATAGTCGTCACACTGCATAATAGCATTTTTTTTGTTTTTTAGATCCCACAGTTTTTGAACAATCCTTCAAAACCCATTATTTTGGCTCTTGCTCGACCTGATCCCAAGAAGAACATGGCCACTCTAGTCAAGGCTTTTGGTGAATGTGCCAAGTTGAGGAAGCTGGCAAACTTGGTATTTCTTCTTTTAATTTCTAAATTTAGCTTTTTCTTTAGAGGTATGTTTTTCTAAATTTTGAGTTTTTTTTCTTTTTGCTGAGTCTTAAATGAGTCTTTCCTGAGTCGTCGACTCTGTCTTTGCCAATTTCAAGTCTGACAACATTGATGATGATACCCCGGTCGCTGATGATTTGGTATAGCATGGGTGAGCAACAACATTATGGTTGTTTTTGGGAAGTTTTGAGAACATTTTCACCCTTAGAACAACAGTGATCAGACCATTTTTCATATTTGGGCATGTATTAAGTAGTTCTGGGCAACAAGATAGCCCTTAACCTCAACTTCTGTGCAGATTTGATGTATATTGCAGCCTCCAAAGAGCAAGATGAGGCATGCTGGGCTCATTCTGGGATGATCTTAGCATATTGCAGACATATTCTGACCTTTAAGGAGTAGTAAATTTTCTTCAATCTCAAGTCTGGGAACATTCCTTGACAGCCTGGGCATGCTAGGCCTGTCCCTGTGCATTCCAATAGCAGTCAACAGTCATAAAACCTTGTTTTTTTCAAATTTGGGCAGTTTTGAGTAGGTTTTGGGTATGCATATGAGTGAAACCAGTAGCAAATCATGGTGATTATCAATTCTGGGAACATTGTAGACAAGTACAGTGGTGAGGAAACAAGTCTGAGAAGTCTTTTGAGGGAGATCATTAGTAAAAGGGCTTTGAATAACCATGAAACTCAGTTCTGAGTGTAAACAGCAGCATCCAAACAACAATGAAGGAACAATCTGAGCAAATCCTATGGTGGAAACAACAGTAACTAACCTGTGATGTAATGCTGGATATCCTCCTGACAGCTTGTAATAGGTTGGCATGATTGAAGACCTGTTTATCAACAAACCTGGGTGAATAATGTGGGAAATATGGTGCACTGGAAAGAAAACAAGTGCCGAACCTTCATAAATTATATGGTATAGAAGAGGTAGAACCACCCCTTGCCTCACAGCCACATTATCCTGAAGCAGCAAACTGTTGGATACCTTTTCTAGCCCTGGGTGAAAGTGCTCTCTGTTAAAGAAATGTAACTGCAGAAGATATTCTATTTTGTAACATAGAAGAAATGTAACTGCAAATCCCTCTGCCTTACAATCATAACAACATTTATTTCTAGGCTCAGATTTTAGTGGACTGATGTTTTTCAGGAATTTGTGATTTGGTTCCTGTACAGTGGACTGATGTTTTTCAGGAATTTGTGTTGGTGAAATGGATACTGGCCATTTTTGTTCAATTTTAAGTCTTTATTTTTTCTGTTTGATGTGTTATTTCCTTAAAATGACTTATCAAAGTATTTCCTCTAATATTTCGGTACTTGGGTGGAGCCTTTCATGTAGAGTCGTTGGTATAGAATTTTTTACATCAGCTTGCAGGCAACTTGGCCATCATTGTAAATGTATATGACACAACCAATAAATCTTTTTCTGTGCTGATGTATGGTATAGGCTCTAATAGCCACCACATAAGCGAATTGGATTTTGGAGATCCTGATAGAAAGCATGAACTGCATTGCTAGTATGTCTTGTGAATTTTGAATAGTCAGTGGTGTGTAAGGAGTTTTATCGGATGGCATTTCTTGTGAATTTTTGCATGATCTGTGTGTGAGGAAGTCAGATTGTCCATGGATTTGAGTTCCTTCAAATCATTTTTATGGGGTTGGATTTTGAATCCTTCTTTGAATATTGAATTTGGCACAAGGGATCTAGTTGGTTTAATTTCAATGTACTATGAGATTGTTTCCTTTTGACAAGGAAAAATACTAAGTCCTTGTTGATTTTAACAAGGAAAAATACTAAGTCCTTGTTGATTTTGACAAGGAAAAATACTAGGTTCTGTCTGTAGTTTTGTATATTGCTTAGACCATCTCTTGCCTGATTCAAGCAACCATAATAAATTAGATTTGGTGTAAACATATTATGGAGAGAAATGCACTATATTTGATTGGCAGTTATGCCCTTACTTTGCTATAAAGTGGAATAAGAGAGTGCATCTCCTACATTGTTAATAATTCCAGCTATATGAAGAGAACTAAAATTTTGTTTTTCTAATTAGTTAAAGGTTCTCTTTGACCTAAACTGCATACAAACAAGGAAACCAAATACATATCTAGGTAGAAAGAACATTGATGACAATTTCAGCTATATGAAGACAAATTCTGCAGGGCTTGAGATCCTCACTAGGATCAGGTATTGATTATTTTAACTGAAAGATGTATGCTGAATATTGTTTTTTAATCAAGGGGAATTTTAAAAGTAGGAAGGCACTGGTACTAAGCCTGTATGCATGTATGGAACTGTGCCTTTGGTATCCCCTAATCATGTTTCAAAACAAATATCAGACCATAAATATTTTAGATTCACTTTACATTAGCTGGCATCTTGTTTTTGAAAGTACATTTATTTTGATGATTCCAAAGGTGAGGTATGCATAATACATTTGCAATTGCTTACAGGGCTTGAACATAATGAATCTCTTATGTTTATTTATTTGAAAGTTGATTAAAATCAGAATCATATTATTTATTTGAACCTCTTATGTTTATTTCATCAGGTCCATCCAGCAGATGTGAACATCATAATCCTGACGATACTTTTGTCACCAGCTGCCAACATCATATATGTAGGGTCTGCTTAAAGTCTAATGTGGCATCTATAATTGAGAACTCAATGGAGATGTCAGACCCCTCATATGTTTATCTCAGAGTACAATTGCAATGCCCAAGGTAATGTATAAGCATCTTACAAGGCATTTGTGGAAACTTTTGACTGGTTGTGCTGTTTTGACCTTAAACATGGTAGTTAGAGTTTAGGCAATCGAAATGCATCTAGACAGGATTACACATTTAAGTTTTTTTACACCAAATTTTGAAAAAGATCAACTTATGTTATCATATTTATTGGACCTTGTTGTATTGATATGTGTATTTTTCATGCCAAGTAAACTAACTAATTAATACTCCTCAAAAAAGGAATTTTCACTACAAATTTACCTCCAAAACTACATGATTAATTTCGGTCGCAAATTTGTCTTACATCAGCTATATGAGGACAATATTTTGCCACAATTGTCTCACAATTGTCTTCTATCTCACACTTTTTGGAGGAAAAACATCAACTGTCTCACAATTGTCTTAGGAACAATGATTCTAGAAGATTTGAGTGGGCATTGAGGTTCCTGAGGAAAGTTCTCAAAGACTTGCATTAGACAATGATATTGCCAAAATACGTGAAGTAGATTCAACTACCATTAACATGACAAATGCTACTGAAAAGTGCTTGGTTGTCCTCTTCAACAAATCTTAAGCATCTTCTCTTTTCTTACCAGTTAATTATTCTCTCCTGTATTTCTTTGATATGACAGTGATTTTCTTGGATATGTTAAGCTCTTGTATTCCCCATATATTTTGTACTTGTTAACTCTGTTTTTTCTCAGGAAAAGGGATAATTTTTCTTAACTTTTATAATTGAGAAAATATATTTATATTTCTTACTATGTGGTAGGTGTGGACTGGAGCTCAGTAAAACAAATTTAGTTGAGCTACTTGATGTTGATATAGTGCAAACTATGCGAATTCACTGTGGATTGCTTACAAAAATATTTACGATTCAATGGTGAGGTCGGATATGATCAATTGTATCAGGTGTCAGCAGAAGAAGGCAATATTATCTATGAGGATGTCTTCCAGCAAAGGAAAAGGTATGTTGCTTTTATGTTTTAACAGAGTGGGGAAATAAATCATGATTTCAAGCTTGCAAACTGGAAATTTAAATCTAGAGGATTATCTCCTTTTTTATGAATATAGATAGCAAGGGAAGACGAATCAGTTGTTATTTTATGGTCCTGTTCATCCAGAACTACCACAGATGTACATAGATAATTGAATTCTTGTCCTCTATTTTCTTTTCTTTCATCAGTTTCCATACTGAATAGAGTTTTTATAGGGAAGGAAAAGAATGATGATGCTGTAAATCAATTGGAGAGTCTACTAAGGGATGGAAATGTGCATTCTCCAGTCTTTTGTGTATGTACAAAATGTGACTTTTCTTGGTGTGCTACATGTGGGTTGTCCAATTCCTAGTCTGAAAGAAAAGGAAGGAGAGGTAGTCATGTTCGCAGGGAAGCATAAAACTACAAAATCTATGGGATAATGGTGGATCTTGAATCAATTCATACTAAGTACACCAAAGGAACTGTTAACTCTAACGAGTATGCAACAGGAAATGTGAACTCTAACGAGTATGCAACAGGAAATGTCGACTCTAAAGAGTATGCAATAGTAAATGTCGACTCTAATGAGTATACAACAGTAAATGCCAACTCTAATGAGTACACAATTGGAAATGTCAACTTTCATGAGTATGCTACAGAAACTGGTAACTCTGATGACTATCCCACAGAAATTGTTAACTCTGGCTACACCACAATAGTTGTAAGCTCTATTGAGTATACCCCAGCAACTGCTAACTCTAATAGCAACCTTAGCATTGCACCTCATGATTTTGATCATGATTGGACAAATACAGTATCAATGGGTGGCTATTGGTCCCATTTTGATAGAACAAATCATGGGAAGAAAACTGTCTGGAGTGCTGGTACTGGATTTGAACAGTCTCATGGCTCTCATCCTTTCTTAGGTTTATCAGCCTATGTTCTTCAGAGTCAGGAAAATATTCTTAACCGAGTTTTAGAATACTTTATGATCAATGATTCCATGTTAGACATATGTGCAAGGAACAAGCTCTATCATCAGCCGGTATCCCTGTTGACAGCTATGAAACAGTATCCGCATCTCCTTTCAATATTGATGGGATCCTTCCTGGAAAGTGACAGAAGTGATAGTTCCAATCATAACATTGGAAGTGATGGTTCTTTAATTGGTAAAATGAAGAACATATATGATCAATCCAAAATTATCATGAGAAAATTCCCAGGAGGAATTGATGACAAAAATGTAGAAGCTGATGTTGGCATTGCAAAATGTCTCTTGGAATGCTACGAGGGATTGGCAGAAGCAGCTCAGAACCAAAAATCTAGGAGATCACCTTCAACCCATGGAAAGCCTAACTCCAGTGTGTGTGCATCTACAGCATAATATTGGGGTCTCTCTTAGGACTCAGTAGCGAGGAGTGTTCTCTCTTAGGAGTGTTTGTAAATATGATCTGAATTTCATGTGTTTGTAAGCATGACTATGTTTATCTATGATTTTTTATTTTTCCAAAGCTGAATAATGCTGCTACTTCTGCAATTTGTTGACTTTCTACATATGTTGAACTTTACAGACTTCCACTGCTGCTGGTATTAGTGGCTCAAGCCAGCACCTCCCAATTGTAAAATTATTCAAAATCACTGTCTGAAAAATTATCTTGAAAAGGTTTTGCAAAAAGCTGTTATCCATGTTTTGAAGAATTTATATCTGAATTTGGAATCAACAGATGACTCAAGCTTATTCTATAAGTGCAGGTCAGTTTGAATGTGATATAATTGCTTACTTATTTTCAGTATTTTTTTCAAGTCTAGGAGAGGTTGAGGTTGATGATATCGATTTGTCTTTTTTCTGAATCATGTTATTTTAAGCATTTGATGAGTTTTGGAACCATTCTAGAACATAACTACTGTATAGTCAACAAATATGAATCATTTGGGCATATTGATTTAAAACTGGAAATCACTAACAGTGTAAATTCTCCTTCCTTTTGGCAAGCACTATAGATCAATATTTGGAAACTCTAAGATCTAGCTGCCTCTATTGAGGATGGTACAAGAAGTAGCAGTGAAGTTCAGAAGAATTGATTTCTCCCTTCAATTGTCCAATTTTTGGTTCTACATATCTAAAAGTATTCTTACAGTTTCCAGAATCCATAGCATTTACTTTCTTATTGATAATAACACCTTTATTGGTTTTATGTCCAATCTATCCACCTGCAATATGTCTGTCTTATTTGAACAAGGAAACTTTTTGTGACTTAACATCATAGTAGTTTAATATACTCAAGTCATGATTCTCTCTAGTTCTGCAGAGAGAAGGATGCACAAATTTTAGATGCTGCACTTGGTCTATATGGATTTTGTGATAATATTGTTTTCATAGTTTAACACCCTACCCTCTCTTATTTTGGGGAAAGTTGTAACTCACTTCTGAATAGCTTGTGCTGATCAATTTATGTGTTGGATGATCATGTTCCATATCACATTTTGAATCATTACAAGAGTGTTTTTGGAGTTGGTTAAATATATTTGGGATTCTATTTAAACTTAACTTCTTTTGTACCATAGATGATTTCATACTGATAAGAGTTCTATTTCGTTGTGATATGCTTCAAAGCACAGATTCAGATGATGAGGTGTTGTTTGATGCCACACAAGGTCTAATGGAAAGGCTTGCAATAGAAGCATATGAATATTCCATGGTAATTCCAATAAGAAACCTTGTAAATGTAGTTCTTAGAGAATGTTAGTCCATTGGTTTTGACTGCTATGTTGTCATTTTTCCACTGAAAAGGTGAAAACAGAAGCTAGGATTATGGAGGGTGACATAGGTAAAGCAATTTGTCGTGAAACTGTAAGAATCAATCCCGCTGCACTTGTAATGGGAACAAGAGGACTAGGGATAATCAAGAGGTAAGACCCTTTTATTTTGAATACTCTACATCTCCTTGTAAGCTTAAAGTTGTGTTTAAAAGTTAGAGCATATCTGAAATGCGAGTATGCTATTTTTGGTTCAAATGTTTTGTTGTTTCTGACATCTTCTATGGTTTGAAGTGTATTGTAAGGGAGTGTGAGTGAGTACTACTTTCACCATAGCAGCTTCCCTATAGTGATTGTTCCTCCCAAAGGTAAAGTTCATTTACATTTTGTTTTCTCCTTATAAAATTGAAAGTAGTTGTTATGCATGGAGGTCTGGACTTGCATACAACATTCTGTTTTCATACAGAAACTTGTATCCAAGTCATGTAGTTGGTTTTCAAAAGGATTCAACCTTTAAAAAAGTAGCAGTAAATATAGTTTCACAACCAAGTGTGTCATTTATCATGAAGTATATGAATAGAATAACGATATAACCATGATTATGATAAACAATCGTAGCAGATCAATAATATTATCATCAAACAAAATAACAGTAATGAAATAATGAAAACAATAGCAACATACACACTATAGTGTTTGGTCGAGCTTGTTCCAACAGGGTTGCTGAGCTATACAGACCAGGAAATCCAGTGTGTTAATGCAATATAGTAACATGGTGTGAATGAGTCAGATATGCCAAAAAGACTAGGCACTTGTGCCTCCCCTCGTTCTTGCTTATGCCATTCTCTTGCTACTTATGCTTCACCTTGATCTTGCAGACAAGATTATTTTACCTTATACAAACGAGTAGTCTGAGTGACTATGAGATCTAGCTGCCTCCATTGAGGATGGTACAAGAAGTAGCAGTGAAGTCTGAAGAATTGATTTCTCCCTTCAATTGTCCAATTTTTGGTTCTACATATATAAAAGTATTCTTACAGTTTCCAGAGTCCATAGCATTTACTTTCTTATTGATAATAACACCTTTATTGGTTTTATGTCCAATCTATCCACCTGCAATATGTCTGTCTTATTTGAGCAAGGCAACTTTTTGTGAATTAATATCATAGTAGTTTAATATACTCAAGTCATGATTCTCTCTAGTTCTGTAGAGAGAAGGATGCACAAATTTTATATGTTGCACTTGGTCTATATGGATTTTGTGATAATATTGTTTTCATAGTTTAACACCCTACCCTCTCTTCTTTTGGGGCAAGTTGTAACTCACTTCTGAATAGATTGTGCTGATCAATTTATGTGTTGGATGATCATGGTCCATATCACATTTTGAATCATTACAAGAGTTTTTTTGGAGTTGGTTAAATATATTTGGGCTTCTATTTAAACTTACCTTCTTTTGTACCATAGATGATTTCATACTGATAAGAGTTCGATTTTGTTGTGATATGCTTCAAAGCACAGATTCAGATGATGAGGTGTTGTTTGATGCCACACAAGGTCTAATGGAAAGGCTTGCAATAGAAGCATATGAAGTTTCCATGGTAATACCAATAAGAAACCTTATAAATGTAGTTCTTAGAAAATGTTAGTCCATTGGTTTTGACTGCTATGTTGTCATTTTTCCACTGAAAAGGTGAAAACAGAAGCTAGGATTATGGAGGGTGAAGTAGGTAAAGCACTTTGTTGTGAAGCTGTAAGAATCAATCCCACTGCACTTGTAATGGGAACAAGAGGATGGGGGATAATCAAGAGGTAAGACCCTTTTATTTTGAATACTCTGCATCTCCTTGTAAGCTTAAAGTTGTGTTTAAAAGTTAGAGCATATCTGAAATGCGAGTATGCTATTTTTGGTTCAAATGTTCTGTTGTTTCTGACATCTTCTATGGTTTGAAGTGTATTGCAAGGGAGTGTGAGTGAGTACTACTTTCACCATAGCAGCTTCCCTATAGTGATTGTTCCTCCCAAAGGTAAAGTTCATTTACATTTTGCTTTCTCCTTATCAAATTGAAAGTAGTTGTTATGCATGGAGGTCTGGACCTACATACAACATTCTGTTTTCATACAGAAACTTGTATCCAAATCATGTTGTTGGTTTTCAAAAGGATTCAATCTGCAAAAAAGTAGCAGTAAATATAGTTTCACAATCAAGTGTGTCGTTTATCAGGAAGTCTACGAATAAAATAACAAAATAACCATGATTATGATAAACAATCGCAGCAGATCAATAATATTATCATCAAACAAAATAACAGTAATGAAATAATGAAAACAATAGCAACACACACACTATAACACACTTGGATTTAAATGGGAAACCTGAGTAGGAGGAGGAAAACCCTCTATCGAAATGGCATAGCTTGGTTATATTTGGGAGAATAAGAGTACACTAGTACAGCTAATAGCATGAGTTCGTAATAGAGATAATAGCTAACCTATTCAGCTTGGGACTAGGTCTCTACATAGCCTAAGGTTATTGACAATATCAATAGATTGATCAATGACCCTATCTAATGGTTTGTTTGATCTTGACAATATTGATCATGCACTTTATTTATAAATTATTACATTGTTTGCGTCGATACCTTATGGGCTTTACTTAAAAAAAATGGGGTGCATTCCCACACAACAGGATTATATAACACTGAACATTATATTTATCTAAATGTCTAGATTTCAAAATATTCTACCAACTCTTATCTCTTTTGTGCTATTTTTATAGAGACTGGTGACCAATCAGTATTATAGAAATCCGACCAGATCTCTATTTCACATGGACACAAGGAAGCATGCTTGCATTTGGTATGATTTTAGTGCCAGTCTCAGGTGATTGTGGACTAATCTATTTGCAGAAATTGATTGTGTGTATGTGTTGAGCACAAGTGATTCTAAAGTTTATCAGATCAAAAGTTCATATTTTGAAGGCAAAGTTTATCAGATCAAAAGCACAGGCCATGACTAATGATATTGAGGCTGTTTCAAACAATTTTACCACTTGTATGCGGATATTAAATTCCTAGAAGTCTTTTACCATTAGGAAACCTGACTGTCCAACATGCCAAATGAGTTCAAATGGAAAAAAAATAACAAGCAGTAGTTCTTTTTAGATTCGTGATTATAATTCATAGAAGTATTTTTTTGCATATACTAGTATATATGATTTTATTCCAAAGTGGCTAGGTTGTATGGGTGTGGTTCATGTATGAATGTCATTGTGTTGATATGGAATGTCACTAGAATATATATGTATATATAGATAAAATTCAAGAAATTTTTTGAGTGAATATAAAGTGAATTTTCCAGAGTCCAGAGTCCAAGAAAGAAAAACTCATGAATTTTTTTGATTATATATAGATATAGAGGGTAAAATATGATGGTTGTTGGCTTGATGCCTGAACTATGTCATGAACACTTTGAGGCTGACAAGTTAAAAAGAACTTTTTATAATTTTCGTTTGTTTATATACAAATATATGTTTGAAACAAGGACAAGGTAGGCATGTAGGAAATTGGGAATGTTGATGCTATTTGATGGGTTTTGATTATACTGGTGGTTGAGTATAACATCACAATAGTTTGATGGGATTCTAAATCATTCATTAGTTTCCATAGTTGTCATGTCATTCACTAACCACATGACATATAGGGGTGAACTCCTTCACAAGTTGCACTATGTATCTAGGTTTCTACCTGTGCAGTCGAGCATAATTGTTTTGTGGATTCGTTGATTATCTTTCCTGTTGAAATCCATTTCCTAGTTTAGATTTGAGTTTTACTTTTCTTAGGTACTAAATAGTTGTAGATTTATCCATTCAAGTTTAATTTTAACCAATTCTTAAATTAAATTTGTTAGATTAGATTTTATTATTTTGCATATGATCTTGGTTATTGTTGTTAGCTGTTGAACAAGATAAATAATTTGCTTCATTGTTTTTCTACTTTACAAGTGATATTTTTTATTGGATTTTGTAGGAGTGAGCTTAACTTATAAGTGGGCCATTGAGTATGAAGAGCCTGCTATTGAAGATTTGTCATTCAGTATGAAGAACCCGATGTTAAGGCTTTCAAGCTGCTAAGTGTGGTTTTGAAGCTGCTGACATGGAATCTAAGTATGGTTTAGTGCTGAGTATGGTTTTGAAGCTGTTGACGTGGGATCTAAGTATGGTTTTGCAGCCAAGTGCAAGTATGATGGTTTAGCCATTTTAATATTTTGAAAAGTGATGATTTTCTTGTAAAGTTATATGGAAATTATAATAAGTATTTGAGAAAACTCATATTTATTGTAATACTTTTGACATCTCATATAATATAATTTGTGGTTTAAAACTTATATATATGGTTGTACTTTATGTTATCTATCAATGTTGTAATTATTAACTAATTAATGTGACATTGTATAATTTACATGTGTAATAGATATTATTTACAAGTGTTATAATTAATTATAATGTGACATTGCATAATTCAAAAGTATATTAGATGAGAATAAATGTATGATTCTTTTTTTTAATTAAACATAATATCATATTAAAAATTTATATTGATTAATAATGGACACCATTCAAACTACTAAAATATAATGACCACACATAAAGCGACTAAAAATGACTAAATTAGTGACCAATAATTGAGAGATATGAGACCAAACAATGAGATATAAATGACCAAAAATCGTATATCAATGACCAAAAAACTGTTTTGGTGGCTAATTTATGGTCTTTTATTACGCGACCAAATTTGGTCATATTCTAGCTTGTCATGTGGTCATTAATTTGGTCATAAATGTGGTCATATAATTGGTCATTGATTCAAATACATGACCAAATATATGACAAAATTAATGACCAGCTGACAAGCTATAAATGACCAAAATAAAAATGACCAATTTTGGTCGCGTAATAAAAGACCGTAAATTAGCCACCAGCGATCACCAAACCAAAAGTGGTCATTGATATGCGGATTTTGGTCATTTTTTTGGTCACTAATCTCTCATTTTCCACTAGTGTTAGCTCACTGCATCAAATGTCAATAACTCAAGGAAAAACACCAACATCCAGTGGGGTTATTGCAATCACTATCCATTCCAGAATGGAAGTGGGAAATAATTAGCATGAATTTTATAATAGGCTTAGCTAAAAATTTCAGGAAGCATGATTCAATCATGGTCGTAGTTGATAAGTTAAGTAAAGCAGCTCATTTTATTCCTGTAAAATCTACCTATAATATTGTTAACATTGGAGATATTTTTATGAAATATATTTTCAGGTTACATGGTGTACCAAAGGTAATAATCTCAAATAGAGATGCAAAATTTACAGGAAAGTTATGGAAAGCTTTGTTTAAAGGGTTATGTACACAGTTGAACTTTAGTATTGTGTATCATCCATAAACGGATGGGAACAACAAAATGGTAAACCAATTCCTAGAAGGCATGCTAAGAATGTATGTAATGGACAAACCAGGTAAGTGGGGATACTACCTACACTTAGTAGAATTTTCTTGTAATAATAATTTTCAAGTATGAGGAGGTATGAGTCCTTTTGAAATTATGTGTGGAAGCAAATGTAATAATCCAATTTCTTGGAGCAGTCCAGTTGATAGGTTAATGTTAGGACCTGTTCTATTAAAGGATATGGAACTAACCGTGAAACAGGTGCAACAAAACTTGAAGGCTGCCCAAGATAGACATAAACGTTATGCTGACCTAAAAAGAACTCCTAGAGAGTTCTAGGTGGGTGAACATGTGTACATAAAGGTAAATCCTGAGAAAATCTCTTTGAGATTGGGAAAGTATTCAAAGTTGGCACCCAGTTATTGTAGGCTATTTGAAATATTAGCTAAAGTGGGGTTGGTTGCATACCAGTTAGCCCTACCATCCACTATTAAAGTACATAATGTTTTTCACGATTCTATTTTACAAAGATATATTCATGATGTTACTCATGTGATCGTTTGGAATGTTATCCAGGTGGAATTCAACAGAGAGTTCCACATGGGACCGGAGTGTATTCTCAATAGGAGAGAACTTTTACTCCAGAACCATACCATCTGACAAATCAAGGTGCAATGAAAGCACCTTAGTCCAGAAGAATCTACCTAGGAATTGGAAAGTGTTATGCAAGATGCATATCCAATCCTATTCCAAGATTTATAAAAGGAAGAATAAATCAAAAAGTTAGTAACACCGATGACGTTGTTATCCTCTAACGGGAGCTGTATGTAATGCACCTAAAATTAATAATTTATTAATAATTTTTTCTGAGATATTTTATTTATTATTTTAAATATTTTTTACAGAAAGTCAAAACTAAAACAAATGTAATGAATTATTCTTTTATTCATAAAAGATATTGAAGGAGATAGAAGTGTAATAGTTATTGAAGAGTGTTTGCTGACCCACAAGAGGAAAAGACAAGTGGTTGTAGCTGCTGAGTGAGAACTCAAGGTGCAGGAGGCATCTTACCCAAAATCAAGTGGCAACTCCTAGTTGAGTGCTAAAGAGCAAGAGGCTCATAAATGACCAAGTCATCAGAAAAATACTATATAATAGTATGTCCATTAGCAAGAAGGAGGCTAGCATTAGACAAGGATTGGATCTGATAATGCAAGGGATGGAACATTAAGTGAATTTATTCTTGTGGTTCAACGAACAGGCTCGAGGGTTCTTGAGCAAGTAACTTGGCTTCTCTAGGATTTGGTTGGGAGGAATGGCTATTCCATTTCTGTTTTCCAATCAGTGGTTCTAGGTTCTTACTATATGTTCTAATTACAATAAGATGTTTATTTTAGATCTGGATTTGCAACTATATTGATAAGTAGAAATGTTTTATGCAATCTTATTGGACATTTATCTAACATGTATCGCATTTAGATATTGTTTATGTATCAATTCTAAATCTGTTTATGTCTTTTGTTTATACCTATGAATGATTATATTTTATTAGTAAGTCTTCTTAGATCGGGCATCCATACCCAAGTTAAGGATTTCTAAAATGATTTTATATACTGTGCATTCGATTTATTTCCTTAAACGATTATGTATCAGTGAACTATATATGTTCTTTCTAATGCCGTAGATATAGTTAAATTACAAATAAAGTAGTTAAATTTAACATGTTTTAATTACTAAATAATTTACAGTCAAAACCTAAACAACAAATGGAATGTATTGTACACGGGATGTATCCCTGTCAGGTTAAGCTACATATTTATCTTTTAAACTAATTCTTAAACCCCGGTACCAAATAGACACAGTTCAGTTTGGGATCAAGAAAATTTAATTAAATAAACTGAGATTAAATTATTTATAAAACCATCAAGATAGATACACGACACATTCACGATTTATAACTTAGCTACCTATTAATTAAACAAATCACAAATATCTACAGTCGTGTATATATATATCACATAGATTTTATACTATATGCAAAATACAGTCATATACATGAATGATATACCTAACATATCTAACAAAATATTTTATGGATCAAAAGCTAACAATCAATAACCATACTTAAGGTATCCATAGTAATCCACATTATAGTTTTAAACAAATCGCACAAGCGAATTTTCCCTTTCCAAAGACCAGTATTAATCCCATCTACGATGGAAGCCGAGTATTAATAAAATACAATAAGTATATCTAAAACAAATCCAGACCAAATACATGCATGCATTATATATTTTAACCACGTTTTCAATATTAAACTACTCCACATAAATTGCAAGACCCTATGGGTCGTATTTATTAAACAATAACAAGGTTAAAGGATTATGGAAGTAAGATCATTTTAATGGCTACCATTGTTTTCGCAAAATATAAGCATAAGTAATATTTTGACAAATCAAATATACAGTAGCTAATAGGATCTGCATGGAAATGCCAAACCCTCATACAGGTTAACAATATTATTTTTACTACAGACTTCCTATAAACTGAACTTAGATATCTTTAAGCAGTGAATATTATCAAAATGTATACATGGCAGTAAGAGCATCGAAGAATGGAAGCCATTGTTTAAAATAAAGGAAGAAACAAGTATAACCACGGATTCACTCATAACATGAAATGCAAATACCCTAAGGGTCGTTTCAATTCATTATACATTAAAAATTATCAAAAACAATGTACGCATATAGGGTGTGGTTGTAAGACCATCCATGATGGCTTCTACCATTGTTTTTAAACCCTAAACAACTTCCAACTATAGAGAAAGCTAAGTGGTGGTAAGTCCATCTGCGATGACACCCACAACACTAATGTGCAGTAAAAAAACTGTACTATACTTTAAAAAAATGCGAAGCAGAGAGGTTGTAAATCCCTCTGTAAAATAGAGCTTAAACCCTAGGGGTTTCAAAAAACACATAAAACTTATCTTGCACAGATCTCAAGTGGTTTTCCTCCTCTCGACTCCTTTCGCTCAGGATTTTAGTACCTGCATCAAACCACAACATACTTTTAGCAACGGTGGATGAAACTATTTGAATTACAGAAAGAAAACCACAACAAGGGTTTTGGGATTGTTTAACTGGGAGTTATAAGGCGTGGTCCTGGTAGGAGGTGACTGTGTCGCCTTCCTCACTAGTGCTCCCAACTTGCGAAAACACATTTAAGTGGCAGTCAAAACAAATTTGAAAAATTAACACTGTAAACAAGTCAAAAACATAAAGACTCTTTACCTTGTGCGAGTTGCAGAGAGGTACATGGTTCGACTCCTCCGAAAGACCCTTATTCCTCCTCTTCTTGCATAAACAAAACATTGTGATGCTAGTTACAAAAAAACATTAAAAGAAACCTTCAAATAAATTATGGCAAGTTACCAATCATTTTTATTTACCTAGTGAAGGGCAACGACGAACTGGAGTTGATGGATGAGTTTCATGGACACAAAGCAATGAGTTGCAAATGACCACGGAAGCTATGAACAAGCGCAAGAATACCTTGGAAATAAATCAGTTACAATGACATCAAACATCGTAGCATTGTTTACAATAGAAAACCCAACAAGTCGCCATGAATAGATCAAAGCTCGACTCTCTCTCCCACAGACCAAACAAACCAAGAATGCAGGGTTTAGACAATGAAGGCAACACATTAAACTCTTTTTAACCCTAACTGCAGAACCATACAAGTGGAATGTTGAGATGGGATCTCAAAGCGAGCGTGGAAGGCCTGGTTGCGCTGTCAACTCGTAGCCAGGACATCACTTTTAAGTCCCAATTCAACCAAGGTACGAAACATTAAACTCTCAGTCAGATATAATGATTGTGTTTTAATCATTGCATCAAACCATTAAAACTACGGTAAGAACCCAAATAGCATAACATGTTAAACCATTGCCATATAAACCAAACGAATTTTTAAACCAACGATATATTATATTATATTAACTTTGAAAACCATGGCATAACACCATATCAATATCCTTTGTTCAACTTTATACCCCTCGCGCCTTAGGACCAAGGTCCTTTATAATGCTACTTTATACATTGTGCTTAGGGCTATGGTAAATCTTGTAGCTCTCATAAACCCATATTACATTGCAAGGTGGGATCAAAACTATGGCCTAGTCTCCCAAACCTTGGGATAGTAAATCCCTAGTAAATTATAACAAAAACCAAAGTGAGTATTTTAAAAACATCACCTTCGGGTGTGGATGTACGCAGCAAATAGAACTATTTTATTATCGTAGCCGGTGAAACCTGACATAGGAAGTAAAATCATGTAAGTAACTTATATAAGAAACACTAATTTAACTCACAAGTAATAGTGCTTGCTAGAATTGTATGAAGCATTCTAGTTAAATGTGTGTACCAAATTTTTTTTTATTTACGATTTTTGAGGTGTGTGACAATTTGATTGCATATGAGAGAGTTTTCCACATCCTTATGAGTGAGTGCCTTTACACAATTATATCCTCACGCATATTAGTTTAATAAAAGACTAATAAAACACAATGTTAACATAGCCTAAAAATAAAAGATCTTGAATGTCACATAAATTTTGAGTTAATCATAAAATAAGTACATTAGATCCAACTTTTATTTTTGTCTTCCTACAAATCTAAGATTAAGGGCCACTTGATGGACCATTATGTCAAAGTAACTTACAAAAACAATGTGCGAATAAGCCACATGCTATGCATTTATAAATCTATCTTAACATCATAAAAGTTTCAAAATTAACTTTATTTATTTCATAAACAATAAAAAAAAATATTATTAATGTTTACATATGTAATCATAATTAATATTAGTAATTTTGGTTGTAATAATATTTATAAAAATAAATGATAATTTATGTTTAATATTTATGGGATGATATTTAATAATTAATTTTTTATTAACAATATTATATATATGTTTAGCTTAATTATAAGAAATCTACTTCCTTATTTTATTCTTATTAGATTTTTTAGTTACACATTTTTTCAGTATTTGTATCCATATTCATACTCAAATTATACTAATATACTTAAAACCAACACAATTTCAAACAAAAATATATTTTATATTAAATAAAAGCAAAAATGATAT
Organism: Pseudotsuga menziesii; assembly: GCA_001517045.1. Lineage (NCBI taxonomy): Eukaryota > Viridiplantae > Streptophyta > Pinopsida > Pinales > Pinaceae > Pseudotsuga > Pseudotsuga menziesii. Next base: position 56,461 of record LPNX010568273.1, read on the forward strand.
TAAGTAATATCAATATTATATTGAAATAAAATAATGATCCAAAAAAAATAATATCAATATACCATTGAAATAAAATAACCATCTTGTTGCGCCGAGAGGCGCATTCTTCAGCCTGGTATGAGGTAGAAGTGTAATTCCCTGCTCAACGTGGAGATGACACGTGTCACATAAAAAAAGTCGGCTTATATATCTATATATATATATATATATATATATA
>LPNX010568273.1:65804-77717 GCA_001517045.1 Pseudotsuga menziesii
GGTCCCATCCAAGCTTCAAATTTGAAGCTTTCAATGCATTTCAAGACCTATTTTATTCTGCATGGAATGGTAATTTTTTACCATGTAAAAGAAATTTAATTTTGTATAGGGTTTTTCAATCATGAAATTGGTCATTATTTTGCAACTTTGTAATTGAAAGGCTATTCAAAAATTTTCCTGTCAAATTTTTAGATGGTTGAGAATCAATGTTTAGGCAACAACAAAAACATAATCCTTCAACAAGTTTGCCACACATTCCATTATAATTATTTGTCAAAATTTAAATCTTAATGAAACTTTAAAACATTTAAAATTAAGTTTAAATGGGGAAACAACAAATGAAGAATCCAGTTTGCCACTCATTCCATTAGAATTATTTGTCAAAATTTAAATCATGATGAAACTTTAAAACATTTAAAATTAAGTTTAAATGAGGCAACAACAAATGAAGAATCCCAAGGGAGTGTGTTGCACATAACTGTAAAACATTTAAAATTAAGTTTAAATGTTATTTCCAAGTTTCATGTAACTTCTTCCATTAGTTGTTCAATGCTCAACTACGAAAACATCCATAATATGAAGCTTAACCTTCATTGTCATGGATAATTTATGGACCCAAATACAATTAACTTAGATCTAAATTCATACCTCGATAAAATTGAGCAACAAACTTGAGTCTCTAATAAAGTCAATAGCGAAACCTCATTCAATTGTTAACTGAACGAGAGTGTGCAACAAGATATGGTTAGACTCCGCTCGAGATCGATGTTTTGATAATTATTTTTTATTCAAATATAAGTTCTTTATTAAAGTTTATTAATTCATTTCAATACTACAATAGTTGATTTTTTTGTTATTGTGTGACTTTGTAATGGGCTATATTGATCTTGCAAAATTGATTAAAACTAAAATTTTGTGGGTTATCTCTGAGTAACTATACAATTAACTAGCACTAATTAAACATATGTAGGCTATTATTTTTAATAGGATCAATATGATCTAATAGTTAAATTCTTAGTTTCTAGCATTACTGCATTTGGGAAGAAGACTTAAATTTTCATGTCCAAATATCATAGGCCTGTTGCATTTTCAATACCGATATTCCTTTCATATAACATCCCTGTTCTTGGATTTGACTGATCCAACCAGCAGTTGGCAGGTTGTCGAACTTTGACTACTTCGACGAGTTCCACATCGGCTTTGAAAATTATGAACATTGATACAAGTGACCTCAATAAGTTTTGCACGACCGTCAAACATCGACATAATGTCGCTGGCTTCCATTTGTCTGCGATAGATGAACTTTTGAATCATTATAACTTCTTTGTAGTTGAACGTAACGGGTAGTCACCGAAGCATCTCAGCATCCTATATAACCATGTACACTAATGTACTATACAGTATTCGGATTCCTCCATATTTCATGGAGAAGAAGTAATAAATTGGTTTGAATTCTTGCATATTGTCTGTTCCCATATTTTTATTAATCTGTCACAGTAATCTAGGGACTAAAACACAATCTCATAAGAGATTTCAGACAATTAAGCATGAAAATGGCATAATAATGCTGTAAAATGAGTAGCAGCTCTGTATAATCAATAAAGAATGAGTAATACAATACAATGATCATGCAAGATGCATGAATGCCAAGACAATTCCAATTCCCAAGGAGGTCATTCGAATTGAATGAATGGGTGTAGCTTAACTAAACGTCAAGCCACGGTAAACACACCTAGTTAACCCAATGATAAAGCCATGATTGACTCAACTGAGCCCTAACTGTATCGAAGTGCATTTGATGACTAAGTCTAACTAAAAGTAGCTCAGACACACGTCACTGCATGCCAATCAACAAGTGGTAGCGCATCATTAACTCCAATGAACCCCGATGAGGGTAACTGAAGTCAAACTGATCATCAGAAGTGGTTGGAAGCGCCCTAGTTGTCTCCAATTCATTAAATATTAATAAAATAATCAATAAATGAAATGGAGGTGCCTACATGACTCAGCTTAACTGGTTGTAACAATCAGTTAGCAATTAGGTGCATTTATGACACTTAGATCACCCCATAATAGCTCCCCGATTTAAGGAGGAAGCCCAGTTAGCCTCCTTGACTGAAGGTAGGCATGGGTGTGCTCATGTTGATGTCATAGTGTGCTCATCTGATGCCGATTAAGTCAAATAAACTTAGGATAGTGATTTAACAAGGCCAAATTGACCAAATTAAGTGTGCATGTTGGGTAAATGTCTCCAACACCCCCCCTTAATCTATACTCAGGAGAAGTAAAAATAAAGTGCTTGAAATGCTAGGACCCCGACAACAAAGGCCATAGGTCACCCTATACAATAAAGTAACTGCATAATATAACCAAGGAAACAGAAAAAACCTCATGGGAAAAATACCCCCCCCCCCCCTCATACTAAGCAGTAAATCAAGAAATTTTTTGTTCTTCTATGCAACAGCATCCTGAGACTGTGCATGTGAACCTATGAAACCAAACTAAATGAATATTTCTAGAGGAATCTCCCTCTTTGGAAGAAGAAGAGTGTGCTAAAATGAATCGGGAACATGGACAGCTGCAGGATGAAAATTGGACCCATGTAGGGCAACTGAAATCAACTGATAAGAGAGCAAAAGTGCTTTAAGGATTCGAACCATGTGTGGAACACTCAAGAAACTATTATGTTGCAGCCTTGAATAGAAAACCATGAGTGGTAAAATCAGCCCCAAGTCTCAGGAGCAAGTGTCCAAGCAGATGCAGAATGTCTTCCTCTTTACTAGTTCTATGAGGAGATGAGCATGTGACCAAAGGTAGAGAAGCCCTGGGACTGTGCAGAGCGAATTCTTGAGCTCCATTATATCATATAGCTTGATAAAAAGCTAATTATTCACAAAATAAAATATCAACAACCTCATAAGAGGAAACTAACACCAAATCCCTAGCAGCAGTTTTGAAGAGAAATTGCGGTACTTGATTTTTCACACCAAAATTGGTGAGAGCAGCTACAAGCATGACTGAAAGCTCTTGGATTTTAAAATTTGAACCAAATAATATCATATCAGAAAGTAAATAAGATCTAAATAGGTTCACAACAGATCCAAAACTATGAAATGAAATCAAATCCCCAGCAGCAGTTTCGAAGGAGACTTGCGATACTTGTTTCTTCACACCGTTAATGAGAACAACTACAAGCAGTAGTGAAGGTTTATGAACCTGAAATTTTGAATAAAGCAATATCATATCAAATCCAAATAATATCATATCAAATCCAATAAGTTTCATATCATATCCAAAAGTATGGTCAACCGAGACAGTGGATGCACAACTTTCTTCTTCTTCAAAATTTTGAATTTTGGTGCATGCAATCCTGCAGGATTTTGCTGGAAGATATAGATCATGGGGAGCGAATTTGTCACTCTTATAATCTGATATTTATTCCATAATATCCAAGTGTTTACATATTTGCACACCAACAACAACATTAGAGGGAGAAAAATTAAATTTCTCTTCACTTTCGGAAGCAATTACTGGCAAATTTTGCACATAATTCAAAGGAAAATCACTGGTGAATGTTTGCATGGAAGTGCAGCAGTGTTTTTATTCAATATCATATATTCGAATATCTTCTTCTATTTCATCCATATTAGGAGATGAGATATCATAGATCTCACAAATTTCTGGAGCATTAGGAGAAGGAGACACTGCAAGGAGACTTTCTTCAATTCGAATTGACTGTGTAGAAGATTCTACTTCTTCTTCATCTTGAACAACTTCATCAAAGAGAGTAGAGGCTGAGACATTTGAGTAAAGAACTCTTGTGGTGCTAGATGTGATCTCCAAAGTGATATTATGATCCTCATTGTGCTTTCCAAAGGTTATGTCCAATTTTGTCCAAAGATCCTTTGGGTATTCAACATAACCAATAAGGTAGCGCAAGCTAGGAGAAAGGGCCAGATATATTGATCCAAAAGCTCTATCACCATCATTTATCCAATCATTCTCATTCTCATGAGACTCTTTGCCAAGTCCAATAGACACCTCATAGAGACATCGTCTCTTCAGAGATGCAATCATCTTCAACTTCCATTCTGAATAGCTTATGAATGGGGTGAGAAGAGGGAATGATGAGTCCATTCGAAGTTGTACCTGTTAAAACATGAAAATAAAAACAAAAGGGGCACCGTAAGGTCAGACAACCTACACATTTTAGGCTTTCATCACACCCATCATAATTGATCAAGCAAGCTTGATCAACAATTTCTTTACTTGGGGTATTAAGTGGTAAGCCTTGGATTCTGGTGCAGTGCTAGAATTTTGAGATTTTGCTCAATTTTTCATGTAAGATCTATCAAAAACCATGTTTTTGAGAGATCTGAGCTTTGTCCCATCATGAGCACTGATACCATATTAATATGTCATAGTAATCTAGGGACTAAAACACAGTCTCATAAGAGATTTCAGACAATTAAGCATGAAAATGGCATAATGGTGCTACAAAATGAGTAGCAACTATGTATAATCAATAAAGAATGAGTAATAAAATACAATGATCATGCAAGATGCATGAATTCCGAGACAATTCAAATTCCCAAGGAGGCCGTTCGAATTGATTGAATGGGTGTATCTTAACTGAATGTCAAGCCACAGTAAACACACCTAGTTAACCCACTGATAAAGTCATGATTAACTCAACTGAGCCCTAACTATATCGGAGTGCAATGGATGACTGAGTCTAATTTAAACTAGCTCAGACACATGTCACTGCATACCAATCAACAAGTTGTAGCACATCATTAACTCCAATGAACCCCGATGAGGTTAACTGAAGTCAAACTGGTCATCAGAAGTGGTTGGAGGCGCCCTAGTTGTCAGCTCCAGTTCATTAAATATTAATAAAATAATCAATAAATGAAATGGAGGCACCTACACAACTCATCTTAACTGATTGTAACAATAATTTATCAATTAGGTGCATTTATGACACTCAGATCACCCCAGAATAGCTCCTCGATTGAAGGAGGAATCCCAGTTAGCCTCCCCGAATGAAGGAGAAGGCTTAGCTGGCCTCCTTGACTGAAGGTAGGTGTGGGTGTGCTCATACCAATATTATAGTGTGCTCATCTAATGCCGATTAAGTCAAATAAACTTAGGATAGTGGTTTAACAAGGCCAAATTGACCAAATTAAGTGTGCATGTTGGGTAAATGTCTCCAACAATTTTATGTCGACCCTAGTGTATTCCTGCTTTACTTATTATTTTTATATGCTTCTACCATAATATTACTCAATTCATTTAGTCAAATGTTATCCCCACCGTGCACCTAGGCACAACCTAGATCATTGGTATCAGAGAAATATTTTGTTCAGATCTTAAGTTACATAAGCACTTCTATCGAAGCTATTTAACTTATGCATGTTCAAACACTCGCAAACTCAACAACACAAGATGACACTTCCTTCGAATTCAGAAAATATGGCTGAAGAAGTAGACAATATACATGCAACTAACGAGATAGAACAACTCATAGAAAAATCACTGGCTCTCCAACTGACTGATATGTTCGCCCAGTTCAGTGACATTCTCATGCGATTCGCTTCGACATCTGAGGAATCCTCGACACGACCTGACTCTGATAAAATCAGCCCCTTCAAAGTGCAAATGAATCTGGACATACTAAACCTTGAAGGAAATATTGACGTGGATTCCATCGACAATCAGGTGCAACAACTGCAATCTTACTACTTAGTGAATCAACTCTCCGAAGCAAAAAAGATCACCATTGCATCCTTAAAAATGTCAACCTCTATACACTGCTAGTGGGAAAATTTATCGACAAAGATGGAAAAAGAAGGTGACCCCATAAACACATGGGTAAAATTTGTCGAATATGTTCGAAAAGAGTTCTACCCGCTCAAGTATCTTGAACAATGGTATAAGAAGTGGCAGCAGCTAAGGAAATGGAAAGACCAGCCCATACAGAGTTGCACCGATGATTTCTATCAACTCATGGCTAGACTTGGTGTCCAAGAAGAAGAGAAATTGATTGCCCTGAAGTATGTCAATGGTTTATCCCCGTACATTCAATAAGAGATGGATTTTATGATTGTCAGTATGCTGGTGGATACATTTTATTACACCACCAAGCTTGAAGCTAAACAAAAAGGAAAAGCACAATTCACGAACAATCCAATAGGTCAAACATCTGATAAGAAGTCACTAGCCGACTCCACCAAAGACTGATAATCAAAAGAAGAATTTTCTGAAAGACGGGAGGGATCGCAACAAAAAATATCCTACCAAGAAATGGTGTGATTATCACAATTCAGCATGGCATGACACGTCAGCATGCAAAGCTCGAAAGACATTTTTCAAAAAATTGTTGTCATCCGACTTGTGCGATAGATGTTGGGACGCGTACCCTAAGGATTATTAGTTTTGGTAACTCCACGGTTGTTTGTAAGCGGAGTTATGGGTCAAAATAGTCTTAGGGGTGTCGGGGTAAGTCAGAACCCCTTTTTGTAATAAACCCATGGTTTAAATCCAGGGTTTAGGGTTTTGGGTGCCCATGGTTTGAAGCCATGGTTTTGTAATAGCGCGATGTATAAATAGGCATTCTTGTAAATAAGAAAAGGTTAGGTTTTATGATGTAAGAAAGATTAAGGCGAGGCTAAGGCTGATTTTGTAAGGAAAGGTTAAGTCCCAGCTGTGTGCATGGATGACCTCTACAGCTGTGTGCGCAGAGGGTTTTGTAAGAAGATTAAGGATCTGCAGCTGTGTGCGCAGAGGCCTGCTGCTGTGTGCGCGGCTGTTAAGGACTGAAGGGATCTGCAGCTGAGTGCGCAGATCAAACTATGATTTTGCAGCAAGTTGAATAAAACATAGTTTGTGGACGTAACCCCTACACTGGGGGTGAACCACGTTATATTTGGTGTTGTGGTTTCTTGTGTTGTTTCTCTTTCTGTTGTCTTTTATGCATTAATAACTGTATACATTCGATAACTTAGATCACTGCTAATAACAAGCTTCACTGTGAATTCCCTGTAGTGGGTTAAGCAAGTCACGATTGTTTATCTATCTGCAAAGTTGTATATAAGTGAATGACAAAGCTGTGTAATTGTTGATTAATAAGTTATTAAAGGCTAAGGTACAGTAATATCCCTCTCTGCTTGCAGAAACCTGATTCTGCGGCACCCCATAGCTGTTTCGGGTGAGACTGCAACCTGCGCGCAGGTTGTTGCCGAAAGGGCCAACACTGTGGGTCTTTTGTTGGTGCGACATAAAAGGATTAAACCTGGGTCTGCCTTATTGCCCAACAAATTGGTTCCATTGCTGGTTGAACTCAGTATCTGCTCAAGAGGGGTTTACGTCGTACCTTGAGGGCTATGTTCTGGAGGCCCTCTGTGACGAAAATCAGTGATTGGTTTGCTGAGACTTATCTACAATTCGCGCAACAAGAGAACACAAATCCGCGTTGTAGCGCATGTGACTTTTTACAAAGGTATGTTTTTTGTGATGATTATGAAATTTTCTTTGGTAGTATCCACATAGAGTTGCACCAGTGGTTGTCTAGGTTAACAGAAAGAAGGACGAACTGCCAAGCTCGACGGGTTCCCACGTGGACCCCCACAAGGGTCAATCTTGTGCAACACGTGAACAACGAGGTATCTCGCATTGTTGATTTCTGGACGATGCACACATTGGAAGCTTTCATGACAGAGTTTGCCATTGACACAAGTACCTCCTTCAGCGAAGCTGAACGGCAGTTCTTCAAAGGTCCCCATGGTAATCTTTTGAATTTATTTAGCTTGAGAATTAAAATGCTATTGGCCGAAAAGGGAATATTGCTTTTTGAATCAGATTGTTAGCTTTTGGGTTACTAACATATGTTTGTAAGTGACAACACTCTCGCTGCGCATAGTAGTTTTCCGCGAAGTGGAATAGGGTATAAACGAGATTTCGAGTCCTACTCCTTAGGCCAGGATACCGTACCGTCCCCTATCAATTCTGACGACTCAGACCCAGAAGACAACCCTTCCTTTGGAAACCCTCCGGTCACCCCGCAGCGAAGCTCTGTTACCCCTGAAATTCCGTCGCAGTCCGACAGTCAACCAAGTCCGAGTATTCCGGCCACAGGTCAGTCTGCCTCTGTAAATCCCCCTCCATCGACATCCTATCCCCCTCCCACCCTTCCCAGAACCGCCATGGCCCACCTAGCTGATGATATTAAGTTGCCCATCTTCAAAGGCACGGGATCCGAAGACCCCGAACAGTTCTGGTTTTTATGTGAAGCAGTATGGAACGCGAAGAATATTACAGACCTGGATGTGAGAACCGCGTAGCTCATTACTTCTTTCCGAGACCGGGCTTTGACCTGGTTCATGAAATTCTCCAGTACTCAGAACCCTACTTTAGATGAGATTAAGGCAACCATCACCAAAGAATTTAAGAAGCCTAAATCAGAATTGCAAAGCATCACTGAGCTCAAAGAGATTCAACAGCGGCGCGACGAATCTGTGTGGGACTTTGACCAGAGATTCAAAGTCCTCCTTGACCAGAGATTCAAATTCCTCCTCGACCAAGTCAGCTTTACCATTAGTCCTGCGCAGCACAAGGAATGGTTTATCGCGGAATTATTACCACATATCCGAACTCCGCTCATGCAACAGAAGGTTGCTGACCAGCAAGAAGCTCTGGAAATTGCAATGAAGCTCGAAACCGCCCCCGTCGGAGATGATTCCGGTATTGCTCAAATCCAAGCACAGCTAGCAGCAATGGCCCTGGAGATTCGCGATATGAAGAAGGCTAAAACCAGTTGCGAGGAGGTCTGGTGTACGCAATGCCAGACAGAAGGTCACGATAGGGACCAGTGCCCCGTGGTCAGAACCTACTTAAATACGGGTGCGCCCAACCAATTCAATCCCGGTGTTCTATATTGTGAGATTTGTCGAACCACTGGCCAACATTGCCCTGAAAACTGCCATCTTCTTCAGCGATATGTTCAAGTTCCCAAGAACCCCTACTGCAAGTTCTGTAAGTCAGTAGGGCATAATGAAGAGGAGTGTCGTAGCTATGACCTCATGAGAGAGCGCATCTCTGATGCCTACCGAATGCAAACTGAAGCCCAGAATAATGATGGCTATGGTTACCGCGGCGGTGACTCTGGAAGAGGTGCCTTTGGAGGTCGTGGTCGTGGTGGTATGCCTGGGAGAGGTAGAGGCCAGGTGGTGTATTACAATTGTAACCAAGCTGGCCATTTGGCTTGCGACTGTCGGAACCCCACCACAACCTGTCGATATTGCCGCGCAGTAGACCACGTGATTGAACAGTGCCCCCAGCTCATAGCAAATATTCAAGAAAACAACAGTGTCCCTACCCAGACTATTCAGTTGATTTCCGTTGAGCAGAGACCTACCGCAGCCATCAATGTGGTCACCCGGAGTGGCGCCACAACGCAAATTCAGCATTCGCAGAAACAACCTATCGAGGTGTGCACGCGTAAGGCCTCCGCGCAAGTCCCAACACTTAATACTGCGCAAGACCAAGCACCAGTCAAGGCGGCCCCGTGCGATATTGTTGACCCTCGCACACCCGCAGTACCTGCGTGGCAACCTCAGCAGGCCTCACAGCCGCAAGATGCTTCGACGGATAAAGTAAGTACACTCTCCTCCTTTTTACAGAGTTGTATGAAACTCTTGAGGAATCAGAATGCTTTAAAAGAGCTGCAAAAAGTTCTTGCTGTCACAGACCCTTAGAGAGGAGTTGATCATGAGAAAACTGTTAGTCATGTCCGAAGAACGGGGAGGGAAATGAGATTGAATGTTCAGATAGGGGAATATGATATGACTGATGTCATTTTGGATCTTGGATCAGAAGTTAATGTCCTACCCAAGCAGACCTGGGGACAAATGGGAAAACCTTCCCTAGATTGGTCACCTATACAACTGAGATTAGCTAACTAGCAAAGGATTGTGCCCCTAGGGAGACTTCTTAGTGTTCCCATATATCTTGATGGGGTAAGCACTCTAGCGGATTTTGAATTTATTGAGATCATTGATGACAGCAACCCTTATCCATCCTTGTTGGGAATCGAGTGGGCCATGGCCAATGCTGCAATCATCAACCTTAAGAGGAGACAAATGACCTTCGAAGGAAATGGTGTGCGAGTTATCATACCCCTTGACCCATCCCAAGGAGAAATATATACAGAACCGATCAGAGAGGAAGGGGAGCAGGATACTCTAGACCACATCTACAACATTACAGCCCAAGAAGCAGATTATGTTGAGCCTGATGCCGATGGCATAATAGATTGGCAATGTGATAGCTCCTGCATGTCTGATTCCAACGATGGTCTAGAGAATTGGAAGAATCAACTGTACGAGCTACATGGCCATAGATGCGCGCAACTCACTAAGTCTCTTAGATGCCTTAGTGCGCAGCCCAGAGAGTTGCCTACCTATGTTGGGTTGACCGACCCTAGAGAATTTATTGTACAAGCACCTCAGTCACAGAGAATGCAAACTCTGGAGACAGCATTAGGAGCTACAGCAGCAGGAGGGACCGATCACAACAAGTCTACTCCCAGTTGGGAAGCCAGCCAGAAATTTTTGCGCCTCAGCTTCATAAACCAAGTCCAAGAGGCGCGAAGTAAGTTCATTGGGCAGAATAGCCCTCAGAAACATTTGAGGCACAGTTATGCAGCAGGGGACACCATACCTCGCGAAGAGTGGGTGCATAAGTTCGTACACACCTTGGAACCTCTAGCACAAAACTGGTATATGGAGGCCGCGCTCCGACATGGAATTGAAAACCAAACCAAGGGGAAGAACCAAGAAGCCAGCTCATCAAACCTAACAGTCCTATCGTCGGCATTCCCAGGACGGGTCGAAGGGAAATACTGTGCCGAGGGTGCTTATTGTCACGAAGCTCACACCCGGATTCTGCCGAAGACCACAAACACAGCGAGGATTAAAATCCGACCGTTGGGAAGCAGCCAATTTGGCGGCAGTAGTGTTTTAATTGCCTTAAATGCCTGTACTAAGACCAGTATCGGAAATCGAGCTCCACCTGGACAAGATTTTCATCAGATTTGGTGCCTTCAATGCACTGTCCTGCCCGATTTGATTGATGGTGTGTATAAGAAGATGCCTAAGTTAGGGAAAATTGTATTTTGCATTTCTTCAAGATTTATGAGTGAACCCATGACAACAGAACGAGAGATTGACGATTTGGTCAGAGAATTCGAGCAAGAGGGTCTGATAAGCTGCTCTAATCGGCCGCCTGCCCTTGCTCCCTGTGAAGAAGCTCACCCAGCCCCACCACGGCCGATGCAGACATGGTCTACCAGGAAAAAGTCCAAAACTGAAGTTCGCTCCAAGCGAAACCAAGACCGGCAGAGGCAAACAGGGCAAACACCAGCAGATCATCTTATGGATCCCACCGGTTCAGCACAGGTCTCGGCCGGGGGTAGGGAGAACATTGCACCACCGCGGCCACCATATCTAAAACCTGTTCGCTTAGGTTCCGCGTTACCCTGTCGAACAAAGCAATTCACATTAACCACACCCTCGCTGCCACAAGGAGTTCAGCTGATCGGAAGCATGACAGGGAAGATCGATCGGCTTAAGTACAGCGATCACGACACAAATGACCATGACAAGTTTCCACAGTTTGAACCAGCAGAATACTTGCACCGCGTCAAGTACCCAGATCATAAGGTCACACTACTGGAAGTGCAACCATGGGCTGCAGGCCTGGACAAAGCTGGCCTACTCAAGATGCTTGATATTCCCCATTTCGGTCGTGGCATACATGTGACCGTAGTGGCCAAACAGTTGCTAGCGTTAGTGCATGACGACTATTTATGGATAGGGGACCAGCAAATTCCTATTGACGCCGCACTCATCCATA